>LR749626.1:285074-358154 GCA_902729485.2 Mus minutoides | reverse complement strand
TGAACTAACTAGTACCCCCTGAGCTCATGTCTCTAGCTGCATATATAGAAGAGGATGGCCTAGTTGGCCATCATTGGGAAGAGAGGCCCCTTGGTCATGCAGACTTTATATGCCCCAGTACAGGGGAACGCCAGGGCCAAGATGTGGGAGCAGGTGGGTAGGGGAGCAGGGCCGGGAGCGGGGAGGGTATAGGGAACTTTCTGGATAACACTTGAAATGTAAATGAAGAAATTATCTAATAAAAAAAAAAAAAGAACCTCTCAAGGGGGGGGGGAGATGCTTGTTGAATGCAGTTAGCTTTGGCATAGTGTGTATTAATCTTTTTTTTTTTTTTTTTTTTTTCAAGACAGGGTTTCTCTGTGTATCCCTGGCTGTCCTGGAACTCACTTTGTAGACCAGGCTGGCCTCGAACTCAGAAATCTGCCTGCCTCTGCTTCCCAAGTGCTGGGATTAAAGGCATGCACCACCACCGCCCCACATGTTTTAATCTTTAAAGCTTACATAAGGCTCTTACCCAGACAGACATGATGACTGAACTTGTTCTAATGAGTGCGTTTTAGAGCTCAATTACTTTACCCACAGTAGTGTACTAGTCTGAATGTCAATCTGTATGGTGATAGAGAAAGCATATGAAAAATGTCTTCGAAAATGTTTTTATTTATTACTTGGTGAATGGTAACCAATTATTATGAGTAAAAAGTGAATCTCTCTCGTGTGTGTGTGTGTGTGTGTGTGTGTGTGTGTGTGTGTGTGTGTGTGTGTGTGTGTCTGTGTGTCGGTATGTAAAGAAGAGAGACACTGAGAACAAAGGAGCCAGAGCTCACTGGAGAAGTATTTGCATTCTGCTCTGATGTTATCTATCAGTAATGTATAATAAAAAGAATGCGTGTTCTTCCTATTTTTCTAATGAAAATAAACTTTCAACTGTATCCTGAAAGACTGACTCCTGTTTTAAAAGAAACAAACTCAACAACATTTATTCTCATATTATAGGGAAACTACCTGGAGTTTTGACATACAGTAAAATATGGCTTTAAATATACTTAAATACCAGGTCTCCAGTTCCTCAATGCAATGATAAAATGATAAAATAATCACTACCTGCTTAAATGCCAACAGGCTTGAGAAAAATAGTAATAAACATCTACAACAGAAGTAAAAGAGAAGGCAGGTTGCTATAACCTCTATTGTAATATCTTTTCACAATTTTTCTTTTGCATGTATAGCACATTGGTTACTTAGGAGTGAGAAACACTGTCTATATCTGCAGATTTCTTCAGAATTCCTTAATGAAGACAATAGGAGCAGCTACTTTCTTTTTTACTGTTTATTTTATTTGTTTACATTTCAAATATTACTCCCCTCCCAGTCTCCCATCTGTTAACACCCTATGCATGACCTCCCCAGTCTCCCCTGCTTCTATGAGGCTACTCCCTCACCCACTCCTGCCTCAGCACCCTAGCATTCCTACACTGGGTCACCAAGAATTCACAGGTCCAAGGGGCTCCCCTCCCATTGATACCAGATAAGGCCATCCTCTGCTACATAAGCAGCTGGAGCCATGAGTCCCTCCATGTGTATTCTTCTGTGTCCATCTGTACCAGAAACAATGCTTTGATTTTGGATGGAACAATAAACTTACTACAGTGATCAGGAGAAGAGCCGGTTTATTCAGTGATTTACAAGATACCAGAGCATTACTTCCATAATATTAATGACTTGCAGGCTGCAATCCAACTTATCAGACAATTCCAAGAATCTAGTTTAGTCTCACAAGTTTGGTGTCTCAGCTGGTGTTATTTATATATTGGAATCCTGAAGAAATAGGCTCCAAAGTCAGCAAAGTAATGGATGATCTATCAGGAAAGGGAAGTAGGGAAAGCGCAAAAGCTTACTTCTACATCTTCACATAGTCTTCCAGCAGAAGGTTTGAGCCAGATTAAAGGTATATCTTCCAGATTCAAGATCTGGATCAAAGATGTGTGTTTTCCAATGGATTCACGCACTTCAAACCAAGCAGAAAGTTTCTCACAGATATGCCCTTCATCCCTGGATCATAGTTCATTCCAGATAATAGTCAAGTTAACAACCAAAAATAGTTATCATACTATAGTCTAAAGTTCTTCAACTACCTGTTAAAATGACATATTTAAAAATAAGCTTTAGAGATGAGAAGCAGGTTTTAAATTCATGTGACTTAGAGACCCTGAGGGAATTAATTTCCTGACAGACATTAATTATGACAAAGGAAATTAGATGAACATGCCATTTACTTTAATTTCTTATGTTCATACATATTTCTCTGAACTTTCAAGGTTATGTGTCAGAATACATTTTACCTCCCAGGTTTCTGGTTCCTCAATTATGCAATGATAAAATAATCTCTGCCCACTTAGCTATGAGTGATATAGCAGTCAAAAGACATCAGTTGAAGAGCGTGTGTAACTTATAAAATACTCTTTCAGTCTACACACCATGTAAATTTGAGAATAATGTAAACATGCTTTGACGAATACAGTATCTATAGAGACAGTAGTTGGATTTGTTTGACACTTGGTTGGATTGAAGTCTGCCTGGTAACACCATCACTAATATAATAACTTGCATTAAATTTCAATTTGTGTGTTTAAATAATTAATTTTATAAGCTAATGTAGAGGGTGTGTCTCTCACCATCCAACATGAAGTAGTGGACCAAGCAACATGCTGGAGTGGGCTTAAAGATAGCTGTGGCATCTGAGCACCAATACAAATTACTCAGTTGAAGTTTTTCCAAGTCTATATACAAACTATATAATTCCTACAAAACCTACTGAAAAATTAGAATAGCCAATGATAAAGTCACCATAATGCACAATGAGCTCGTTTTTTTTTTCAATATTTTTTCAATGCTTTAAACCAACAATAGTTTGCAAATTATCTTGAGATAAAGAGCACTAACCCTAATTGATATTCTAGTGGTGTCTAGGAATGTGGTCATATGACCCCCTCAACAAAGAGGATTTGGATACAAGATACCCTAAGGGTTGCCTTTAAGACTGTCTGATTTGTTTTAAGAAAAATATATGTATATCACTATCCTCCATACAGAAAAATGTTTCGATTAATGCCAACAAGAGATGTCGTTTGCTTCTGAGAGTATTTAATATGAAGTAGGAACTCTGCCTAGAAACTATGGAATTATGTTTCCTCATTAATGTCCTCAAATATTTCCTCATCTCAAGGACATTACTTTTCTACAGGAAAGTTGTCATGCTACATCTTGTCAGTATGATTGTATTTTGCCTTACTCTGTCTACTACAAATAGTAAACATTATTTTAAATAACTTTATAATAAAATACTCACATTTCTTCAATTCAGGAACAAGCCCACAGTATTTTGTATGCACAAAATACATTATAAGCCCTAAAATGAGTTGAGATACTTTGTCCTTTTTAGTTACTAATGACACATTTTTCCTTGTGTACATATTAAATAAGAAAAATATTCTAAAGTTCCCACTGCTTATTTAATTCAGACCTATAAGAGTCAATTCATTTAGAATTCACAGAGAACAGATTGTTTTGGGAAATTTAGCACCACAAGAGGTAGCAAGATTAATCAGCTCCATCTAAACTGAAGTGTACACAATCAATTTTCTTCTAATCAGTGATTATTAGACATTAGACATTGAGAGAAAATAAACTTACATGTGATGTGTTCTTAAAACACCAATTTTATAATGAATCTCAAGATCAGATTTGGCAAACCAAATTTCTCTTAATAGAAGAAAAATTACCATTTGTAACAAAATTCATATAGTCTATGAAATGGTATTTTCATATTCCCCACAGTCTTTTGCCATACCTAAGTAAGTATACTTTGAATTAGGACTCTTACCTCATCATCAATAACAAAATGAAGCCCATATTCAGCATCATGACTTCTAATCCATTTACTGCTTGTGAGACACTAAAAGCCATTTCTATCTCCCTGGTTACATCTCTTGGCCATTTTAGTCATGTTCCTAGAGACTTTCCAACCATGTCATATGTTTACAAATAACTGAGTGAAAGGAATAATATTAGGAATTATGAGATGGACCGTGCTATTCACAAAACATAGAAACTGCATCAACTAGTGGTCTCATGGCTACTTTGATAGCTGTGTAACACAGAGGTTCTAGTAGAAAAAAGTCTCCCAGGAACTACAGCAGAAATATTTGAGGAGGTAAGTGCAGTTTTCAGTCACTTTAACTCCACTTGAATATGTTTTAAGACTCAGTGGTGGACAGGGAGTGCTATCCTCTTCTGCTGTTCTTTAAGGAGTTTTATATATCAGAGCTGATTGGTCTGTAACTGAAAGCTGCCAACTCTAGCCTCTGAAAGTATGTCTGAAAATAGTATGTCTTTACTATGGCTTTGAAAAGGCTGAAATGTAACATTCTACAAAAATTGTCCTGATCCAGTGGAATCTAAGATTGAGACTAGTTGTCTTTTATTTTGAAATATGACCTAGATTATCATCTGTAGTATTTATCAGGATAATAATTTATGTTTGACATTGTTAGCTCACAAAGGATCTGCAGCTCAAAATGTTAAAATTGTCATTGAGGAGTCTACAGAAATGCCTCAGGAGTTAAGAACACTGGCTATCTGGCTCCTCCAGATAGTTCAATTCCCACCTCCCACATGGTGGCTCACAACCATCATTAACTGTAGCCCCATGGAACCAGAAGGGATTTCTGGTGTGCAGACATACATAGAGATAAAATGCACATACACATAAATACATGTATTTATATACATAAATTCATAAATAAATCTTAACAATTTCTTTTAGGTTGCAAACCCAGCCTTGGGATTTAACTGAGCATTTGAGTTATAAATGTTGCTGCTGAATCTTTGTTTTCTCCCAACTTATAAACAGGTCTTGTATTGTGAGTGTCAGGATATTCTGGCAGTTTATGCTGCCTTCTGTTTACTGACACCTGTAGTTACAAGACTTTCTTTTAATACAGTGTCATCTTGCTAAAGATGCTATAGATTTAATCACATCCTCTTAAATCTGGTCATTATTTTGTTCAGCTTTATTCTTTTGTCTTGATTGATTTCAATATCCCGTTACCAACCAATTTATACCCTAATGTTAACATCTTTTAATTTTTTCCTTCAGTCCTCTGACATCAGCTCCAGAAAGGTACACAGGCATGTGTGTAGACTTAGCATTACTCCAAAGTTTTAGCACAAGAAATGGGAATGTAACAATGTATCCCTCACAAAGCTGACTAGCATTGAGTGTGTACTACCTTTCTTCTTTTCTTTAAACCACTTAAAAGTGAATGACAGCTAGTGCCTAGTTAAAGGGACCCTGATATAGCTGTCTTGTACAGCAGTGGATGCTCATAATCATCTATAGGAGGGAACACAGGGCCCACAATGGAGAAGCTAGAGATAGAACACCAGGAGCTGAAGGGGTCTGCAACCCTAGAAGAGGATCAACAATATGAACTAACCAGAACCCCCAGAACTCATGTCTCTAGCTCCATATGTAGGAGAAGATGGCCTAGTCGGCCATCATTGGGAAGAGAGGCCCCTTGGTACTGCAATCTTTATATGCCCCAATACAGGGGAAGGCCAGGGCCAAGAAGTGGGAGTGGGTGGACAGGGGAGCAGGGAGGGGGGAGGGGACTTTCGGAATAGCATTTGAAATGTAAATTAAGAAAATATCTAATTAAAAAAATTGGGAAAAAATTAAATTAAAAAAATCACACACACACAACACACACACACACACACACACACACACACACACACAAAAGTGAATGACAAATCCATTCACTCTGACCCTAGGAAAAAGAAAGAGGATGTGATTGTGATAAACCTCAAAACCATGAGCTTCAAAGCTTCTTTGTCCAATAAACCTGATCTGGGGTACACAGTGAAGGTGGGTGTAATAGGAAGCATTTAGTATTAAAATTTTGGTGATCAAGGAGTTCAGCCTTAGGATTCTTGTGACAAACAGGGAATTCTGATCAATCTGTGGCTCTGCAATTAAAGTTTGTCAACCATCATGTAATGCTTCAGTATGGTTTTCAGTTCAGTCTTCTACATCAAAGGGAATAGGTGTAGATAATGATAAATGCAGTCTTCACCTTGTTCAGAAAAGAGCCCGTCACCTTGGTCAGAAGTATTAGAGTTTGGGTCTAAGATGTTCTCCCAAAACTCAGATTGAAGGCTTGGTGCTGAATATAACTTTGTGCAGAGATAGAGCTTGGGGGGTGGGTTGAGTCATAATTAAGAGGCTATTAGATGCTAGAAGAGACTTTAAGAGGTGAGGTTGAGACATATTTAGGCCATGCCTAAAAACGATACCCTACACTATGGCATTGACCACACATACATTTTGATTACAGTAACAGTACATTTTCCAAAAATAAAAGATATTAAAAACAGAAAAACCAATTACCGGAACTTTTCTAATGATTTTTATTGAACAAATTTCTTTTTCTGTTTGTTTGATTGTTTTGCAAGTCCTATGTGTGGAAACACTGGAACCCAGCCACAGCAGCAGACAAACCTCTCCTGAGTTAGAGCTGTTCTCTGTGGCAGGTGGCATGGCTGATTTCTCAGCACTCTCATTCTAAAGAATGCAGGGCCAATTTACAATTTAGAAAAATGAGTGGCTGAAATCCTGAGAGTTCAACAACAACAACAACAACAACAACAAAAAAGCCTTTACATAAATAAGTTAACTAGCTTTCAAATTATTCAGTTAAATTGTCTTAATTTTTCTCCTTACTGCAAGATGAGGATAAATGCAGGTGACCTGACACCAATATTGTCTTAGTGTGCTTTATACCCCATTCCACAGTGGCTCATTCCCTGTTTTCTTTGAAAAATTCTCTCTCTCTCTCTCTCTCTCTCTCTCTCTCTCTCTCTCTCTCTCTCTCTCTTCCATTCTGAAACTGGTAAATAAGTAGGTGCATACTATGCTAGAAATACATATCATTATTTTCCACAGTGCCTGGAGGCTTCTTAATAGCTAGTGTTACATTGACAGTGCGGAAACATGGGAAGCCTATGTAAGCAGAATTAGATCCAGGCAGCAAGGACATTGGAGAGGGAAGAATGAATGTACATTGGCATTACAGCCAACAGCAACTTCCCCTGAATCTTTAGGTCATTAGTAAATCTACACCAAATTTCATATGTTTGTTTAGGAGACTTATTTTTCTTTGGTTAAAAATGCTTAGATAGACTTGAATTACCCCCCGCCCCCAGGGTGACTTCATAATCCCAAGTTATGTCAAGAAATAACAGGTTTCATTTAGCACCCCATTTGTTCTTAGCTCAATTTTATGACAAAAGACAATATGTAGGTACCATGTATACTTATGTACCTTCTCAAATTCACAAAGCCATTGTAAGGGTCTATGATTCTTTGAAGAATGATACTCCACACTCAAATAATATATAAACACAAAGTGTTTTATTCTTCAGAAATCCAACATACTGGGGTCTACCACCTACAAATATGGAGGGTTCCTGAAATGAGTTTAAAGGCCTAATTAAAGCACATTAAGAGAATTCTAGGGAGGGGCAGGTGACTTCCATCATTATCTTCTCAAAGAAAGAAAGAAAGAAAGAAAGAAAGAAAGAAAGAAAGAAAGAAAGAAAGAAAGGTATTTAAAATATTTGGTGTCCAGTGCTTATTCTCTTTCAATGCTGAGATCTTGGAAATCTGATTTATAAATGGCAAGGTATATATTTTTAATCTAGCTTAATGTTTTAGTTTATGTGTATATGGCATGATAGGATAGTTTGTACATGTGTGCAAAATTGTACACATGCAGAGGAAAGAAGATATGTGATATATTTCCTGGATATGTGGAGTTACAGGCCATTGTGATCTACCTGACCTGGAAAACCAAACTTGAGTTGCTGTAACCTCTGAATTACTGATACTAGAGAGACTTCAGTGATGTACAGACAGTTTGCCTCTGCTTCCCCACCAAAGGCTCCCATCCTCCCTCCCTCAGAGGCAAGGACAATATGCAGATAGCTGAATTCTGTGCTTCATCCCCCTGCAGCAGCTCCTTCCCTTCCCCTAGCATTAGAATGACATTACCCCTTAATGAGGAGACATTCTCCCTGCTTGTGTGTCTCCAAAAACCAACACTCCTCCTGATAACTCTCCAGGTGCCTGTCCTTGAGACCTTCAATAAATAACAAGCTCAAGGGAAACCATGGAAAAAAAGGTAAACAGAGGTTAGGTCACAGACAGTTACAACTGGCCATAAAATTAGTCCTTGAACAGACACCCATTAACTTCCCTCCCACTTCAGTACTATTCCACCCTCTACTACCCTTTTCTGTGAATATTCACACTATATCCTAACTATACTGTATATAATAAACCCAATATTTTCTGGACTCAGGGTCGCTTGGTAGCATTCCTGCAGTGAGTGCTAGGTGGGTGAACTGAGTTCAAACTTGAAACCATAAATGACTCTTTTGTGAGTTTCAACAGACTTCACAATTCTTGAGCTCATCTGGGATTCCCATGGTTTCAGGGTACAACAGAGTATTCTGAAATACCAGTACTCGCTCATAACCACTGAGACACCTTCTCAGACCCACAACATATGGTTTGAGGCACTTAGGAAAAAAGTAAAGTACAATAATTAGTTTTCCATTTCTTGACAATATATATATATATATATATATATATATATATATATATATATATAATCAACTCAGTTTATGATTAATAGAAGTAAACTCTGATTACATCATTCCGCAAAGAAGTAGCATAGATTAAAATAATCACTCAATCAATCAAATAAACAAATAAACAAACCTGAAAATCCATTATTATTAATTCAGATTTATTTAGTGCCAGTCAAAGTTGGAATAGGTATTCAAGGTGCAAATTAAATAGAAATGGGCTTCAGAGTTTGCAGGACTTAGTACAAGAAAATAGAAAAGAAAGGAGAAGCTGTTATTTCATAGACTGTGAGTTTGCTATTGAAGAGAAAACTCATAGTGACTTAGAGTCCTGGGTAATCCAGTACCTTTTCTTCAATGTTTATTTATTTTGTATTCTTAGAAAAGTATAAAGAAACCTAAGTACCATTTAACTTTTGTAATCTTTCACCTGCAGAGTGAACATTGGTTTGGTGAGAGATGAGACCTGGTATGCATGATACAGTATATGAATTAGCAACAAAGCAGGCTTTTTACCACTAGTTATGCTCACTAAGAGCAGATCCATTGGGCTTCTCAGCATCTCTAAAGCAATGGTGCTGTGATCTACTAAATGCTATTGAGAAAGAATAAATATTCAAGTTATAAACAGCATTCAACGCACGTGGCACTTTCTGTTGGTGGATGCTCAGTAAGAACTGATTTCCTTACTTCAAGTGAGACTTTCATAATAAACAAAGAACGAATATTGCTTAATTAATAATTCAAGTAATTAAGAAAAACATTCAAGGATGTTAGAATTAAGGGCAAAGTGTAAAGAATTTGCTGGTTGGCATCCTGGTGTGGACTGTGATTTTATAAACTATCCTATCCATTCTAATAAAGGTCAAGGTATTAGTGTTTTCCTTTGAAGTAGTTTTCTATCTTCTGATTCTTGATCCTTGGCTGTCTTGAACTACTCATGAAGGTAAATGTTACATACTAAGGTCTACTATGTTTTGGTGATGTGCATACTGAAATGCTGTGTTGTATGGACTGGACACAAACTTCAAGGACGATCATGTCAGTCAGTGCACAGGGAGAGTAATGAGATCTTCTCAGAGTCTATTTCCAGGACAATGTAATGAATTTGCCCTTCATAGTACAATTGCATCAGCATCTGCATCAGATACGCCAAGGAAAAGCTGACTGATGCTGCTGCTTGGAATTTTATCAAGCCTTGTCTAATGTTCTCAAAATAGTAACCTTAAGCTGCTGTGGCTGCCAGATGAATTAGTAGAGGAATCACCCCCACAAAGGAACAGTAATACACTATTCTAAGCCCTCAATCCTCAGTAGCCTGAGAAAGAATTGCAAAATTAGGTCACCTTATTTCACAGCCAATATAGAAACTGCTCTTAATTGTTGTTATTGTTTTTTGTTTGTTTGTTTGTTTTTGTTGTTTGTTTTGTTTTTTTTTACATAGAATATTCATCCAAAGAAAGATTTTGAGTAGTTTCTCCACAAGTGTTCTTCCTGGCTTTAGCATCCTTTAATTATTATTATTTTTTAATTATATCTTGAAGCATTTATCTATATGCTACTTTAAAATGGCATACATCTATAATTCTATCATTTATCTTTAACTAATCTATTGCAAACTGCAAAGATTTAAGTTTTTAAGTGACCTCAAAGCTGTTTGGAATCTCTCCTTGCAGCCTGGATCACCAGCAAAGCGTTAGACTTGCAAGCATGAGTTCCATACTGAGATTACTCCACTTATAGGAAACAGCCGTGTCTGTATATGGATGTGATCACATCATATTCAGTAGGCACCTACCTCAATGGCGTATATTGTTTGTTGTGGAAAAGAAAGATAATACTTGTTTCATTACAAAAATTTGTAGGACCAACTTCTCACAAGACTAATGAGCTTCATTTTAAAAAGACCCTGACATTTTCAGATCAGATTGTTTTATTGAAATTGAAATTGGAATGGCAGCAATTTGAAAATGTAATGAATTCAAACTACATTATATAACTTGTTTTTGTGTTGAAATTTTCTGAATTAACCAATGCTATGTATACTCCATTTCATTCTGAATGTAGTTTGATGGGTATAGTATCAGCTCAGGCTGCTCCACTCAGCTGCTACTCATTCCACTCCATCCAAATAACAGCCTACGACTTTTCAAATTTTCTTCAATGGTACATTAAGCATTTATTTAATTATTTGGAAATATTTTCTATTGTTCTTTAAAAACTATATACTATAAAGAGATGATTGCCAAACTCAAGATATTTAATAAAAATTCAGTTCAAGGAAACATTTCATCAACTATTTTATTATTTTTTATTGGCTTATTAGATATTTTCTTTATTGACATTTCAAATGCTATCCCGAAAGTCCCCTATACCCTCCCCTGGCCATACTCCCCAACCCACCCACTCCTGCTTCCTTGGCCTGGTATTCCCCTGTACTGAGTCATATGATCTTCACAAGACCAAGGGTCTCTCCTCACATTGATGGACAACTATGCCATCCTCTGCTACATATGTAGTTAGAGACCCAGTTCTGGGGGCTACTGGTTAGTTCATAATGTTGATCCTCCTATAGGGTTGCAGACCCCTTCAGCTCCATCAACTATTTTAAATTAGCAAATCATTTACATTTCTTTTGGAAAAAGTCCCAAACAATAAACTTTCCTCTCTGTATTTTAAACTGTTTCTCTGTCCATGCAGTCTACATTACTGAAGCAACAGGCCCTGTGTGCCTAACTTTCTCTGAAGTGTTTTGAATCTCGAAAGGGATTTCTTTTTTCAGAGCAAGCACTCAATAAGAATTTTAGTTGAAGTGTTAAGGAATGTATATACTTGGTTTCTTTTATGTTACTGTGCCGTTTGTGTGTGTGTGTGTGTGTGTGTGTGTGTGTGTGTGTGTGTGTGTGTGTGTGTGTCTGTGTGTGTGTGTCTGTGTGTCTGTGTGTGTGTATGTGCTGGTGCACATCTGAGTGTGCCTTGGAGACCAAAAGAAGCAATTAAATTGCCTATATCAGGAGTTATAGGACAGGATGCTGTGAGTCATGCAACATATGTGGGTACTGCTGCCAAACTTGGGTACCCTTGTAAGTAACAAATGTCCTTAACCACTGAACTGCCCTCTGTCAAGCCTCTTAGTTTCTATTTTACAGTGCATTTTGTCCTCTGGTTTTTATTAATGCTTTCCTTATTTATTCAGCAATATTAGCATTATAAAGTCTAACCCTTCTGAAAATGAATGTCTCTTCCTTATACATTTATATTTATAAGATCAGATTACATTTTTTGCATGCTTTTAAAGGTTTATTTTTGTCTAATTTTCTCTGTGTGTCTTTGTCTCTCTCCATCTCTCTCCCTTTCTCTCACTCTCTCTCTCTCTTTCACTCTCACACACGCACACATATACACACACACATTGTATGTATGTTGATGAGTATATACAGGTGCGTACAGAGGTGTGTGTGTGTATATATATATATATATATATATATATATATATATATATATATATATACATGAATAATATTCCCTGGTAGGTAAAGTTACAAGAAATTAGGAACTGATAAACATAGATCAATAAACAGGACATATTTTAAAATGTCCTGTTTATTGTGTAGCTTTCTATTTTTTTTTGCTTTTAATATTTTTTATTAGATATTTTCTTAATTTACATTTCAAATGCTAGCCATGAAAGTTCCCTCAACCTTCCCCCCACCCTGCTCCCCTACCCACCAGCTCCCACTTCTTGGCCCTGGAATTCCCCTATATTGGGGCATATAAAGTTTGCAATACCAAGAGGCCTCTCTTCCCAATGATGGCCGAAAAGTCAATCTTCTGTTACATATGCAACTACAGACATGAGCTCTGGGGGTTCTGCTTAGTTCATATTATTGCTCCACCTATAGGGTTGCAGACCCCTTCAGCTCCTGGGATGCTTTCTCTAGCTTCTCCATTGGGGGCCCTGTGTTCCATCATATAGATGACTGTGAGCATCCACTTCTGTATTTGCCAGGCACTGGCATAGCCTCATATGAAACAATTATATCAGGGTCCCTTCAGAAAATTCTTGCTGTCCTATGCAATAGTGTCTGAGTTTGGTGACTGATTATGGGATGGATCCCCAGGTGGGATAGTCTCTGGATTGTCCATCCTTTCGTCTTAGCTCCAAACTTTGTCTCTGTAACTCCTTTCATAGGTATTTTGTTCCCTATTCTATGGAGGAATAAAGTATCCACATGCTGGTCTTCCTGCTTCTTGATTTTCTTGTGTTTTACAAATTGTATCTTGGGTATTCTAAGATTCTGTGCTAATATCCGCTTATCAGTGAGTGCAAATCTAGTGACTTCTTTTGTGATTGGGTTACCTCACTAAGGATGATATCCTCCAGATACATTCATTTGCCAAAAAATTTGATAGATTCATTGTTTTTTATAGCTGAGTAGTATTCCATTGTGTAAATGTACCACATTTTCTGTATCCATTCTTCTGTTGAGGGACATCTGGGTTCTTTCTAGCTTCTGGCTATTATAAATAAGACTGCTATGAACATAGTGAAGCATGTGTTCTTATTACCAGTTGGAACATCTTCTGGGTATATGCCCAGGAGAGGTATTACTGGATCCTCCTGTAATACTATGTCCAATTTTCTGAGGAACCTCCAGACTGACTTCCAGAGTGGTTGTACAAGCTTGTAATCTCACCAACAATGGCGGAGTGCTCTTCTTTCTCCACATTCTCGTCAGCATCTGTTGTCACCTGAATTTTTTATCTTAGCCATTCTGACTGGTGTGAGATGGAATATTAATTTTGTTTTGATTTGCATTTCCCTGATGATTAAGGATATTGAACATTTTTTCAGGTAGTTCTTAGGCATTTGGTATTCTTTACTTGAGAATTCTTTGTTTAGCTCTCTACCCCATTTTTAATGGGATTATTTGAGTTTCTGGAGCCGAGCTACATGAGCTCTTTGTATATATTGGATATTATTAGTCCCCTCTCAGATATAGGATTGCTAAAAATCCTTTCCCAATTTGTTGTTGGCCTTTTTGTCTTATTGACAGTGTCCTTTGCCTTACAGAAGCTTTGCAATTTTATAAGGTTCCATTTCTCAATTCTTGATCTTACAGCCAAAGCCATCGCTGATATGTTTAGAAATTTTTCCCCTGTGCCCATATCTTCGATGGTTTTCCCCACTTTCTCCTCTATAAATTTCAGTGTCTCTGGTTTTATGTGTAGGTCTTTGATCCACTTATACTTGAGCTTTGTACAAGGAGAAAAGAATTGATCAATACACATTCTTCTACAGGATAACTGCCAGTTGTGCCAGCACCATTTGTTGCAAATGCTGTCTTTTTTCCACTGATTGGTTTTAGATCCCTTGTCAAAGATCAGGTGACCATAGGTGTGTGGATTCATTTCTGGGTCTTCAATTCTATTCCATTGATCTACATGTCTGTGGCAATACCAGTACCATGTGGTTTTTAAGACAATTGCTCTGTAGTACAGCTTAATGTCAGGCATGGTGATTCCCCCAGAGGTTCCTTTATTGTTGAGAATAGTTTTTGCTATCCTACGTTTTTTATTATTCCAGATGAATTTGCAAATTGCCCTTTTGAACTCAGTGAAGAATTGAGTTGGAATTTTGATAAGGATTGCATTGAATCTGTAGATTGCTTTCCACAGGATAGCTATTTTGACTATATAAATCCTGCCATTCATGAGCATGGGAGATCTTTCCATCTTCTGAGATCTCCTATTTCTTTCTTCAGAGACTTGAATTTTGTATCATACAGATCTTTCACTTTCTTAGTTAGAGTCAACCAAGGTATTTTATACTATTTGGGACTATTGTGAAGGGTGTTGTTTCCCTAATTTCTTTTTCAGCCCTGTTATCCTTTGTGTAGAAAAAGGCCATTGATTTGTTTGAGTTAATTTTATATCTAGCTACTGAACTGAAGCTATTTATTAGGTTTAGGAGTTCTCTGGTGGAATTTTTGGGGTCACTTATGTATACTATCATATCATCTGCAAACAGTGATATTTTGACGTCTTCCTTTCCAATTTGTATCCTCTTGATCTCCTTTTGTTGTTGAATTCCTCTGTCTAGGACTTCAAGTACTATATTGAATAGGTAGCTAGAAAGTGGGCAGCCTTGTCTAGTCCCTGATTTTAGTGGGATTGTTTCAAGTTTCTCTCCATTTAGTTTGATGTTGGCAACTGGTTTACTGTATATTGCTTTTATTATGTTTAGGTATGGGTCTTGGATTCCTGATCTTTCCAAGACTTTTATCATGAAAGGGTATTAGATTTTGTCAAATGCTTTCTCAGCATCTAATGAGATGATCATGTGGTTTTAGTCTTTGAGTTTGTTTATATAGTGGATTATGTTGATGGATTTCCATATATTACACCATCCCTGCATTCCTGGGATGAAGCCTACTTGGTCATGATGGATGATCATTTGATGTGTTCTTGGATTCGGTTTGCGAGGATTTTATTGAGTATTTTTGCATCAATATTCATATGGGAAATTGGTCTTAAGTTCTCTTTCTTTGTTGGATCTTTATGTGGTGTAGGTATCAGAGTAACTCTGCCTTCATAGAATGAATTGGGTAGAGTACCTTCTGTTTCTCTTTTGTGGAATAGTTTGAGGAGAGTTGGAATTAGGTCTTCTTTGAAGGTCTGATAGAACTCTGCACTAAACCCATCTGGTCCTGAGCTTTTTTTGGTTGGGAGACTATTGATGACTGCTTCTATTTCTTTAGGGGAAATGGGCCTGTTTAGATTGCTAATCTGATCCTGGTTTAACTTTGTTACCTGGTAACTGTCTAGGAAGTTGTCCATTTCATCCATGCTTTCTAGTTTTGTTGAGTGTAGCTTTTTGTAGTAGGATCTGATGATGTTTTGGATTTCCTCAGGTTTTGTTGTTATGTCTCCTTTTTCATTTCTGATTTTGTTAATTAGAATTCTGTCCCTGTGTCCTCTAATTAGTCTGGCTAAGGGTTTATCTATCTTGTTGATTTTCTCAAAGAACCAGCTCCTGGTTTGGTTGATTCTTTGAATAGTTCTTTTTGTTTCCACTTGGTTGATTTCTGCCCTAATTTGATTATTTCCTCCTGTCTACTCTTCTTGGATGAATTTGCTTCCTTTAGTTCTACAGCTTCTAGGTGTGCTGTCAGGCTGCTAGTGTATGCTCTCTCTAGTTTCTTTTTGGAGGCACTCAGGGCTATGAGTTTTCCTCTTAGGACTGCCTTCATTGTGTCCCATAAGTTTGGGTATGTTGTGGCTTCATTTTCATTAAACTGTAGAAAGTCTTTAATTTCTTTCTTTATTTCTTCCTTGACCAAGAATCATTGAGTAGAATGTTGTTCAGTTTCCACGTGAATGTTGGCTTTTTATTATTTATGTTGTTATTGAAGATCAGCCTTAGTCCATGGTGGTCAAATAGGATACATGGGATAATTTCAATATATTTGTATCTGTTGAAGCCTGTTATGTGACCAATTATATGGTCAATTTTGGAAGAGGTACCATGTGGCACTGAGAAGAAAGTATATCCTTTTGTTTTAGAATAAAATGTTCTGTAGATATCTATTAAATCCATTTGTTTCGTGACTTCTGTTAGTGTCCGTGTGTCTCTGTTTAGTTTCTGTTTCCAGGATCTGTCATTGGTTAGAGTGGAGCATTGAAGTCTCCCACTATTATTGTGTGAGGTGCAATGTGTGCTTTGAGCTTTGCTACAGTTTCTTTAATGAATGTGGATACCTTTTTATTCAGAGCATAGATATTAAGAATTGGGTGTCCATCTTTGTTGATTTTACCTTTGATGAGTATGTAGTGCCCCTCCTTGTCTTTTTTGATAACTTTGGGTTGAAAGTCAATTTTATCTGATATTAGAATATCCAGCTTGTTTCTTCGAACCATTTGCTTGGAAAATTGTTTTCCCAGCCTTTTACCCTAAGGTAATATCTGTCATTTTTCCTGAGGTGGGTTTTCTGTAAGCAGCAAAATGTTGGGTCCTGTTTGTGTAGCCAGTGTATTAGTCTATGTCTGTTTATTGGGGAATTGAGTCCACAGAGGTGGATGTATGCAGCCAAACATCAGAGTGAGCACAAGGTCCCCAGTGGAGGAATTAGAGGAAGGACTGAAAGAACTGAAGGGGTTTGCAACCACATAGGAAGAATAACAATATCAACCAACCAGAACCCCTAGAACCCTAGGGGGCTAAACCACCAATCAAAGCACATGGAGAGAGCCATAGCTCCAATTGCATATTTAGCAGAGGATTGCCTTATTTGGCATCATTTGGAGGGTAGGCCCTTGGTCCTTCTGAGGCTTAATGCTCAAGCATAGGGGAATGCTAGGGCTAGGTCTGTGAGGCCTGAGTGGGCAGGTAGATGGGGGTATACCCTTATAGAAGCAGGGGGAGGGGAGAGAGATATGAGGTTTGTGGTGGGAAAACCAGGATGTGAGATAACATTTGAAATGTAAATAAATAAATAACCAATAATAATAATAATAATAACAATAATAATAATAATAATAATAATAATAGGAATCTGCAATGTGGCACATGTTTGTTTACTGAAGATAATTTACTAGCTTTCTGTCTGAAGTTTCTCATGTTAACTGAAATAATCCTTACTGTAACTTCATTTATCTGGAAATCTTTCACTTAATAGAGCAGTGTTTTTAGGCAGTGTGGATTTTATCTCCTCCACTGGAATATCTAGAACCTTCAAGATAGGTTAAAAGACTGCAATTTTTCAAGAGAATAAACATTATTTAAAATGTTCTCATGAAATAGGAAATTGTATCTTTTAAGTATGGAGCTGAGTTGAAATTCATATGTCGAAGAAAAATATGAAGTTTGTACACCAGAGATCTAAATATGATCCTACTAGATTTTATATACTGTAATATTATAATAGAATGTTCAATATTCCTCTATGTCCTGATAAATGATAAATTATCTTAGGTTACATATTTGCATTGTTCACTGAAGTATAGAATTCATATCCTTCTAAGATGTTCACACAAATCTATGCCAGCACATTATGGTTAGTTGTATTATAAAGAAAAATTAAAAACTGCCTTTGGTCTTATCAGATTTTTTGAATGACATTGCAAGAAGAAGTTGATACTGGAAGATACTAAAAATACTAGATTCCTTATCATCTTAATCCTTCAGGAATAGTGCTTAATATAAAATCTAGAAAATTTTCTGCTTGAATAATTTGCCCTCATTGTCAAGTGACTGTCATTCGGGAGAGGAATCTTCTAAATGCTGATTTGTGAAGGTAGGTGAAACTCAACTGAGATGCTCTAACTCCTGCTGTGGTTTTGACACGATCTTATATTTGATCTATGAGAGGCCTTCACCTGTCTGTAGACAGGTGCTGGAGCAGAATGTCATCCAGTATAGCTGAACTGCTCTGTTGCACACAGGTAACTTTCTGCCCTGTTGCAGCCCCAAATCCTTGTCAGTACAGAAAACATATGGGTCAGTTCCTTTTCCACTGAAACATCACCACCTATACACAGGATATTTTTTGGGGGGTAGCTATTCTCTTTATTGTTTAGTTTAAATAACTGACATTTTCTAAATATTACAGAATTAACAATGAATGGAAAAATATTCTCAGGATGTATAAAATATTTTTAGATATTTTCTTTATTTACATTTCAAATGCTATCCCAAAAGTTTCCTATACCCTCCCCCGGCCCTGCTCCCCTACGCACCTACTCCCACTTCTTGGCCCTGGCATTTCCCTGTACTGGGGTATATAAAGTTCTATACACAGAATATTACATCAATGGCATAGAAGCAGACTGGGTTCACAGACCCTTATGACAATATGTTTAAATATCGAGCAGTGCTTACACTTCTCAACAGTGCTTCTATAAGGAGACATAATATAAATTGATTTAGACAAAAGACAGGTTTTTACAAGTTCCTCATGCAGGGATTTAGAACTTTTGTGTGTTTTGAAGCATTGTAGATGAGAAACTTTTGAGAAGCTTGCAAAATCCATTTAAAATACATTACTGATGTTTACTTTTCATTTCTTTCCATGATTACCCAATATTATGATAACTTGCAATGTTCAATAAAACCACAAGCCAAACCTGCAGTAACTTCCCACAGTGCTGATCAACTCGATGATTGTGGAGACTTGGACTACACCAAGTCCAGAGCCAAATTATCATGGGCTGCCTTAGCCCTCCGCCCCAATAGCTATTAATCACTCACCTCTGCAAACAACCTTAGATTCTTGCACTGTTGAGACAAAGCTTTTGAAATTTACACTGTCTGCTACCTTCCTCCAACCTAAAGGTTAAGAATGTAATCATATAACATCTAAAAATTGGTAGCCAAAATTACCCTTTGCTGTAACCTGTCTACCTGATTGCTGTCCTAATGTGTGTATAATGTGTCTAATTTAAAGCTGAATAACAAAAGCAACCCAGGTTCCAAGAAATAATGATGGTTGATGATAAAATCTAAAGTATCAGAGAAGGAAGTTATGTATTACCAAGAATAGAATTGATAAACTAAAAGAAAAAAACATCACATACTCTGAAGTGTACAAAATAAAAATTCTGTATATCATTAGTGGAATGTTTACTATTGTGTCTTTTATGGAAAATTTGGATCTCCAGGAGCATAAAATTTTAACTATAAAATTACCTTTCTCTTCAAATCAGATTTGCTTTTCACTTCTATTCTTTGGTTAATCTACTGTATTTTTCTTAAACCTTCTCTTACTGTAGCAGTGTAATATTAAATCGCATTTAAGCATTTTTGGTTGGTTTGTTTCTGTTGAGTCTCTGAGAACAATCCAGATGTCTAGCTTTGTCACGTTTGGCTTCACTCTCAGTTTGCTCATTTATGGGAAACAGTGAACACACACAAGATACTCACTAAATTTAGCAATATTGATAGCAATCTGTTCATGTATCCCAGATTCCTTGCAAAGGTTTGGAATTCACCAACTGGCCCTTATTACAGTGCAGCCAATCTGAAGGCATATCTGGAGAGTGAAATACATGCCTGCTAAGCTCCTATCAGATGCAAAGACAAAGCTGGTGAAATTCAAAAGAAACCAGAGGACTGGGAGACAGAAAAAAGTGTTCACCTTCATATTTTACCTTAAATTCTTTGTGGATTGTTTAATCTTCAGTTCTTTATTCTCATGGAAACAATATACACAATGTTATCAATAGAGAAGACTCACTATGAAAGTCATTGTGTAGAGGGCAGTATGTGAACTGTAGACTTCCCTGGACCATTTCGTTAACATCACGTCCAAACATTTTCAACACAAAATGAAAAAACATTTTCAACACAATTACATTTTTCCAAATGCTTGTTAAAAGTACTAGCATTAGAGGGCTGAGTATTAAAAGTCCTGTTGCTAAGGACAATGAACTTCCATTACCTGGTGTGACACTCATGACAGTACAGGTCCAAGACTCAGGACCTAAGGTCATCATTATTTTTAAAAGATTTTTAAAGTGTCTGACATCTGCATCCTAAGCATGTTTTGAACAACGGCACAGGAAGCTGAGGCAGCTTTAGAGTGGGTGTTTAATGAGGCTTGTTCCCTCTCACATATAGAGCATCAAGGACTCTTCACCAGCCTGTGCCTGCCCAAGGCGCAGTGATCTCTTCTGTGCCTGCCCCTTTGCTTTTAACTTTGTGTCTCTTTCCCTTTTTTGAATAACCACTGCACAAAGATAACTGAATATTGGCAATGCTCAATCAACCCAGACACACAGGTCATGACATTGGAGTGGACTCTGCCTTAGCTCTCTCAGATTCCTTTGGTAAATTCTCTGGGCAGGACTCTTCCTAAGAACTGTGTGAATTGTTCTGATGAGTCTCCTAACAAGATACTGGATGAATGTTTCAGCCTTCCTTAGGCACAGCCTGTATTTCAACATCATCCATTGGTGAATCAATTAATGCCTTTTAGCAGATCTGAGATGACTTGAGATTTCAATGTATCTAAGGAAACTCCTCAGCTTCATCTGGCTCTCATGGAAATTGTCCACTTCCTAAGTAACATTGAATAATCCATTTCTTTCAAAAGGACTCACAGTACCCTCCTGATCATCACTGCCCCATACACTGAGGGCAACAAACTGACATCTCCATCTAATTGGTGACATCATTCATTGCTTACGTCTTACCCTCTTCTGTGTTCCCACTGAGTGTTCTGTACAATAGGCAATCAACCATCACCTATGATACCCAGTCTCCGTTCTTTTTTTCTTCCAGCCCATTTTACACCAAGACAATAAATTCAGACTACTGTCTCTTCACATCTCATTCTCTCTTGTCTATAAACATAAAAAAAACTTAAACACATATTCCAAATCCTTGAAATTTCATTTAGCCACTATTTCAAAAACTTTTATGATATTTGTGCTAATCCAATAAATTTTATGGATCTATAGCCATAGAGATACTTGTTGCCTTCTCTGTGTTGTATTATCTAGTTTAACCATTTTTAATAGACTTTGGAAGGAGTAGATCCTTGGAAGAAAACAGTACTTTTATAAGACTCAGAGAAATTTACAGAGGTGTTGTAATTTTGTCTGACATTGTACAGCTTTTCAGATTGTCTCTATCTTACTGAAACTTAGCAGGTAAAGCTCAAAGTGTCATGAGACTGGGTTCCAGCATTAGGCATGATAATTTCACTGCTTAATGCTACCTGTGGGCCTCCAGCATGAAAGACAAATTCATGTTACATTATGGCTCTGTTAATTACAGAGCACACACACAAAGACATACAGATTCACACATAAACTAAAATGGAAAAAGAAGAGAAAGGAAAGAAGAAAATCATGATTCGTATACCTCACCCTTCTCTTGATTTTACTATATATCTTTTTTCATGAAGACATTATTTCACTCCATAGTACAACCAATTTTAACTTATCCCTGACTAGCATACAAGTAAATGAGACTCAAACTCGAGTTATTTTATTTGGCTTTGAAAATTACTGGTGAGTAAGCCCTGATCTACTGCTGACCTGACTACCCCCGGTATTTGCTGTTTCTCCTGGCCATGTGCTTATCATCTGTCTTCCCTCATGGTGGCTTCCTCTCTTTTCCCATATTCCTCCTTCTCCTTCTTCCTCCTTCTCTCCCTTGTCTCTCTTCCTCCAAACAGGTCACTCCAAACCCAGTTACCTCTAACCCATCCAGTAATAGATGATAGCCAATTTTATTTAACTAAAAGTAGTAAAACAAGGAATGAAGTTTGCACAACAAGAGGTTTGTAAAAATGAGAAGTTACTAGTAGGCCTAGACCTTCTGGAATGGAATTTAGCATTACAATGCATAGCAATAGACCAAACCTGAACACACTTTGAATCTTATACTATATAATTCTTAATTAACATGGGGTATAGTAAAATATTGTTCTGATATACATGTACTATGTATTTTCTTATAAAAATAAAATTGAAAAATGTCAAATATTTTAAGTCTAGAAATCATCCTCAATTATACTAAAAAAAATTCTGTTTGTTTATAAATTATTAAATGAGTATGTTTTTTACATAAAAAGTTATGAAAAATATTTTGGTGTCATGTGATAAAGCATAAACATCAGAAGTGCTCCTTTGCAGTCACTGGTGGTTACTATCCCTGTGTCTGCAGATATATATTAACAAACAAACAAACAAACAAACAAACAAACAAAATACCTACCTACCAATTACCATGCAAAATTTAGAAAGTGTGATTGGGAAGGATATAAAATTTAAATAATATTTTCTTTGTCATTTTACTGAATGCATGATGTATTTGAAGTTTATACATGTGTTGAGACTGAAGGACAATTTGGTGACTCAAATCTCTTCTTCCACCTTGTTTTTTGAGGATCAAGAAAAATCATGAGGTTTGAGTGGCAAGACAGTAAGCTGCTGAGATTTGTCACTAGGTTGATGGCATTTTTTTTAATGAGATGTTAGCTACAGCAAGAGTGTGCCATTGTTAGAGCACAACCACACAGTATTAGTTTTTAATATGTTTTTGAGAAACTTATACATGAGACTAATGAGTTATATTATTTCTTCCCTGAGACACCTCCCATGTGTTGCCATATCTCCTCAAAACACTCTGTTTTCAAGTTTATTTTTTTCCTCTATAATTACACACCATATATTTTATGGAGTCCAATATGTACCTGGGTCCTTGGAGCCCTGTGGGGAGTGTGTGTTATAAATTTCCCATTCATTTGAGGATGGGGATCCCAAAATCACAGATTCTCTTTAACCTAGAAGTTTTCCTGTACTGCAGAAGCAACTTCCTTGATAAGGCATGAGGCTTGTGCTATGGAAAGCCCACACACAGGTGCTACTCTTGACTCCACAGTGTGATATTGTCTCAGCTGGAATCCTTCAAATTACCTCTGTACACCCCTGTAAGAAACATTCAGTTCTGTATGAGTATAGAGCAGAGGTCAATGATACCTCTAAAATTGTGTGTCTGTTCTAAAGTGTTCTTTTCATTTTAAATCTTTGAGCTTTTGTCTCATAGGATTCAATACACGAAACAAGCAATGCACCAAGCGAGAGAAAGGATCGATTTCTGTCACTCTACAGTCACTAACAGATCTCCAAATGTGGCCCGTTAGAAGTAAAATTTTATTATTTGTCAAAACTCTTTTAAAGTTTGGATATTAAAATCAATATGGACATGTAGATGACATATGAATTCTAGAGTGAGGTACAGTGTTATTTTTTAACATATGAAGTAAGCTGGGTGTTGGTGCATACCTTTATTCTCAGAACTTGGGAATCAGCAGCAGGCAGATATCTGTGAGTTTGAGACCAGTCTTGTCTACATAGTAAGTTCAAGGACAGCCATGGCTACCTAGTCTCAAAATAAAATGTTATTCAAAAATATAATTTTTTCTTCAGAAAAAAAGGTGGAGGCAATCTTGAGAGAGAGCTAATGCCCCTTACTGTAGGAAAGGGTGTTCACTCCTGGTGACTAAGGCAAGTCACAAAATTGATTTTAAAAGCAGACAGAATACATTCAACCAATAAGCTAAAAATATCTAATAAATAACCCTAAAATATAATGGCTTAAAATAACCATGATGTATTTCTCTCATATTTCTCTCAGAGTGTTACTCTGTTCTCAGTGGTCTATGTACAGCTGTAACTGAGGTTATTATAATAGTATAATGATGGGAAATTCAGAGTGATCTTACTTACATGTATGTACTGTCTAACACAGCCTCTTTGTCTTCTGCAAATCAATACTACATAGATTCCTTATATTCAAGTCACTTTCCGATGGAGTAAACCCCAAACTGAAAGCACTATGTAAGCCCAGTATCAGTTTTATTTTCTGAGGTTCTGTAGGGCACGGTGATGTGAATGGGTACCACACCATACTGTAGACAGAGGTAGAATATGTAATGGGAGCCCATTATTATAGCGTGTCAATCCAATAGCATATGTATATTGGGCTCTCATCACATTATGTGAACATGGAAATATAGAGGAAATATAGAAAGTTTAAAGAAAATCATCCAGACAACATTAGACAAAATATCTACCCTCTAATGAAATAAATAGGTAAATAAATAGTTTTTTCAGAGTTCAGACTAATTGCCACTTTCATTCACATTTCAAAAGCAAATAGAATAATTTTATTTATCAATGAGTATATTTGAAGGCTTATAATTACATTCATTCTAGAGAAGTACTGTAATTATAGGTGCTTGAACCATCAAAGATATGGGCTTTCATTGTAAAAGACACATGCTTTACTTCTTATTAGTAGGATAACCTGGGAACCATACAGGCTTCAGTCAAGTGTGCTGTGTTGACACTAATAGCTTCCTAGATCTAATTTCCATTTTTATTGGAGGATAATATTAGCTCTAACATTAATCTTGAACAGATTAAAACAGTATTCTGATGAGTGGGAGAGAAATGATAGCCATTGCACTGTGGCTTGGTTCAAGAAGGCAGTAGAGGAGTTCTAATAAATCTAGAAGATTATTTTGGGCCATATACCAGATGTAGGGAGATAGGGTATGTAACTGTGATGAGTATCACATGGAAAGGAGACATTTAGAATAATTTTAAGAACAATCCCAAGAGACTCTGTCAGAGCCTGACAAATACAGATGTGGATGCTCACAGCCAACCATTGGATTGAGCACAGTGACCCTAATGGAGAAGTTCGGGAAAGTGGTGAAGGAGCTGAAGGGACTTGCAACCCATAAGAAGAAAAAATATTAACCAACCAGACCCCTCATATCTCCCAGGGACTAAACCACCAACTAAAGAGTACACATGGAGGAGCCCATGGATACAACTACATATGTAGAAAAGGATGACCTTATCTGACATCAATGGGAGCTTGATCCTATGAAGGCTTGATCCCTAGTGTAGCAAAATGCCAGGGCAGTGAGGTGGGAGTGGAGGGTGAGCACCCTCACAAAAGCAGGGGGAGGGGGATGAGATAGGGGTTTTGCAGAGGAAAAATCTGGAAAGGGAATAACATTTGAAATGTAAATAAAATAATATCCAATAAAAGAAAAAGAATAATCCATCACAATGATACACTGTGCAATAGTAGATCACACCTTTTAGTCTGATGAAACCTATGGATTCTTCTCAAAGGAAAATGAAACAGAAAAGATAAAATCAGAACTTTAAAGATGAGAGCCTAATTATAATTTCAATAAGACATGAAACAGAATTCTCTGTTTAGCTCTATACACCATTTTTTAATTAGGTCATTTGGTTTGTTGGTTTCTAACTTCTTTTTTTTTTTTAACTCTTATTTGATATTTTCTTCATTTACATTTCAAGTGTTATCCAGAAAGTTCCCTATACCCTCCCCCCTCCCGGCCCTGCTCCCCTACCCATCCGCTCCCACTTCTTGGCCCTGGCATTCCCCTGTATTGGGGCATATAAAGTCTGCATGACCAAGGGGCCTTTCTTCCCACTGATGGCCAACTAGGCCATCCTCTTCTATATATGCAGCTAGAGACAAGAGCTCAGGGGGTACTAGTTAGTTCATGGTTATTCTTCCACCTATAGGATTGAAGACCCCTTCAGCTCCTTGGGTACTTTCTCTAGCTCCTTCTTCCTTGGGAACCCTGTGTTCCATCTAATAGCTGACTGTGAGCTTCCACCTCCATGTTTGCCAGGCATTGGTATAGTTTCCCCCGAGATAGCTATATCCGGGCCCTTTCAGCACCATCTTGCTGGCATATGCTATAGTGTCTATGTTTGGTGGCTGATTGTGGGATGGATCCCTGGCAGGCGCAGTCATTGGGTCCATCCTTTGGAATCAGCTTCACAAGTGATCTCTTTAACTCTTTCAATGTGTGCTTTGTTCTTAATTCTAGGAGGGGGTGACAGGTCCACATTTTGATCTTCCTTCTTCTTGAGTATCATGTGTTTAGTAAATTGTATCTTGGGTAGTCTAGGTTTCTGGGCTAATATCCACATATCAATGAGTACATGTTATGTGAGTTCTTTTGTGAATGGGTTACTTCACTCAGGATGATGGCCTCCAGATCCATCCATTTGCCTAGGAATTTCATATATTTATTGTTTTNGAACTTCAAGTCTCTGAAGAAAGAAATTGAGGAAGATCTCAGAAGATGGAAGGATCTCCCATGCTCATGGATTGGCAGAATCAATATAGTAAAAATGGCTATTGTGCCAAAAGCTATCTACAGATTCAATGCAATCCCCATCAAAATTCCAACTCAATTCTTCAAGGATCTAGAAAGGACAATTAGCAAGTTCATCTGGTATAACAAAAAACCTAGACTAGCAAAAACTCTTCTCAACAATAAAAGAACCTCTGGTAGAATCACCATGCCTGACCTCAAGCTGTACTACAGAGCAATCGTAACAAAAACTGCATGGTACTGGTACAGCAACAGACAGGTAGATCAATGGAATAGGATCGAAGACCCAGAAATGAATCCACACACCTATGCTCACCTGATCTTTGACAAGGGAGCTAAAACTTTCCAGTGGAAAAAAGACAGCCTTTTCTCAACAAATGGTGCTGGCACAACTGGCTGCTATCATGTAGAAGACTGGGAATTGATCCATTCTTATCTCCTTGTACTAAGGTCAAGTCTAAGTGGTCGAAGGACCTCCACATAAAATCAGAGACACTGAAACTTATAGAGGAGAAAGTGGGGAAAAGCCTCGATGATATGGGTTTCCAACTTCTTGAGTTACGTATTTATTTTGGATATTAACCCTCTATCAGATGGAGGTTTGGTGAAGATATTTTTCCAAAGTGCATGCTGTTATTTTGTCCCATGGATGGTCTCCTTTGGCTTATAGAAGACTTTCACTTTCATGAAGTTCTATTTGTTAATTGTTGGTCTTGGAGCCTGGACTATGTGTGTTCTGTTCAGGAAATTGTCTCCTGTACCAATGTGTTCACAACTATTTCTCACTTTCTGTTCTTTTAGATTTAGTGTATCTGGTATTGCATTGAGGTATTTAACTCATTTTGACTTGAGGTTTGTGAAGGGTAATAAATATGAATTTATTTGTGTTTTCCTCCATGTGGACATCCAGTTAGACAAGCACCATTTGTTGAAGTTATTCTTCATTTTTCATTGTATGATTTTGGCTTCTTTGTCAAAAATCAAGTGCTCATAGTGTGTTGGTTTATTTCTGGGTCTTTGATTAAATTCTGTTGATCATCCTGTCTGCTCCTATACCATACTACACAAGTTTTATTACTATTTCTCAGTAGTACATCTTGAAAGCAGGGATGGTGATACTTCCAGAAAGTTTTCTTTTTTTAATTATAGAGGATTATTTTAGCTTTCTGGGTACTTGTTTTTCTATATGAAGTTGAGAATTGTTCTCTCAATGTCTGTATAACGTGACACAAAATAAGTCTTAACAGATCATGAAGATTGTAATAATCCAACACATTCATTCATATCACCATGGACCAAGGTTGAACTTCAATAGCAACAAAAACAAAAGAAAACGCACATACACATGGAAACAAAATAACTCTCTATTCAATAACTTTGTCAAGTAATAAAGAAATAATGCAATGAAAATCAAGACATGACATACTCAAACCTGTGGGACACAAAGAAAGCAGTATTTAGAAGAAAATTCATAGCACTGAGTGCCTTCAAAAAGAAATTGGAATGATCTCATACTAGCAACTTAACAGCACACCTGAAAGCTCTAGATCAGGAAGAATCTACCACACCCAAGAGGAGTAGACAGCAGGAAATAGTAAAACACAGGGCTGAAATGAATTAATTAGAAAACTACAGAGAGTTAACAACAACAAGTGCTTGTTCTTACAAAAAAAAAAAAAAAAAAAAAAAAAAAAAAAAAAAAAAAAAAAAAAAAAAAAAAAAAAAAAAAAAAAAAAAAAAAAAAAAAAAAAAAAAAAAAAAAAAAAAAAAAAAAAAAAAAAAAAAAAAAAAAAAAAAAAAAAAAAAAAAAAAAAAAAAAAAAAAAAAAAACAAACAAACAAAAAAAAAACACCAATATGGATTAAGCCTATCCAAACTAACTAAAGAGAACAGAGACAGAATGCATCCAAATTAACAAAATCAAAAATGAAAAAAGAAATATAACAACAGAAACTAAGGAAATTAAAAAAAAATACTCGTCATAACTTACTACAAAAGCCTATACAACAAAACTGAAAAATCCAGATGAAACAGATGATTTCCTAGATTGATACTATACATGTACTAAAGGTAAGTCAAGATCAAGGAAACTATCTAAATAGTCTCAAAACCACTAAGGAAATAGAAGTAGTCAACCTTCCAACCAAAAAAGCCCAAGGCCAGATGGTTTCAGTGCAGAATGGTACAAGACCTTCAATGAGAGGTAATACCAATACTACTCAAACTACTCCACAAAATAGACATAGAAGGAACACTACCTAATTCATTCTTTGAAGCCAAAGTTACTCTGGTATTTAAACCACACAAAGACACAACAAAGAAAGAGAACTTCAGGTAAGTTTCCCTTATGAACATGTATTAAAACATACTCAATACAATTCTCCCAAACTGAATACAAGGACACATTAAAACCATCATTTGCCATGATCAAGAAGGCTTCATCCCAGAGATGCAGGGTTTGTTCAATATATGGAAACCTGTTAATTTAATAACAAACTCAAATAAAAATATCAAAAGGTTATTTCATTAGATGTTTAAAAAGCCTTTGACAAAATACAACACCCTTTCCTGTTAAAAATCTCAGGGAGATCAGGTGTTCATGACAAATACCTAAACATAATTATAGAAATCTATACCAAACTAACAGCCTATATCAAGTTAAACAGAGAGAAGTTAGAAGGAATCGTACTAAAATCAGTGAAAAGACAAGGCTGCCCATTTTCTCACTATTTATTCAATATAGTACTTGAAGTTCTAACTAGTGCAATCAGACAACAAAAGGAGATCTAGGGGATAGAAATTGGACAGTAATAAGTCAAAGTATCACTATTTGCAGATGATATAATAATGTACATAAGCAAGCCCAAAATTCCACCAGAGAACTCCTACAGCTGATAATTTCAGCAAAGTGGTGGGAGATGAAATCAACTCAAATAAATCAGTAACCTTCTTTAATACAAATGATAAACAGGGTAACAAAGAAATTAGAAAAAGAACACCCTTCATAATAGCTATAAATAATATAAAATATCTTGGTGTAAGTTTAACAAGCAAGTAAAAGATCTCTATGACAAGAACTTCAAATCCCTAAAGATAGAAATTGCAGATGACCTGAGAAGATGAAAAGATCTCCCATGATAATTGGTTGGTAGGATTAACATAATGAAAATGCTGACTCCTATGAATCACTATCAAAACTCCTCCTTTATATGTTTTATATTTGTTTGTATTGTTTTATACAAATTAATTAACATATAATCCTAGAGGGAGAGTCAGAATTTAGAACAATGGAAAAATATTCACATTAACATCACATGGAATTCAGAACAGCCACATTGGTAGCAAGTCCCAGATGGATATGGGGTTCTCTGAGATGACAAAGTTCAATTCAAAGGGAGAGGAAGTTTGGTTCTTTCCTATCAAAAGAGACCATGTGAAGATTATATGCTCCAGTACAGTGGAATGCCAGGGCCAGGAATTGGGAGTGGGTGGGTTGGGAGCAGGGCAGGGTGAGGGTATAGGGGACTTTCAGAATAGCATTTGAAATGTAAATGAAGAAAATATCTAATAAAAAAGTTGATTAAAAGAGAGAGAGAGAGAGAGACAGAGAGAGAGAGACCATGGATGCCAGAAATATTACAACAAGAGGAAAAGGTTTTGGTAATCATAATTTCTGAGGAAAATCATATGGTAGTCATTTTTATATCAATAGTATTTATAAATATTCTCTTAAACTCCCTTGATATTATCCAATAATGTGTTTTTTATGGTATTTTATTTGCTTAAAATTTCTTGATATGTCTCTTATATTACAGACTGTAATTGATCTTGAAAACCTGGGACCTTAGGCTCAGTTTTAAAGGGCAGCTACTTCTGGTGAAAATTAAATGCATTTTTATACATACTGTGATATTTACTTTTGGGTTGTCAGCTTGACTGGATTTAAGATCACCTAAAAGAAATGCCTGTTCTTTTAGGCATTTCTATAAGGATATTTCCAAAGAGGATTAACTGAGGACTGAAGGCTCATCCTAAGTAGAACCATTGCATATGTTGGAGTCCCAGAATGAATGAAAATGAAAGAAAGAGAAAATTAAAAGATTGTTGTTCCTTTCTCCTCTCTTAATCCATGTCCCAACCAAGTATCCCTGCAACTATGGTGTCTGTCCCAGCATCCAACCATGATGGGCAATACTCTTCAAGCAAGTATATCTCCTATGGTAAAAACTTATTGACATAGTTTCATTCGATGACTATTTGCTAAATACTTATAATCCTCACAGGAGATGAATTTCTGAACACTCATAATGCAAAAACAAAGAACAACAACTAGTAAATGGAATATTATGAAACTGAAAAACATTTGCTCACTAATGAACGTCATTATTCACAAAAAGCAGCAGTCTATAGAATGAGAAAATATTTTTTACCTAGGAACCAAACTATGTTAAGAACTCAGAGAACTATGTATTACGAAACTCAAGAAGAATGAAGACCAAAGTGTGGACACTTCACCCCTTCATAGAATTGGGAACAAAACACCCATGGAAGAAGTTACAGAGACAAAGTTTGGAGCTGAGATGAAAGCATGGACCATCCAGAGACTGCCCCACCTGGGGATCCATCCCATAATTAGCCACCAAACCCTGACACTATTGTATACGCCAGCAAGATTTTACTGAAAAGGTCCTGATATAGCTGTCTCTTGTGCGACTATGCCAGTGCCTGGCAAACACAGAAGTGGATGCTCACAGTCAGTTATTGGATAGAACACTGGGCCCTCAATGGAGGGGCTAGAGAAAGTACCCAAGGAGCTGAAGGGGTCTGCAACCCTATAGGTGGAACAACAATATGAACTAACCAGTAACCCCAGAGCTCATGCCTCTAGCTGCATATGTAGCAGAAGATGGCCTAGTCAGCCATCATTGGGAAGAGAGGCCCCTTGGTCTTGCAAACTTTATATGCCCCAGTACAGGGGAAGGAACACCAGAACCAAGAAATGGGAGTGGGTGGGTAGGGGAGCAGGGAGGGGGAGGGTATAGGGAAATTTTGAGATAGCATTTGAAATGTAAATGAAGAAAATACCTAATTAAAAAATATTGGAAAAAGAAAAAAATAAATAACAAAATTTAAAATTTGGTATAGATTTAAACAGAGAATTCTTAATAGTGGAAACTCTAATGCTGAGAAACACTTAAATGTTAAAAATACTTATCCATCAGGGAAATAGCAACCAAAACTACATTATGATTCCATGTAACAATGGCTAATGTCAATAACATAAATGACAGCTTATACTGGAGAGGAGCTGGAGCAAGGAAGGCACTCCTCCACTGCTGATGGGAATGCAAACTTGTACAAGCACTATGGATATCAGCATGGTGCTTCCTCAGGAAGATAGGAGCTGAGCTACACTCAAGATCTAGCTATATCACTCTTGGGCATATAACAAAAAGATTCTCCATCCTTCCTCAATGATAATTACATTAATTGTTGCTCAATTAATAATAGCCAGAAATTAGAAACAAGATGGATTTCTTTAAACAGAAGATTAGATAAAGAAAATGTAGTATATTTACAAAATAGAGTGTTATTCTGATGTTTATAAAATTCACAGGTAATTGGATGGAACTAGAAAAAAAAAAATAATCCCGGTTTAGGTAACCCAGACCCAGAAAGACAAATATGGTATTATTCTCTTATACATGGATATTATCTGCTAAGTCATTGATAACCAAGCTACAATCTGTAGATCTGTACAGTTTACCTTTATAATAAGGAACTGGTGTTGGGGAAGATACAGCTTATTAAGAAGAAAAAATAGAATATATACGTATGGGTGGATGGGGTGCTAGAATCGAGGATAAAGTATGAAGAAGGAGAAAGGAGAATAAAGGAAAAAATACAGAGAGAGACAGTGAAAATTAAGGACCTTTGTTGGGCAGTATAAAAACTTAATATAGTGTAAGTGTCTTAAAATGCATACATATATGAAGCAGATTAAATGAAATCACTAAAAAAATGGGGGAGACAGAACCCTGTGGTCATCTCATGTCACCAAGTTAAGCTTCCAATACCGGAATTAGGTTGTATCTAATTGACTTGTTGGCTTAAGGTGTTCCATGGTAATCTCCAAATAATCCAGGGTCTTGCCCAGATTGTAAATTTCTCTCCACAAACTGGCATCAAGTCCTTATTCTGAAAACAATACCTACAAATTCATTGAACATAAAGAAATCATGGTAGTGCCTAATTAGAGCCTTCACCTCTACAAGTTGACATCATTGGTACAGGAAGATACTGTGCATGTTATTGAAGAAGAAATGTGAACACCAATCTGCCCACAACCCTTTTGATCTACAATAGTGTTCTGTCTGTGTGATATGCTAGTATAATGGTGACACAAAGCTTGTGGGAGTAACTAACCAATATCTAATTTGACTGATGACTCACTCCATGAAATGGAACTCATACCCAGTACTGCTTGGCTGACAATAACCCAAGACTAGATACCTACAGTCCTAGGGTAAAACCAAATATTATTGTTCTACTCAAAGAATACAGCAATAAAATGATTCCTGGTGACATTCTTGTATATTTGTAGATCAGCATCATCAGAGAAGCTTCTTCCTGCATCATCTGGGGACAAATACAGAGACTGGAAGCCAGATAGTATGGAGAGAGAGAGAGAGAGAGAGAGAGAGAGAGAGAGAGAGAGAGAGAGAGAGAGCAAGACAGAGATAGACATACACACAGAAAGAGAAAGAGATAGGGGGAGGGGAGAGGGGAGAGAGGGGGAGGGGGGGAGAAGGGATGTATATATATATATATATATATATATATATATATACACACACACACACACACACACACATATATATATATATATATATATATATATATATATATATACACACACACACACACACACACACACACACACACACACACACACATATATATATATATATATATATATATATATATATATATATATATATATGTATGTATGATTGAGAGGACTGAGTTAGCCAGAGCTAGGCTGACTCCATGACAGGCTGCAAAGTGGCAGTTTGGAAGACTAGGTCAAAGTTTCTGTTACCTGGAAATGAGAACCCAGATCCATGAACCTGTGGTCAGCCAACCACAGCTTTGAACAGCCAATCTGATAAGGCCTTGTCAACCTGGAAAGTACCCAGAGCTGTAACTAATCATAAAGGCATGCATAACTCTAGAGATAGAACCAATCCATCAATGGAACAAAAGGTAAGACTCACTCACTCCTACCCTAAAAAGTTCTAAATTTACCTTGAAGAGCACAAACTGAGGTTTCCATTCCAGAATGGGTGGACCCTTGCATGCAGGAAATTCTGCTGAATAAATAATCTTTGCTTTTGCATATTATTTTAATCTTGGGTCTTCCTTCAATGATTCTTGGACCGACCCATACAATTATACATATATGATGTGTTAGTATTTATTTTATAAATATATTACATTATATTCTATTATATATTATGTTGATCACTTAGAAGCCCGTTTGTTTTCTGAGAGGCAGAGGTCTGTAGATCCAGGTGAATTAGATAGGCGCTAAAAGGAGCAGAAAGAGAGGTAGCAGTAAGTAGGATATATTCTTTGCAAAATAAAAATCTATTTTCAAGTAAAGTTGGTGAACAGAAAACAAGGAATCTGGCAAGGTTTCTTAATGCATCCAAAAAATAGATAAAACATATTTAAAACAAAAATTTAAAGGCTGTAGTATAAACAAATGTGTAGACATCTCTCTTCAACAGAATAAATCAAGATGCTGTCAATACATAAAATTAATTAATTAATTAATTAATTAATCATCACTTACTAATCTCATCATCTCCTCTGTGGCTTCTTAGCTCTTCCATCCTCCCTAAGCATGACAGAACCACTGATGACAACTGCACTCTCCTATCTGCACTCCTCTTGTGTCCTCAGAGAGATTTCGGCAGTTTTTCAGCTTCTTATGGCTCTCAGTCAGAGATTCAGCTTAACTCCACAACTGATGAATTTGTTTGTATTTTGTTGAATAACTATAGTATGCCTAAAACCTAATGAAACTTATTGCATTTTATCTAATATACCACCAAGATATAATGTTGAGTTACTATGGGCACTGGGTACTCCCTTTTACATAAAAGACATAATTTTTTCAGATTCAAAGGTGTCAATTTATAAGCTATAGTATTGATATTTATATTTGCAGTATTTTTGTTTTTATATTTCCAAAGCACTGCACTGGGGGAGAAGTGAAAAGGGCACTTTAATGGGGGAGAATCATCCAGAGATTTCTTTGCTTGTATCAAACAGTTGTTTGGTTGGTATCATCCTTCAAGTTACTGGTTGGGCTTGAAAGACTTGGCTGATCCAAAAGCTGCTAGAAAGACCATGGGCATGTGATCATTACACAGAAACAGTTATTTGTTACTGTTTCGAACACATTTGAGAATCTATGCCATTCATTTAGAGTTCCTATTAATTGTGGCTTGAAGATACCACCAATCCAGGAGTTAAGCTTAATTGTCTGCTGCTGTTATGAGGGAAGCTTTACAGGGGAGAGTGCATACCAACAGAACCTTCCACAGATTCCTTTAGTCAGTTTTAAAATTGACTAAAACTGTCTGCTGCTCTTTTCTTCTGCAAAGACTTCAGTGTGTTGCATATTGTAACACACCTCAGCTTCTATGGTGAGTGGATTTTTATTGTTGCTGTTGATTTGCTTTGGTTGAGCGGGATGTTTCAATGTTTTCAAGAGCAGAGGTTATTTGGAGGGACCAGGTAATGAGTGGGACCCATGATGCAAAACTCACTAAGAACGGATAAAAAGTCTATAAAATAGACTACTGTTAATAATGCATAGAACAAGAACAAAATGACATCAGAAATTAATCCTATCAATGATAACTAAGGCAATGTTGCAGAAGTGACTTACCCAAAGCTGTCACAGTCTGCCTGGGCCTATGTTAATAAACAGTAACTGGAAACATAGAATAGCTAGCGCTTTAATGAACTGTTTATGGACATTTGTCTGTGTTATGTGCTTCCAGATGTGTGTGCTTTGTGCAAGGCCTCATTTATATCCACTTTATGTGATACGTTTTGTCTGTAGCTATGAGGGTTCCTGAAGCTGTTTCAGGTACACCTCACACTTCACAGTTTCAATAATCTGGATTTATATCAGTCGTATTTGTCAAGCCTGCCACACATCATTTCCAAACTAGTCTTGAGTCCCTGTGTGTAAGTGATCTCATTGCTTCAGCTTCTGCAGAGTATCTAGGGATAAAGCTTAACACTGTGGTGTCTGACAGGGTTAATTTACATTGAAATAAAAGGCTGGAATCTGCATGACATGATTCTGGTATGGTTTTCTTTATTATGAGATCTCTCTTCCTGGCTAGAATGCAATTACCCACGTCTAAGTTTTCCTTTAAGTAGTGGAGGAAGAGAAAATAAAAACCGTCTTGATACTAACCCTATCAGAATGAGACTCCACTCTTCTGACCTCAGTTTACGCTGAGGAGTTCCTAGATACCTTCTTACCAATGCAACTTCCCTGCAGTCAGAACTTCATAAATCTGGCAGGACACACTTCAAACCATAAAAAACTTCTTTCTATTTGTGAGAAAGCCTGAAAACTAATAAATGTTATTTAACAGTTTATCTGTGAATATATTCAGTTCTCTATGTTCATATGTAATAGACCTAGCAGTCATGCCAATTATGGGTTGTAATTATTTGAAATAAAAGAGTGTATTCTAAACATTTTTAGATTCTTTTCTTTGATCTATTGTCTATTGCCCTAGACAATAGAGTTTTTGCAAAATATTTCATTGTATCAGTCTTTATTAGGAACAGAAATTAATAAGTGCATACAAGATGATGCATATAAGACAAATACAAGTTGCAAACCATAAAAAACTTTAGAATTTGGTATTTGTAGGGGTTTTTGGAATGAATCCACACAAAATGTGAGAGTCAATCATATATTGTACTTTTTATACTTTTATAAGAAAATTTAGCTTTGTACAGCATGTTTCAGTTTGTATCAAATATGGCACTCTCACTTCAAAATTGAAAAAGACTTTCAATAGGGCTTGCTGTGATGAGAAGTGTGAGTCTCAAACAAAGTGTCCCTGAAGGTGCCACTCACAACTTCATTGTTTGACAAAAACATGAAGGAAACAATTTAAAAAGATAAGGATTCAGTTTGGTTCAGTGCCATTGTCCTTGGGCCTGTGGTGAAGGAGAATGTCTCTACTCAGGGAAGGAGGAAGGAGAGGTGAGATAAAGGCTTTTGTCCATCTGAGACAAAGCTGGTAGGTTGTGCTGACTACCTTCTGAGTATATCTGACATTACCACCTGTGGAAAGCCCTTCCAGGAACACCTAGCCTATAGTATCAAATACCCAAGTATTTCTCACCAAAATCAAGATGACAGACAACTTTAACATTCACAAAAATGGCCACTGTGTCTTTTCACAGTGAACATATGTTCTTCATTTCATAATACTACATAATAATATATTTAATTATCAGCAAAAACATCCATGCCTTACTTTATACTATAGAAGTTATGAATAAACCTCTGTTGTAGAAATTTTTAATCCCAAGGGCCTCTCCTCCCATTGATGGCCGAACTAGGCCATCCTCTGCCTCATATGCAACTAGAGACACAGCTCGGGGGGAGGGGGGTGTACTGGTTAGTTCATATTGTTGTTCCTCCTATAGTTTTGTAGACCCCTTTAGCTCCTTTGGTACTTTCCTTTGGTCTCGTGAAGATCATATGCCCCTTTACAGGGGAAGGCCAGGGCCAGGAAGTGGGAGTGGGTGGGTTCGGGAGCAAGGCAGTGGGAAGGTATAAGGAGCTTTGGGGATAGCATTTGAAATGTAAATGAAAAAGATATCTAATAAAAAAAAAGAAATTTTTAATCCCAATCTGAGGTTTCTACCCCACCTTCATCACTCATTTCCCGGGTAAAAAATACACAACTTTTATTATTTATAATTAGCCTTAAACAGCACAAAACCTGGGCAAATACCCACACTCTATGCTATTAGAATCTACTTTCCTATTGATAATCCCGAATTATTACTTACTATGTTTAATCTAGGCTTTTTGTAACACAAATTGGTCAGCCTTCGGGGCCAATTAACCCTAGTGACTTCTCCCTCCTCCTCTTCCTTCCCACCACCCTGCACACCACCCTCTCCCTCTCCCTCTCCCTCTCCCTCTCCCTCTCCTTCTCCCTCTCTTTTTCTCTCCCCTTTCTCTCCCAACCCCCTAGATCCAGGAACCCTAAAAGTTGCCTATGTCTCTTCTGTCTAGCTATTGACTGTTGGCATCTCTATTTACTAATCAAAAACAACTTCGGGGCAAGGTCAAAAAGAGGCACTAGTGTTACATGTAGCCTCTCCTGTCTATGCAGCAACCTTGGGGCTTGGCATTACAATACATAAAAAGGGTACCAAACATCAACAGCCTCTGTGTGAGATAACTGATGGACAGAGTTGGGATTGATGTAGATTTCCTGAGATGCTATTTGGTTTTAAAATCACCACTATTCACTCTGTAGCCAGTTAGAGAAGATAATACCATGAAAAAAGACAAGATTCTGGAGTTTTTCACAACCTGTAAGATTATTCTGTGAGCACGAGTGGAAGTCCAAAGAGGAACCTCTGTAGTGACAGAATTATTGGCTTTCATTTTAAAAATTCTTCTCATTTTACAAGCTTACAGTGTCTCAGAAATGTGACTGTATCCATCCTCATGGCTGCTCGCAGGAACACTAAAGGGTTATTAAAATGGTACGTGGGTCTTGTTCTAGCAAATGACCACCACAGTTAGCTTGGGGGCAAATGAATATGATCTCAACACAGGAACAGATTTGCATCACTTTCCCAGGTGGGAAGACTGAACAAGAAGACATGCTTTCTTCCTTGCCTATGGACATGATTATGTCAGCCTGGAGAAGGGCCAGGAAGGGATGGCAGGCAGTTAATCCTCGGACTCTTCCTGGGAGCTCAATTTGTCTGGAACAGAAATCTTAGCAACCTCCTTCAGTGATTCTATTAGTCCCCTCTTTGTGTGTTTTTGGAAAGCAGAAATAAATGGTATGATTCTGTATATAGCAAATAGAATTTTTTTTATGAGCGATGTCTCCATGTCCTTGTCTCAGCACAGCTGATACATGAACATCACTGTAAGAATGCAGGAATGTTGGCCTGTGTCCAACAAAGTGAAACAAAATTTTGCTATGAGTATAGTCAGTATAACAAAAGCAAGAAGAGCACATGTGATCTAGGGAATAAGCATAGAGGCCACCAAATTTGTCACAGGTCCTTGCCACAGTAAGGTCTTGTCATGGACTTTACCACAGTAGAATCCCAAAAGTGAAGCACTTATATGATTCCTAGCAGATGTTGCATGGCAAGTTCCAGATTTCTTTCTTTCTTTTTTTTTTTTTTTTTTTTTAACATTGTTTGAAAGCTGTCTTTATTATTCAATTGTTACTTCTGTACCAGCAGAGATATGTTTACTGGTCAGGTTTTGGTATTCTTATTCTTAGGATTCATCACCTGCCTCAGTATTTTCTAAACATACACCTTCCTCATTCGCTTGCTTATTGGTTTCATAAAGTGCTAGAGACAAATAGCTAGGCAGGAAAGAGAAGGTGGAACTTTTGTACTGAGAGCATTTATGACAGGAGAATCAATGTGGAAGATTTGTCAGCAGGACATGGAGGAATTCAGAAATGCCTAGAGGGGATGGGGTTTAACAGGCCACAGGGCAGGACAAATGCCAGAATTAGTCAGGATAGAATAGTGGGAGACGGCTAAGCTAAGGCCTAAGTTATAATAGAATCAATAAATCTCTGTGTCATTATTCATATGCTGGCAGGTCCAAAAACTCAAAGAGAGGTATACTGTGCTTGGTATTAGAGTTTACTGTACAGCTACTCTCTGCTTTAGCATCTGCATGTTGCCTATCAGGAGGGAAGTGCAATCCCATGCAGCTCAGCTCATTGTTCCATATTTCCTTTTATCCTCAAATGTGACCTGAGCCTAATACTAGTGCACGGCTTGTGAGGATCCTCATTTTGTTAATGTGATAAAGATCCCAGTCAGCACGCATGTGCTTGGTAAATGATACCATCATGACAAATTATAATCCCTTAACACTGCAGATATGTTTACTGTCACATCCTTTGGAAGTCCCAAGGTCCAGCATAGACAGAAATCAAGATCTATCTCAACCTGCATTGTGTGACTTTGCTGCTGAGACTGAGAAAACCCCCAAGCATCCATAACTCTGATTACAGGATAATTGCTGCTATGCAGTGCAAATGACTGTCAGGAAGAACAAACCACCCAGCTCCTCTCAAATGAGGCAAATGTGAGATTCCTAGAGACCTAAGCATGATTTCTAGAGGTGAGAATGAGGAAATACAACTGAAGCTCATTACATGTAGGGTTAGGAGGCTCTTGTTAATCAGGAGTGCTGCTTAGGGAGGTGAAGTTTGTTAAAGGGGGGAAAAAAAAACAACTTCCACAAACCAACATTTCTTTTTATTATGGGGCTGCAATGTTTGCAGAAGCTTATAAAACCTCACTGTACTACATACACAATATGGGTTATAAATCTGACTTAGTTTAGACATTCAAAATAGTGCTTTAAAAATTTTTGGAAAAATGTATGATTTATATTTTACGGAAGAAGAAAAGGTTAGTGGTTAATACAGTCTGAAAGTGGTGAATTTCACATCTAAAATAAATAAAAACTATGTCATAAAACAAAAGTTGTGAGCACTTTAACAGCTTGTCCCCTCAGTAAAACATTGAAGATATGGCCCCATCCTGGAGAAGCTCCTAAAGATGAGTGAATGATTGTCCTTTATCTTCCCACACTGCTGCCAGTGAAGACAAGGAGAAAGAGCTTAGGCTAAAGAAACTTTCCTATGACAGTGATATTAGGGGAGATAGCCTCCTTAATTTGAACTAACATGTAAGTGATTGTCAATTTCGTATAGTTTTAAATAAGTATGAAGGCCTAAGAGTAAATTATGCATGTTTTGTCAAAGATAATTATTCCAGATTTATTTCATATGTTGAATATCTGGGTGGGAGAGGAGACAGGAAGGGGAAAGGGGAATATAATCAGGTATGGGGTGGGGGACAGGAGTGAAACCCTGAAAGCCAGCCTAACTCAGGTGGTAGAAGGTGGCAGAGGACACTCTAGAATGTACCAAAGACCTGGGAGGTGAGAGACTCTCAGGACTCTAAGGGAGGTACCTTAGGTGAAACACCCATCAGTTAGAAGAGGGAACTTGTATAGTCTACCTCCAGTAGAAAGACAGGGCATCAAATAGAGGGATGGGGTTGCCATCCCAAAGTCAAAAACTCTGACCCAGAATTTATGTCTGAAGAAACTACAGGGCAAAAAATGCAGAAGAGCCTAAGGGAAAGGAGATCCAGTGACAGGCCCAAACTGGGAACCAGCTCAAAGGGAGTATCCAAGGCCTGACACTATTTTTGGTTCTATGGTGTGCTTATAGACAGACAGCCTAGACATGGCTGTCCAAGAGGCCCAATAAGCAGCAGACTGAGAAAGATGCAGATATTTACACCCAACCAATGGACTGATGCCATGTGTTTGAAACAGAGAAAAGCTGGAAGAAGCTGAGGAGGAGGGCGACCCCATAGGAGGAATGGAAGTTTCAAATAACCTGGACAGAGATCTCTCAGACACTGAGCCACCAACCAGGCAGCATACACTAGCTTATATGAGGCCCCAGACACATATAAAGCAGAGGACTGCCTGATGTGGCCTCAGGTAGAAAAGATATACCTTAATCTGGAGAGACTTGAGGCCCCAGGGAGTGGGGAGAGCTGGTAGAGTTGGGGTGGAGAATGGGGACATTATTTTGGATATAGGGGAGGAGGAATGAGATGAAGAATAGTCAGAGGGTGGACCAGGAAGAGAAAAAAAAAACTGGACTGTAAAAAACAATTAAAGATAAAAAAAAAAAAAGGCATGAAAGTAGAAAAGGCACTTTTTCCAAAAGGAAGAACAAGAGGGAATGGAAAATTATCTGGGGGAACAAGAGGCCAATAGGGGTAAATATGAACTAAGTGTATTGTATAGATAAGTACATGTCATCCTGATAATAAATACTAATAAAGGGTAGAGGAAAAACATCCTGAATATTTTTATTTTAAACCTTGAGAAAAATAGTTATATCTCTCCAGGAAGCAAGTGGTAATAAGATCTGATGTTTTGCATACAGCACTTGCCTCTGATAACTTTATAGTAATACTCTAAATTTCTTTAACATAGGTTCTTCATCTCCATCCTCTTAGAAAGATTAATAGAACAACACCTATGCGCACTCTTAGTGTATACAGTATGCTCTCATTAGTAGTGCAGTTCTACATTGAGTAAGAACATTTTCCTCTATGATTTGAACAACTAATTTTAGAATCATAGATGAATATATCAACTGGACTAAGTGTGTGGAAGGGTTGTGAAAGGTCACTGAAACATTGTGTCTCCAGAGACATATAGTCAGGTGAGAAATAGGGAAGCCAAGCTATAATGATGAGTAGCAGAAACAATGGACTAAGCAGGGAACAACTCTGGTGTTTATTAAGTCTCTCCAGATTGTGGGTTCAAGATCATGTGAAGACAGTTCACGTTTCCCCATTTACTGAGGACCATTGCTACTGCCCTTGGGATAAATGAATGTAGTAACACAATAGACAAGTATCTCTCGGCTATCCAAATCCTGAAAATGTCAGAAATAATCTCAATATTTGTAACTTGTTCAAACACAGCATAAAGTGGCCTTAAGATATTTCAGTTTAAATATTCTGAACATGAATCATAACCAGAATTCCATCCCTTCTCACAGGCACACTTGCCATTAGAACCTGTCTGGATATAGTATATTGGGGATAAAACTATCTTCTGAAATGAAAAACAGAAAGTGAACGCCAGAAAATGGGGGACACTATGGTGCCATCTGACAATTAGGGTGGCTGTAGCTAATTCCTTGGCCACCCACAGCAGACGATGAGATACACTCTTCAGAGTATAAAGAATCTAGAAAATTCTGGACCAATATCCTCAGTGATAGATACTAAAGGAAAATTCAAAAGGGACCAGTGGGGGGAACAGAGGAAGCCATGGCAAATGGCAATGGGCTGTGTAGTAAAATTAAAGAGGCAGAGCTTCACCTGTGTGTGACTGGCACAGAAAGGATAATAGGGGAATTTGATTGAATAATATAAAGAGGACCAAGTGCATACTAGGAAAAATACATGTCAGAGGTGTTTGTCAGCCAGTTTAAACTTATTCCATTTTATATTATGGTATTGTCTTGTCTAGTCAGGGGTAGCTCCAAATTTTATTTTTCTGATTAGTTTCCTTTCCTTCCTCCTTAAGAAAGGACCCAAGATTTCATAAAATAAACATAGTTTTAAGAATATGAAATAATTAAAATTTCCTTGAAGATCACTCAAAAAATCTGTAATATAGATATAATCAAAAAGATAAAACAACCTTTTAAAACTTTTCATAAATTTGATCTTTTTCTCTAGGAAACAAAAATACCTTGCTAGTTGCTCTCTTTCCATAACTATCTAAGAGCACAAATGAGGCCAGCACAGGCGAGCTGAGAGGCCAGCACAGGCGAGCTGAAAGGCCCCCGAGCCAGGCTCCCTGCCTGCATCTGCAGGGTGTAGCTGTAGCATGGAGGTTTTGGTTAATCAGAAAACAGCAGAATTGCCTTTTAATTTTTAATTTCATCGTTAGAGAATTATTCTTTGAAACTTGAGACATTAAATTGTGGGAAAAATCAGAAAAGAATAAGTAACAAAGTGATGCTTCATCCATGAAATATTTTCTTCAAAGTCATTTATTTCTCTTCTTTTATTCATATTTACACCAATGTCAAGCCAAAGTTTTCATACACGAACATAAATTAGTTATAGACAGACAGCTTCACACAATTTGGTTATGGGTCAAAGATATGAAGGTTTGGGCATTTTTCATGAAGATATTGCTAAAATTGTGATCTATTTATTGGACTTTTAAATAATTCTACTAATCATACCATCAGTTTATCTTCACTCAATTAATGATCCTGCACAGAGGGCTAACCCATCTGCAAAATTCTCTCCAATGAATACAGTGGTGCAAACCTGTTTCTTTGCCAAGACAAGGGGAAGGATGTATGGGAGAGATAGACAATGAGTAAATTAAATAGTAAGTAAATTAAATCTGTTTGTGTCAAGTAACATTAACTTATAGGAGAAAAAGATAAAACCAAGGAAGAAAGCAAGTATGCAGGGATGAGAAAAATAGATTAAAATACTACTTACTAAAGATAGGAAGTCATACACATGCTTAGGAAGTAATTAATATCTTGAAAAACATGGAAAACTGAAGAGAATGCAGATGCCAAGACAGCTTTTGCCTAATAAGATAAGGGAGTTGATGTAGATAGAAAAGAGTGTGCTCCAGAGAGCAAACATGAGCACAGAAGCTGGGGTAGGAGACTCAGTGATCCTGAGGGGCTGAGCACAAATTCCAGTCACTTCAGTACCTCTAAAATGTATAGATCTAGAATTAACCACCAAAATATAAGAATGAAACCAGATGACTTGATTCTAAAGACAAGATACAATTATTCTTTGATGAGGTTTTTGCATGTCGAGCCACTCAAAGGTTCTTGTTGTCAAGCCTGGTGACCCGATTTCTATTGATCTCCATATCCTGCATGCTTGAAGGAGAGAACTGACTCTCCTAATTTTACTCACTCAACCATATACGCTCCATGTTATCTGCACCCAAAGATGTACACACATCCACACACAAAACATGTACATACAAAATAATCTATATAGAAAGTAATTGGAATTCTTTGAGAATGATGAAGTGATCCTTTGACAAAAATGAATGAAATTGTCAGGTTTGCACACTATTTTACAGAAGCAAAATCAAGGATTCCCATGTCAGTTATTTTTACACATCAGACAACTTCTGAGTTCTATAAAACCACCAGACATTACCTATGACTGTCCTAATCCATTCTCACAGACTGGCCAGCTATAGCATGGATAATAAATGTTATAAAGCATGCTAAACACAGGAAACATCTCTGTACATGTCTGTGTGGATGATTCACTGAAACTGAAAGTCATGTTCCATTTCCTCTTACAGAATGATATGATGTCTGAGAGGAAAGCTAAAAACAAAAAACAAAAAACAAAAAACAAACAAACAAAAAAACCTCAGCGCATGTTGTGTTACTTGAATAATCTGTCCTCTGAGTCCCTTGACACCTGGCCTTTAGTTTACAGTAAATGAGGTCTCTGGAAATTCATGTATGGCAAAATTTCAATACCTTTGAACATACTCTTATTCTACAAGACGTTTGTTAAACATAGAACCTGTGATGGATGCCAGACCTCTGCTTTTAGTTTCATCGATGAGTCATTTAACCTCCTTATGCTTTAAAGGTAGGAATAAATTGTTCCCTGGACTATTTCACCCACTGGAACACTTACTGGAGAGATAATGTCTACAAAACAGAATGAATGTCTCACTAAAATTCAATTTACTGGATGATTTGACCATAAAGCTGAAAATAGAACAGATGGAAACAGAGGTGGGGGTTGGTGGCAAGTGTCTGCAATTTCACAGTTACGGGGGAGAGAAACAGGGGTCACCTGCAATAATTTAGCCACCTTTGCAGGCCTTTTGGTAAATGTTTCAACTTCTTTTTTTTTTTTTTTTTTAGTTACCCTTTTTTTTTTTTTTTTGCTAAAATGATCTAATCATAACAGCCATATCATAACTAGCAATCAGATTAAGTGAAGAAATTTGTACAAGAGAACCATTGGCACACACCAAGAAAGCAAAGGCTCTGCAGACAGTCCTGGATTTATCTAAGTCTTTGCATGTTCCTAACACTTACCACTTACTTCCTTTCTTTGAATCTTCCTTCTTCTTCTCTCTGCTGAAGACTGTTTCTTCTTCTTCTTCTTCTTCTTCTTCTTCTTCTTCTTCTTCTTCTTCTTCTTCTTCTTCTTCTTCTACTACTACTACTACTACTACTACTACTACTTTTTTTTATTGGATATTTCATTTATTTACATTTCAAATGTTATCCCCTTTCCTGGTTTCTCATTCAGAAACTGCCTATTCAATCATTCAATCCCTCTTCCCCTGCTTCTATGAGGGGGCTCCTCCACCCACCCGCCCACCCACTCCCTGCCCTGGTACTCCCCTATGCCTTCACAGGACCAAGGGCATCTCCTCCCATTGATGATAGAGAAGGGCATCCTCTGCTACATAAGCAGTTGGTGCCATGGATTCCTCCATGTGTAAACTTTGGTTGGTGGTTTCGTCCCTGGGAGCTCTGGAGGGCTGAGGGTGGTTTGGATGGTTGGTATTGTTCTTCCTATGGGGTTGCAAACCCCTTCAGTTCCTTCAGTCCTATCCCTAACACCTCCATTGGGATCCTGTGCTTAGTCCAACAGTTGACTGTGAGCATCTGACTCTGTTGTACTTCTCAGACTTTGCCAGAGCCTCTCAGGAGACAGCTGTATCAGGCTCCTGTCAGGAAGCACATGTGTGTTCTTTTGTGACTGGGTTATCTTACTCAAGATGATTATAGTTCCATCTATTTCTTTACATGTTTCATGAAGTCATTGTTTTTAATAGCTGAGTAGTACTCCATTGTGCAAATGTACCACATTTCTGTATCCATTCCTCTGTTGAGGGACATCTGGGTTCTTTCAGCTTCTGGCTATTATATATATAAGGCTGCTATGAACATAGTGGAACATGTGTCCTTATTACAAGTTGGAACATCCATCCCATATACAACCACCAAACCCAGACACTATTGCATATGTCAGCAAGTTCTTTACTTATATATATTGATCAGAAGATATAAGAATAAAATATTGGGCATTTATTTAGATATATGTGAACTGGTAAAATTTCAGTTATTCACAATCAATATATATCATATTGCATATAAAAGAGTTATCATATTGTTAATAGATTTGTAGTGGAAATTATTTCAATTTAATTGAAAAAGCTATAAAAGGCCACAATTTTTAATTTTTAGAGTTAGTGTTGATATAACTATTTTTAAAACAATTTTTGCCCTGAAAAAAAATGATGTAATAAAAGTATTTGTATCTTAGGTAATATTCAGAATGTTGAATCAGACTAGATATTTGGAAAATATTGAAATTGATTATTTTTAGTAACATGGCATTTGTATTTAAAAAGCAAGTTTAAAATATTGATTATTTCTGTTATGGGATTTCCCAAACCAATGAGTCATACAAATAAAATCTGATGAAGTTATGCTTACTGTGAATATCTTCTAGATTTATCTCATTCTCTTCTCTGAACACTCCTACCTCTCCTGCCTTCATTCCCTTGCTTTGTCCTATCCTTGAACTTATCAATACAGCCTTATTACTTCTGAAGCAAGAATGAAAGGTAGATTTTTCACTTAAGTATCTCTTTCACCCTGTGTAATCAATATAGCTTAGTCTAAGAATCTCCTAGCAAAGGAAAATATGTAATTTGACCCTGGTGATTGTGTCAATCAGAACAGCAAGATGTAGACTGCAAAGATCAGAAGCCTTTCATTACTAAATGCAGCTTTCAGGAACACAACAGTGACTTTTCCTTGTGTTTCTGAGATGGGCAGAGCCCATGCTGCTTAGCAGCTTTTATTCAAACTTCCTGTACTTCAGATGGGAAAAGGAGTTTAATCAAACTCAGGCAGCAATAGTTTCTTACTGTCTTGTTAATGACTTTTCACACAATTGTTACTTAAAGAAACCCTTGTTCTTAGAGCATAAGTCATTGGTGTTCTGGTCAGGAAAATTTTCCCTGTGCCCATGTGTTTGAGGTTCTAACACACTTTCTCCTCTATTAATTTCAGTGTATCTGGTTTTATGTGGATGTCCTTGACCCATTTGGACTTGAGCTTTGTACAAGGAGATAAGAATGGATCAATTTGCATTCTTCTACATGCTGACTCCAGTTGTACCAGCAGCATTTGTTGAAAATGCTGTCTTTTTTCCACTGGATGGTTTTAGCTCCTTTGTCAAAGATCAAGTGACCATAGGTGTGGGGGTTCATTTCTGGGTCAATTTTATTTCATTGATCTTCCTGCCTGTTTCTATACCAATAACATACAGTTTTTATTACTCTTGCCCTGTAATACAGCTTGAGATTAGAGCTGGCGATTCTTCCAGATGTTCTTTTATTGTTAAGAATAGTTTTCACTGTCTTTTTTTTTTAATTCCAAATGAATTTTCAAATTGCTCTTTCTAACTCAATGAAGAATTGAGTTGGAATTTTGATGAGGATTGCATTGAATCTTTAGATTGCTTTTGGCAAGGTGACTGATTTTACTTATTAATACTGCCAGTTCATGAGCATGAGAGATCTTTCCATGTTCTGAGATATTTTTCTATTTCTTTCTTCAGAGACTTGATGTTCTTGTCATACAGTCTTTTACTTGCTTAGTTGAAGTCACACCAAAGTATTTTATATTATTTGTAACTGTAGTGAAAGGTGTCAGTTCCCTAATTTCTTTCTCATCCTGTTTATCCTTTGAGTAGAGGAAGACTACTGATTTGTTTGAGTTAATTTTATATCCAGCCACTTTGCTGAAGTTGTTTATCATCTTTAGGAGTTCTTTGGTGGAATTTTTGGGATCACTTAACTATAATATCATATCATCTGCAAATAATGATATTTTGATTTCTTCCTTTCCAATTTGTATCCTTTTGACCTCCTTTTGTTTTCTAATTGCTTTAAACTGGAACTTCAAGTACTACATATGGGACCTCAGAAAATTGCAAATCTTCTTGTTGGGTGGGTGGAGGAGACATCCTAATAGAAGCAGGGGGAGGGGAATGGTATATGGTGTTTCCAGGGGTAGTGTGATCAGAAAAGAGGATAGCATTTGAAATGTATATAAAGAAAATATCTAATAAAAAATTAAGAAACCGATTTTTATATCCTGGCAGCTTTGAAAATCTGGCTATAATCTCGGTACTTTAAAATTCTCCATGTCTTAGGGTACTGTTCATTTCTGCATGCTCTGGCAGAGCAGTCATTTCCATGTGTTTCTAGAAAACAGGTGATCTTAGATCCTGGCTCCTAGAGGCCTTCCTTTATTTCAAAGTCTGATCCTTGTGAATATCAATCTTCATACTCATTCTAGCCAAGAAAATGTCTCACTTCCGTGAACCAAATATTTATGTTGAGAACCTTAGAGAAAATAAGATTCTTTCAAATTTTTGATATTCACACCTGAAATATCCCTTTGCTTGTTAAAAATACCACATCTATAGGCTCCATAGATTAGAGCACAGGCATTGGTGGGATCGATCAGTCTTCTTGCCAACCTGACCTTTGGAATTTTCTGTTCACGCTATTGGTAGTTTTGTGACTGGACTGCACACTTGTTGTCCTGGCCACATTGACTCAGGGAAGTTCTTTTTATCTCCAGGATATTTTTCGCAGTTTGCTTTCTCACATGACTCCTCTATTTAGTTCATTTAGAATTATTTCTATTAGTTATAGACACTTCATTTTTAGAGTAAATTTTCTTTGGAACATATGAATATCTTCACTTCAATATAGACCAGAACATGTAGGTTCCTATTACATATACAGTGCATCTATTATTTACCTGAATATACTTAGTTAAAGTAGGTATTGGAGCCTATCTGAGGGACAGACCAAAGGATTTTACACTGAAAAATTTTATCCAACCCATGAAAATGTAAAGAGACATTGTGCTATAAACTATGACTGTCTGGATGCTAGTACCTTCCTCCTCATAGATGTAAATATGGTACCATGGATATTATTTTTAAAATAAACAAGCAGCCATGTTATTCTTAGAAAAGAATGATGTGCCTAAGTGATAAGTTCTCATAGTTATTAATCTGTGCTATAAAATTGTTCTTCAAATGAACCATAACCATTTCTTTTCCTAATAGCAATTATAGTTCTCTTGTTCCCTAAGTCCTGTCAATTACTAATATTTAGTACTATTAAACAGCCCATTCTAAATTACTTTAATATATAGTGATACTCCATACATAATGTTTAAATACTTCATATTGTGTGTTAACTTGCTAAGGCTATCTATAATAAAGCTGGAGATTATAGTTTGAAAACCTGTATGCAAACATTTTAACTGCCCCCTGTAGCTACAGGACACAGGTCAAAACAATGGTAAACCATGCATACAGGGCTTTTGTGACAGCAATAAATTCACTTGTTCACAATATTAATAAGGTTGGCTGAAGGACACATGAGTCCTGAAAGAAGTTACAAATCTAGTGTTCTTCTAGTTTCCAATAAATCATAGGTTTTGTTGTTTTATCACTTATGCTTTCTAAACCAGGTCATAAACTGCCCAGCCCTGTCATCATATTGACTCAGTGTCTGCATGATTTTAGAATTTGAACTGAGCTAGCTGAATTCGTATCACTAGAACCACCTTTACTATCTTGGTCTTTCCATGGAAATCAAAGCCATCTTTCTGCTTTTTACTTTCTGCAATTTGTGGGTCTGTGTTGTTGCTTCTCCTTTTCAGTGCAGTGGCTGAAAGCAAAGCACTGCCTGGCACTTTAAATGTTCAGCTCATAGGCACTGCTTCTCTAGATGGGTTTTTCCAGGCTCTGAATTCCCACATGCACAGCTCACCACTTAGTATTCGGCAGGTCAAGACATTGATGCTTGGTGTTCTGAAGCTCCTTCTGTTTACAGCTTCCTACCGTGTTCTCTGTTGTAGACACTCTACCTACCCCAGTTACCAGGGTCATCATTGGAAACCTGATGACCTGAAACTTGCAATTTAAATCTAATTGGTGTTGGTTGCTATGTGGTCATTTTATCTCCTAGAATTTATTTAAGATAAGAATTAGTGAAGGAACTAGGGTAACCACCCACAGTGTGATTCAGCACTTCAGTTCTCACCACGACGTCTATTCTTACGTAGTATCAGGGGAGACAGTTCCAGTAAGCAGCTTAATTGAACAACACAATAAAGCTCAATAAAATGTTGCATTCGCATTAACTTTTTTCTCTTGACATTACTGATTGATGATTAAAATACAGCTGAGATGTCTATAAGGATTTCAACTTATGTGCATTTTCATTGTAAGTACAACATAAAAAAAATGAATCCACTGGAAAAGGGAGGTTAGTGACTTGTTTTATGAGTTTGCTTTTTAAAAAAAATTTATCTAATGAAAATAAGAAATATTTATGGTTTCTTTGGAGAATAATTTTGTAACACATATTAACAACTATAACAAGTTTTATGGCCTTAAGGATAAGAAACAAATAATATATTCCAGATGTTAAAATCCTTAATAGACAATCATATATTAGATTGATAGCCATTGTAATTAAATAGTTGGAACTTAATTGATCATGGTGATGCATATACATCCTTAATTCCAGCACTCAGGAGACAGAGGCAGGCTTGTAATTTCCAGGCAATCCTGGTCAATATAATGAGTCCAGGGCCAGCCAGAGCTACATACTTGGACTCTATCTCAAAAGAAAAAAAAATCAAAGGTCCTTATGGGAGAAATCAAAGTAATGTTATACTTGAGCAATAATTTAATCAATAACATAATTTAATAAAATGAAAAGTAGACCAAAAGTATGCAAAAAACAGATTAATTTAAAAAAACATATTTTCATGTGAATGCAAAATCATAACTCACTATGTAGTTCTATTTGACATTGTGTAATTACTACCTACTATAGGTATGCCCTTTTACCTACCACGTCCTCATTGCCCGAAATGTTAAGTGTTGTAACTATTTATTCACATCAATGTATTAAAGTAAATGAATGTTAACATTCTCATATTATTGAATGTAAGAGCACAAGGAGGAAAATAGGGTCCATTCATTTGAGGGGATTTGTTCTTTCACCAGTATGACCATGCTATCAGTAGTCTTGAGCTGTAATTATCTCAATCATGTCAATCCTAAGATTCACACATAGGGAAGGGGAGACCCAGAAAACCCATGAATCCAGCAGACTCTCAATGCCTGAGTCCTCTCTCTTAGATAACATAAATAGTAAATAGCTATTGGTTGATAGGAGACTAGTTATATTAAGGAGAGTAGGGTGCAGGTTTCCTTGGACTTCACAGATGCTGGGTGTGAGATTTGGTAATACAGATTCCAGAGTTATTCAGAATTCTTTACAAAGTATAAGCAGTCCATTGGCTTACCATAATGTAACTCAAGCCATTTCTATGTACTGTTTTTTTTTTTTTCCCTTTCTTACTACAGGGAATAGAAACAAAAAAAAATGTAGGTAAGAAATATGATAGTGCTTCTTTGTGCTAGAGAACACTATAATATTAAAAATACAGTCTATAAGAAAATATTTAACTCTGTCAGAAAACCACTAAGACTCACCCATACTTTTACCTAAGTGACTAAATATAAATCAGCATACAAAATCTGTAACTCTTCTAGATATTAGTAACAAACATAGCATAAAAAATCAAGTGAGGTAACCCAATATAAAAAGAAGTCATTAGACATGCACTCACTGATAAGTGGATATTAGCCCAAAAACTTAGAATACCCAAGATACAATTTGCAAAACAAATGAAAATCAAGAAGAAAGAAGACCAGCATGTGGATACTTCATTTCTCCTTAGAATAGGGAACAAAATACCCATGAAAGGAGTTACAGGGACAAAGTTTGGCACTAAAATGAAAGGATGGACTATCCCACCAGGAGATCCATCCCATAATCAGCCACCAAACCCAGACACTATTGCATAAGCCAGCAAGAGTTTGCTGAAGGGACCCTAATATAGCTGTCTCTTATGAGACTATGCCAGTGCCTGGCAAATATAGAAGTGGATGTTCACAGTCATCTATAGGATGGAACACAGAGCCCCCAATGGAGAAGCTAGAGAAAGTACCCAAGGAGCTGAAGGGGTCTGCAACCCTATAGGTGGAACAACAATATGAACTAACCAGTACCCCCAGAGCTCATGTCTCTAGCTGCATATGTAGCAGAAGATGGCCTAGTTGATCATCATTGGGAAGAGAGGCCCCTTGGTATTAAAAACTTTATATGCCCCAGTACAGGGGAACACCAGGGCCAAGAGTGGGAGTGGGTGGGTAGGAGAGCAGGGCAGGGGGAGGGTATAGGGAACTTTCGGGATAGCATTTGAAATGTAAATAAAGAAAATATCTAATAAAAAAATCAGGAAAAATATTCCCAATAACAATAGTCTTAAACAAACAAAACCACTAGAACATACTTAATTAAGTAAGTGAAAACTTTCTGCAATGGAACCTGTAATTCTATGAAGAAAGAAACAGAGGAAGACTGAGGATAGTCAGAACATCCTATGCTAATAGATGGGTAAAATTAACCTTGTGAAAATGGCCATTTATCAAAAGAAACTTACTGTGCAATCCAGGTGAATATTCATAGTCATTAAAAATATGAATTAAAAGTACTTTGAGATTTCATTTTATCCACACTAGAGGAACTAAGATTAAAACAAACAAACAAACAAACAAACAAAAAACTTTCACTCCTCCAGATAAAGAACTGAAGGAGATGAAGGGGGTTGCAACCCCATAGGAAGAACAACAATAACAACCAACCAGGTACCGCATAGCTCCCATGGACAATCAAGGAGTACACATGGCTCCAGCTGCATATGTAGCAAAGGAAAGCCTTGTCAGATATCAATGGGAGGAGAGGTCCTTGGTCCTATGAAGGTTCAATAGATATTCCAGTGTAGGGGACTCAAGGGTTAGAAAGCAGGAGTGGGTGCATAGGTGGAGGAACACCCTCATAGTAGCAGAAGGAGGGGGTATGGAGTAGAGGATTTCCAGCAGGGGTGGGGGACTACGTAAGGTGACAACATTTGAAATGTAAATTATATATATATATATATATATATATATATATATATATATATATATAACTGAATCACAATAAACTTTGACAAGGATGTGAGAAATTAGAACCTTCATGAACTGTTTGTGGAACTCTACATCCTATTTCAGAGATACCCCTTCATCCATGTTCATTGCTGCTCTATTAACAATGCCTAGGAAATGGAGGCAGCCTAAACACTGAGTGATGTAATATTGTTACAAATTTTTCATGAAAACATAGTACATGTACATAATAGAATTATATGTATCTGTTTAAAAAAGGAAAACAACAAATTTGCAGGTAAATGGCTAGAACAGGAAATAATCATCCTGTGAAGTTACTAAGACTCAAAAGTATAAGCTCTGCATCTTTTCTCTCACATGTGGGCCTTATCTTTTACTTTTAAACTTCAAATGTGCCCACATATTGTTAGAAGTATTTTGGACATAACTAATTCAGTTACTCCCAAAGCATAATTTTGTATTTAATTAGAGAACTCAAGTAATTGTTCACTAATCAAACAAAGTGTTAGGAAGAGTTCTGGTGTCCCAAGATCAGATAATTATTGCCAGAAAGTAGAGTTGAATTTTGAAGTGATTCACAGGCCAATTTCTCTCACTGGAATAGCTCTGGGTAATGTGCACGGGGAAAATTAAAGCAAAAGCATAGTAATTTTACCTGTTGAAAGACATAGAGCATGGGTTAGTATATTTTGTTAGCCACATGCAGTACTAGGAGGTTTTAATAACACCCAGGTATCTTCACACACACACACACACACACACACACACACACACACACATACACACACACATTCTTTAAAGGTTGTTGAGGAATCAAGGGTATAGAAAAGAACTTGTCTTGTAAATATGTAGCTATGAATATATTCACTCAGAATCTACATTTAAAAAAGCAATAGCCAGGCTTGAAAATGTATTTTAAACACAGCACTGGGTAGACAGAGATAGGCAGATCATAGTAGCTCATTTAGAAGGGTATTCTAGCCAATTTAGTAAATGCCAGGCTATTAACGGGCCAAAAAACACACAAATACTTTTTGCCTTTATGGTTTCTGAAGAACATCATATGAATTTTGTCTTCTCCCTCTGGTCAAATGCACACAGAGCACACGGCTGGACACGGAATCATGCTCATGCATCCCCAACATAGAAGAGAATTAGATAAGTCAGTGACTTAATCCAGTCTTCAAAGGTGCAGATTCTTCCTATATTTATTCTCCAGATAGTCACCATGTAAATTTAAATCAACCCAATTTTTTTAGAATGACAGCTGGTGTCCTTGAGAAGCAGGAAGATTAGCTTCAGCATGCTTTCTGTGACATATGACAGTCATTTTCTATGCCAACTTGGTGAACATATAGTAGTCATTTTTTACAATTAAACAAAATTATAGATGTTGCTGTGATGGTGTTTTCCCGATGTAGTTAACATCTCCAACCAGTTAACTTTATTGAGAAGAAACTCTATTGTCCAAGTGGCTGCATCCCATTACTAGGGGGTCTCAAGAACATATAGGGTAGATGGTGAAGAAAAGAGAATTATATCTGTGGACAGTGACCTCAGCTCCTAACAGAGGCCACTAATTATCTCTCTCAAGTATCCTTCCCATATGCATTTGACTTTTCTAGATAGCTCAAATTATTTGAACCAAAGTATTGCAATGTCTTTACATGTGTGTTTTAATGGTCCTGTGATCTTTATTTAATTGAACCTAATCATGTTTCTCTTCCCATTATAACTATTATTAAAGTAAAGGAGTTTTCATTTATCAGGATTAATTTCCTTTGTCACAGAGCATGGGCAAGAAAGAACAAAAATAAAGGCAGGATTTTGAATAGTTAATATACATGAAAGAGAGAAGAGCTACAAATGTAAACATCTCTCCTTCATACTCAGTGATATAAAACTGTGCAATGGAAAGTTCAGTAATTCATGAATACTGCTGGGTAGCAAACCACATACACTCTCTGTGTGCTGATAAGATTTCAGCTGAGGCTCACAAATTTTTGGATTTGTCTCCTCATCTGCATTAAAACTCAAGAATCTGAACAAAGTAAACTTAAGCTTGGCCAAGATTGTTCTGGGATATAAACATGTTGTCTTCTTTAAACTCAGTTCAATAAAACCCTTTTTTCTTCCACAGCCCTTCCAGTCTTCCCTCTATATTACAGATCACTTTTCCTGATACAGAGATTAAACAAACTTCAACATTTTATTAAGCCTGCAGCACCATGCATACATTGTTGAAATTTTCAATTTTAAATGATATATCATCTTATCCCTGCTACAGAGTTCTTTGGAATGAATAACAGTATCATAATCAAATGGATGTGTGAAAGTCTAGAACACAGTGATCTTCTAACGAACTAGTTAATTTGCTAGTTAATGAGTTAATTAACTAGTTAATGAATTAAATTGCTACAGTTATATACTTGCGTCATCGCTTTATGGGTTGTTAATTGAAAATTGGTAACCAATCAAGCGATCTTTTCCTTCTGGAATAGAGCTTCAGGTATATTCAGATGTTCAGAATGTTCAGTACAGTCGGAGTGCTTGTTATGTATCATTGAATGTCAACCTCTAAAAACTGACCTAATTTTAAAAGTGGAAAACTGCAAGCTTGGCCTAGCATCATACAATTCTGGAATCTAATATAGTCACAAAGCAACATTACTCAGAAATAATGTGATTCAGAGATTGATATGAACTTGAAGATAAAGACTCCATTGAAGGCTACGCTAAAAACAGACATATCAAATCACAAGATATTTCTAACACCATCCATAACCAGGTCTTTTACTATTATTTCTGCTCTTTTAGAACATAGTTACCAGGTATATCTTTGTATCTGTAGTTAGAATGCAGCCTGCTTACTAGTTTACACTGAAGATCATCTCCTCAAATTGTATACTGCATTAATCTTGGTTCGATTTATTTCTTGTTTGTAACTGAGTTCCTATTTTATCTTATATATTTCCATTTCATATTATATGTAATAAAATGTAAAGGTTTTATAGTCATTTATTATACTTAAAGTCTAATTCTCACTGCATAACAATTGTAGATTTTATGGAACTCCCCTTTGCACACCTGCTATACTAACAAGTCCATTCTTCAGAAAATAACATCCAGGTCAGAACTGTTAACCCAGTTATGGCACAGATTTGATTCAGGCTATAAGTAGTCAGCTGCAAGGGTTTTTTTTTTCCCTGTGATTAATAATCCTCTCTCTGTTTAAATAATCTAGTATATTTGTATATATGTGTCTATCTGTATGGGTTTATTCCATGAATATGCAGGTGCCCATGAATGACAAAAGAGGGTACTGGATTACCTAGATTGTGAGATCGAACTTGCCCCAAAAAACTCAACATGCCTAAAAAACAAAGAGTAGTCTAATGGAAACATCACCCCCTTTCCCTTTTCTTTCCTATGTAGAGTTAGAAGTCTGAAAGGATGGAGAAAGCACTTCTTGGCATCCACAATAGTGTCTGGATTTAGTGACTGTATATGGGATGGACACCAACAAGTGTTTGCTAACAGGAGCCTGATATAGCTGTTTCTTGAGAGGCTCTGCCAGTGCCTGACAAATACAGAGGTGGATGCTCTCAGCCATCCATTGGACTGAGTTCAAGGTCCCCAATGGAGGAGCTAGAGAAAGAACCCATGAGCTGAAGAAGCTTGTAGCCCCATAGGAGGAAAAACAGTATGAAACAAACAGTACCCCCAGAACTCTCAGGGACTAAACCACCAACCAAAGTGTACATATGGAGGGACCCTTGGCTCCAGCTGCATATGTAGCAGAGGATGCCCTTAGTGGACATCAATGGGAGGAGAGGCCCTTAGTCCAGTGAAGGCTCAATGTCCCAGTGTAGGGGAATGGCAGGACAGGGAAGTGTGAGTGGGTGGGTTGGTAAGTAGGGGGCAGGAGGGTGAGATAGGGTGTTTTTAAAGGGAAACCAGGAAAGAGGATGACATTTGAAATGCAAACAAAGAAAATATGTAATTAAAAATAAAGAAATAGATAAATAAATAAACAACAACAAACAGCAACAACAGCAACAACAAAACGGTGGAGAGTGGAAGAAAGAAGAACCAACAAAGGAGCCAACTTCTGGCTTCAGTACAGAAATACGGTTAGTTAGGAACGTAAGGTGTATTTTTAATAGGATGTAGAGAAGTATCTAAATATTTCAGAAAAATATATCATTTTGGTTCTCACTTTGTTTTTCTTGTATCACTCTATACCTTATTCAGGGATTATGTCAAGTATAATTTTGTGCTCTATATTCCCAGTGTTCAGTACAAAGCTATGAACTAGAAGCAACAGTTATAACCTCCGTAATTTGTGTTTACAACTCTTGATTTCACTTAGAATATAACCAGAGCATTTCTGAATTGCATTGTGGGTTTTCTGTATAAAAATAATGAAAATGACAAGATTACCATTTTATGTTGCTTTTTCTCTTATTGCATTACTCTTTTGTACACTTGTGAAGATTTTAGAGTTTTGTTAATATATAATACTATAGAATATATGAACTAAATGAGAATAGGCAAAAGAATCAATCACTCCTTGTCAAATCTAGAGCAAATTTTTCTAGACATATATATCAAAGTTAAATAAGCATCCACATAGAGCTGCATAGAGTGATTTATAAACAGGGCATTGAATTGCTCTTTATTTTCTGCATTGCAGAATTATCAGGATGAAGGTATGATGGTCTGCACACAACCCAATTCAATTCTGCAGGAACAGCATTTGCTCAGTTGTCAAACCATGACAGCTCTTCACTGTGAGAAAATTTAGGACAAAGACAGCAGCAGTGAATCCCTAACACCCTGTCACTGCTTGGTATTAAACTTTTCTCTTCAAATTTCACAAAAACTGATCAGATATTCTGACGAAGAGCTGCTTCTTGCCGACAGAATTATTCAGGAGGTGTAATTTTGCATTAGAGATACTAGTTATAAGACTGACTTTAATATTTACTTTGCTAGAAAACAGGTTGAACTTAAGAGTTTTACCAATGGTTAATTAGATGACCCTGAGAAAGCTCTCAACTTTCTAATATTAATTTAATTTGTACATAGAATGAGGAGTATGGAGATGTCCCTTTGCACACATTTTTCCTTCAATTGTTCATTCATTGTTTTATAAAACTAAACACATAAACTCACACAGATGGGTTCTTAGTCTCTGGATAATGCTATAATATGCATTATTGTCTGATTCCAAAGACTGACACCCTTATCGCTGCATGCATGGTGAAATAAATAAATATTTACTATGCCTAATTTTTTGAAACATAGATGCGGGATGATTCGATATGAGACCTATTATAGTTGTACTATCTTCAGAAAGAAAAATAGAAAATCTAACTTGAACATAATGGCCAAGTTTCTATGTCATAATACCCAGTGTCAAATAATGTTTTAAGCTTTCTCAGATATTTTCTATCATGCAACCTGAAGGATTCTGGTAATTTAGAGAATATGATAGGCACATCATTCAAGGTTGTATATATAGTATATGCCATTATTCCAGTTCTCCTTTCAGCTTAATCATCTTTACACTACACTGTGAATAGTTAGAGGAAGCAATTGGGCAGAGAATATTTGAAAATTGTAAAAATACATAATAAAATAAATATTAATATGCCCCTCCCTAAATATGATTTATCTTTATTCTTCAGCAATGTAAAACTAGCTATCTGAATACCTACAGGTACTTGACTGATTATAAATCCATATAAGGATATTCTCCTTCAGACACCTGCCCTATTGAGACAATGTGCTTCCATCTTTCATGATTTACAGAAGCATTAGATATTCCAGGAAATACTAAGCAGTAAAATATAGGAAGAATACCGAAAGTCTAACTGCTAGGATACATTTCCCTCATTAAGTCTCATCTGTCAAACTTCAGCAATTTACAGAAGGTTTGGATATTCAGACTATTGTAGATCTTGACTCATTGAACCTAGAAAACTAGGAAATTTACCTCAGAAATGCCTTTGAACATGAAAATGATGTTCAGGGAAATCACTCCAGCATTTTGAGAGGAAGCTCAGCCAGAATAAGGGCATAGCTTCTTTTGTGATTTTTAAATACTTAAAAGTAGATAGATATGTAGATAGATTTGTAGATAGATAGATAGTTAGATAGAGTCCGCTTTGTATCTATATACATATATATCTATGACTGGCCTCTTGGCATTATTTGGCCTATAGAAATATAGAAATGTGATAAGACAAAAACATCATGCACTTATAAAAATTGTTAGTTTTTCCCCACTAGTAGTATTATTTTCTTTTAGGATCTTTTTGCATTTTGCATTTTCTTTGATTGTTGTGTCAATGTTTTCCTTTCTTTTTTTCTTCCAACTTGTGCTGTAAGATCAAGAATTGACATGGCATATATCCAGAAGAGTTTCCATCTGGTTATAAGGACACATGTTCCACTATGTTCATAGCAGCCTTATTCATAATAGCCAGAAGCTGGAAAGAACCCAGATGTCCCTCAACAGAGGAATGGATACAAAAAATTTGGTATATTTACACAATGGAGTACTACTCAGCTATTAGAAACAATGAATATATGAAATTCCTANGGATCCATCCCACAATCAGCCACCAAACATAGACACTATAGCATATGCCAGCAAGATAGTGCTGAAAGGGCCAGGATATAGCTGTCTCGTGGGAGACTATACCAATGCCTGGCAAACATGGAGATGGAAGCTCACAGTCAGCTATTAGATGGAACACAGGGTTCCCAAGGAAGGAGCTAGAGAAAGTACCCAAGGAGCTAAAGAGGTCTTCAACCCTCTAAGTGAAGAATAACCATGTACTAACTAGTACCCCCTGAGCTCATGTCTCTAGCTGCATATATAGAAGAGGATGGCCTAGTTGGCCATCACTGGGAGGAGAGGCCCCTTGGTCATGCAGACTTTATATGCCCCAGTACAGGGGAATGCCAGGGCCAAGATGTGGGAGCGGGTGGGTATGGGAGCAGGGCCGGGAGGGGGGAGGGTATAGGGAACTTTCTGGATAACACTTGAAATGTAAATGAAGAAAATATCTAGTGGTATTATTTTCAAGCAATGACATACAATTATTTGAGCTCTAAAGAAATAATAATGAAGTCATTACTGCTGCCTTTGTCCTAAATTTTCTCACAGTGAGGAGCTGTCATGGTTTGACACCTGAGCAAATGCTGTTCTTTCAGAATAGAATTGGGTTGTGTGCAGGCCATCATACCTTCATCCTGATAATTCTGCAAATGCAGAAAAGAAAGAGCAATCAAATGCCTTGTTCATAAATCGCTCTATGCAGCAATGAAGATGTAATGATACAGCCATCATGAGAACTCCATCATGAGAACTCCATAAAAAATGCTATCTACCTAGATAACACTTCAAATTCTGTATTGTGATGAGTCTCACTTCAATTGAATGAAAATTAGAGATTGGAATATCTTGTTTCACTTCTAGCTGTAAGTTCCCTTTGTCATCAAAGGAGGACATATTTTGTGCTATTAATGTAAAATCTTCTTAAAGCCTCAATTGTTTGAATACTTAGTTCCTAGCTGATGGTGATATTTTGGAAGGTCCAGTAACCATTGGAAGGTGGTGCCTTGATGAAGGACAACAATATGTTTGGGGTTTGTGGCTTTGTAGCCTGGTTTACTTCCAGTTCTTTCTCTCTAGGTACTGCTTATAGAGTAACTCTGATCACTGTGCTTCCTGATTGGTAGGCATTCTCAGGGTGCTGAGATCCAGGCCTTCCCAGCCGTGGAGAGCTGCATCACTTTAGCAATCGCAAGCCAGTATAGTCTGTTTCTTCCCAACGTTGCATTTTTTTTTAGAAGTTTTAGGTATAGGAGACTTTCAGGATAGTATTTGAAATGTAAATGAAGAAAATATCTTTTAAAAAAAAGAAGTTTTAACCACAGCAACAGAAAATTAACTAATATTGCCAGTAAACCTAAGGCAAATACCTCAGTGTGCTAAGTGTTAACTGGTGATTCAGGTTATTCTTACACGGTTTGTATCAAACACTGGCACCTGGCCTGAAAGTAAACAATAAACAGGCGCATATTGAAAGCTAATTCAGATGCTGTAACTGTGAGATACATCTTTAAAATACCTTTGGCTAGGATTATGAAAGAAAGAGTGGAAATGTGTTTTTGGAAAAAGAAAGGTGACTTGGGAAGGGTAGAAATTATAGGAACTCAATGGATTTCTAAAATTAAGGAACATAATGGAAGAGTTAGACACTAGAGGAATCTGCAACACAAAAAAAGGAAAATACTGAAAAAACTAGCAGTAAATGCATCACAAAAACATAAGAATAAATCGCAGGAACAGTGCCCTGACCTTTGAAGGGGATGGAGCTACAGCAGCTCTGTCGGCAAGAAGAAGGGAACCTGTCCAAGAAGACACTAAAGAAAAACTTAGAAATGTTACAAGACTACTAAAGCAGAGACTGAAAGCTTCAAACAATATATGCAAAATAAATGCATTTTCTACTCTGAATCTGCAGGTGTGTGGCTCCAGAACAAAACACGCAGTGCACACTCAAATCTCTGTAGACAATGGTACTGTGCTTACACATGCAATCCTCTGTGTGCCTCAGTCACATGTAGATAGTTAGATGGTCCAGATTCTTTACTGCATTGTATTCTGAAGCTAAAAGGGATGGGAATAACTCTGCTCTCACACAGTACAAATAAATGTTTGAAATATGTTGAATCTGAGGCGGTCAGATCAGTAGATGTGGTGCCCACAATGCTCCATACGGTGCCCTGATATTCTCCCACAGCTCTTGGATTATTTTGCTGTTTGTTCTTGCTTGATATATGCTTTTCTTTTTTTACCTTAAATTACGTCTCCTGGTACTATTTTCTTGGATCTATCAACTCTACACTAATGTAGTTAGCACATCCACTGCACAGGTTCCCACACAAAGACTCACATAGACATAGAATAAAACTATTCAGATAAAACATTGAATCCTGAAAGAGATACAAGAGTTCAAATGTTGCTGAGTGTGATAGAATTATCACATTCAGGGACTATCCCCTGACGAAATTATCCAATCCCAAGTGGTCTGCCCTAAACTCATATACACACAATACTAAAAATGAACTCAGTAGCTTGTATAAACATATATACTAAGGTGTATGTATGAGAAAATATATATAATTTTTGTGTACATGTATAGGTATATAGGTATATACATGCCTGTTGCATAACCACAAGGAAGAAGGGCCATGAATTTAGAAGGCAGAGGAAAGGGCATAAGAGGAACTGGGGCCAAGTTAGAGTAGGATGGATGGAAATTCAATGCTCATTTATGAAGTCCCCAAATAAATAAAGATAATAGAAAACTAAATGTATGTATTGTAGCCAGTTTCTCACAATAAACTAGATAAGCAGAAAGTTTTTAAGTTACTAGATATGAAGAAAAATAATACTTTTTTTCAATAATCCAAAATAAGGTATAATAAGCCCAAGGTATACTGTGGTATCCTGGTAATCACAGCACTTGAGAGAGGTGGGAGGGTCACAAGTTCAAGACTAGTCACTAGTTTCATGTGAGTTTGTGGCCAACCTGGGCTACAGGAGATTAGATGCTCTTTCTAAAGGCAAAGTAATTGATTTATAGATTTACTGACTGACTGATTGATTGATTAAATAAAAATAAAGATCATGGATTCTTATATAATAAAAGAGATTCCATCATAAATACTTATGACATGAGATGATTAGATGCACACAAATAAAGTTTCACACATATTTACAGATTCCTTACAAATAAAACTGTCCTATAAATTTTTTTTCAGTATTATAATCTAAAATCAAATAGTATTCAATAAAATCAGTCTTCACATTCAATTTTTTATTATTTTATAGCCAAGTGTATGCAAATAAGAAATGCATGATGCTGGGAGCCAGTAAGGGAAAAGAGACTCGGGGTCAGGATTTGGGCACATTGAGGGTCATTCTTGCATTCTAGATAGGCAATGAAAATACTCTTGGATTTGGAAAAGGCAGTAAGGATTACTTTTGGATTCTGAGAAGGGTAATGATCTCAATCTTGCAGTGTGCTCAGTATTCACAGGAATAATCAGGCTGTATTCCACAGTCGAATGCCTTTCATGCCGTGTCAAGATATTCTGTTTTGTGGTCTAGCTCCCCAGAATATCCCCAAATGCCCAGTGTCTATGGATTCATGAATGATTTATCTGTTTTACATTTGTCCTCACTGTTGGAAGATGTAAGTGCCCTTAGCAAAAATGAGTACAATTAGGCTCAGCTCTAATACTTGATAGACAAGGAAATGAAAGCATTTTCATTTTACAATATATGATTAGCATATAACTCCACTATAATTAGAGCAACATCTGTGTAATATACTTTTATTTTTTTAATTATTATAAAATGATAATTTACTCCCAAGATACATATAAATAATAAATGTTATAAAACAAAACAATGCAAAAACAAGAGGTTGCATTATGATCTATTTTTCAGAAGTTAAACAATGTTTTACAGAAAGCCTTTTGTATCAACATAAAATTGGCTTCAGCACTAGCTCTTAATTACCTAAGTATTTGCAGTTAAGGTGCTGGCCAAGATTGCAATCATTTAAAGAGGTTGATTTGGTCTTGCATATAATATCAAGATGGTCATTCCAATACTGAAGTCAATAGGACACAGGTGGTCACAGCATTGCTTCTTTCTGGGTGTCGTTGTTTTGTCTAATGACACCTGGCTTATCTCAGAGAGTAAGCCAGAATGGGCAAAGATTTCTCTGAAGATCTCCTTTCAAGTTTTAGGTATCAATTAGATTTTTGATTTGCCAGAAGAAATTAGCACTGTCTATTTTGTTTTATAAAATGATCAGGATATGTTTTCTAGAGAGCTTTATGATAAGTTGGGAGGGGTGCCTCTATGGGCCCATGCTAAGGCATCCCTTCCCCCTGAGATACCAACCATACAATGGTATAGTATAGAATAGAGTTCATTTAGGGCATGGAAAGTGGAGTTGAGGTAAAATTATTTCCAGCTTTCTGAGAACTCACTAAATTGATTGTGTAAAGTGATTGTGTAAGTTTGAACCCCACCAGCAAATGGAGGAATGTTCTCTTTGCTTTACACCCCTGTCAGCATGTGCTATCACTTGAGTTTTCAATCTTAGCCATCCTGACTGCTATAAGATGGAATCTCAGGGTTGTTTGATTTACATTTACATGATGACTCAGGACAGTCAACATTTCTTTAAGTGTTTCTCAGGCTTTCAAGAGTGCTCTTTTAAGAATTCTCTGTTTAATTGTGTAACCCAATTTTAAGTTGGTTATTTAGTTTGTTTGTGTCTATCTTCTTGAATTTTTTAAAATATATTTTTGTATATTAACCCTATGTCAGATGTAATGTTAGGGAAGATCTCAAAACACTTGTGTTATCATATTCATTGGGATAACATTCAGCCAGATTCACAGCATTGATTTTATCTATCATCTATCATCACTCCATCTATGATATTTTTCTGAGAATTTATATTATCCATTCTTTAGATAGTCTGTCACTCCTGATCTCTTATTTTATGTTCTTGATAATCTTTTTGCATAACTAAAGTCCCTGATCATGACTCAAGGCTGTCTTCATTTTTCTACAATGATTGATTTTTTTCTATCTGGCTACTGACTATGAAGTTTTGTTCACAATTCAAATTCTTGGTAATTCTCTTCATACTCGGAAAAAATGCTATGTGACAGGTGACTAGAGTTTCCCAAGCATCCACGGACCATAAATCCTGCTGGTACTGGGCATGTCATAGTCCAGCTGTGGTAGGCGCATGACAATGGTAAAAAGAGGATAGATAGGAAAACACAGCAATGGTGATGGGTAGGGAACATGGGAGGACATGTGGGCAATAATAAATGGGGATGGTCACAAAGACATGGGAATGGGAATACTGTGCCCAAGGTTCTAATCTGCCTGTGGTACAACTACAGTTTCATCTTGTCCTTTACAGATGGGCTCATTTCACCAATCCCAGCCTGGTAATTTTACCACACTTTACAATCTGATCCCTGCTAGATTGCCTATAGTGTGTCCCTGCCAATTTCTCAGCTGATACATGTCCCAATCCCAGAAGACTGATTTCCCCTCCTGTATTAATCACCTATCCTTTGTGTGATAAAATGCCAAGACCAAAAGCAACTTTTAAAAAGTAAGAGTTTATTTTCGTTTATGAATCTATGCTGCAGGCAGTCAATCAAGAACAGGAGGCTGAAATCTCTCATCTTGGACAGCAAATATGTAGCAGATAGAGTAAACTGGGAGTCATGCAATAATTCTAATCTCAGAGACCATTGTCATCCTCCCTCCAGCAAATCCACACCTCCTGAACCCCCAAAAGCAGAGGCAGCAATGGGGACTAAGTGTTCATTTGTCTGAGGCCAAAGGATGGGTTTCTGACTTAAACTTCAGCACTCTTCTCCACGGCAGCATTTCTTAGAGACAATTTCTTACAACTGAGTCAAGATTTTAACTTGCTTTGTGTGAATTATATTGTGATATATTCACTTTGCAGATGCTCTACACAGCTGCCTTGATCACTGTACATCTGTAAGCCTTAAACAATGAATTATAAGAGTTTCTAGGCAAAATGAAATAAATGTAGCTTTGTGTAGGAAATTAATCCTAATAACTTTTGCTCTGTGCACACTTCCTGCTATCTGTAGCCAATTAATTATCCAATGGCCTTCTTTGAGTTGCACATTGATTACAGTTGTTTTTACTTTAAAAAGATCATTACTTATCCTTTGAATGCAGGAATTCAGGATAAAATACCCAGTTCTATCAGAGTTTTACTTTGCCCAATTTCTGTCCTGAAAATAGGTGTTAAGGCATTTTGACTATTATAGTAGGTAGAAAACCATGGAAGCATGATGACATAACCCAGAAGTGCTTTTACCAGAATGGATGGGAGTTTTAACCTGCCATATCAGGCCTCTGAAATGCTGGCCAAAGAGCTGCTAATATAAAACAAGCCAAGCATATTAAGGAATAGGAGAGTTAAAAACTTTTTAGATATATGGAGGACTCTTAGCTGCTCAGACAGCCAGAGCATTAATTAATACAGTCTATGCTGCTTAAATTTCTTCAAATTTTCTTTGAACATGGAGAGTGAGGAGGGAATTTCCTGCTTCATTTTAAGTGGGTCATTTGTGTGAGTATCCTTGTTCTAATAGATTCAGAGCCTGTGGTTCCCTTGAGGCAAGAGATCTCAGTAATGGCAAAAAATGTCAAAGTTTTGACAGTAGCCACCTTCAGAATTAAGAGTACCCATTTATTTCCGAGGGTTAATGTGCCATCTCTTCAGTTCAATTTTCCAAATGCACGTTAGGAGTCTTTAGGTTTCCTGAAGCGTGGCTTTATATTGACAGACCTCGACTTTCACCTCTGTTTTGCTCTCTATCACCATCTGGACAAGTGAACCACTTCTCCCTTTTATGTCTGTTTCCTCTAAAGTCATTTAACTCTCTGCTTTATTATTGAGATTTTTGTGAGATGCCAGTTTTACAAAGAAAGGGCAGGCAGAGATTAAAGTGTTTGCTGCTGTAACTGAGCTACAGAACCTGACATGACTAAGGGACACTATGAACTTCAACATCTTACCCGTTCACATCCACAGCAGGGGTGATTTCTGGATCTTCAGCAGTTGATGGAAACAGATGCAGAGATCTACAGGCAAACATTAGGCAGAGCTTGAGAGACCTTGTAGAAGAGGGAGAGAAAAGATTGGAGGAGCCAGAGAGAACAAGAACAACACAAGAAAACCTACATAATCAACTAATCTTACCTCATAGGGGATCATTGAGACTGAACCACCAATCAGAGAGATTGTATGAGACAAAGCTAGGCCCCCTAAATATTTGCAATAGATGTACAGTTTGGACTTCATGTGGGATCTCTAACAACTGGAACAGAGGCTATCTATCTCTGACTCTGTTGCCTGCCTTTGGATCCTTTTCCCCTAACTGGGATGCCTTGTCCAGCCACAGTAGGAGCTGTGCCTAATCCTACTGCAATTCGATATATCAAGGTGGATTGGTGGATTGATATCTATGGGAAGCCTCTCCTGCTTTGAGGAAAATGAACAAGGGAATAGAGGAGGTGAGGTTAGAGGGAGAGACTGGGAGGAGACATGAGAGGCAAATAAGGTTAAAAAAAAAAAAAGTTTCCGTGGCCCATTCTTTAAATCCCTTCGGTGCCCAGAACACATCCCTGGACAAGCCTTATCTTCACAGAGATACTTTCTGTGGCCCCTGATCTCAAGTCTGATCCTTGTGTAACGTGCTTCAAGGTCCTAAGCAGTACTTAACTTCATTTTGCTTGCGGAACAAACATGATTTATTTTAATTAGAGGATAAATTATATTACTTCATATTTTGCAAAATCATCTTGATGATATATTCATTACCAGGCAGTTGCAGTAAATCTCCTCCCAAATATGCTCCAGCAATGAAAACACAACACAGTTCATGTGATTTCATGCTGTGCGCCTAGACTGGGCAGATCTACTGCTACACTGCCATCTTCCACAGTTTAGGAGACCCCTTAGAACTTGTGGTTTCTGCAGGCTATGTGCTTCTGCTCTGCTTTTCTTTGTCTTCCTCCTCCTCTGCATCCTCTCCCTCTACCATATTCTCCTTCTCTCTCTCCCACCTTCTGCTCCACCTACCCTTTTATCTGCCCAACCATCATCTCTCCTTTATTTTACAAATTAAGGTGGGGAGCAGGTTTACAGGAAATCACCTGAGTGCTGACTCATTCCTTGTTCACAACCACTCACAGGAGAATGGAATTAACACCAAATATAATTAGTCCCAGGGCTATCCACAACACCAAGCTACCTCCTTTTCATTCTATAATGAATCTACTGATTCTTCTTCTCTTTGGATTTTTTTTTTTAACTATACATGCATAAAACCAAGGATTAATAGCAGGTAACAGTCAAGTCTAGATCATACCAGGGAACTAAAATACTGGGCTAACTTATCTCAGTAAAGGTAGTGGACACAGGCTGTACTGTCTTTGATGATAACAGAATAAGATGGGAAGACACACAGAAGTCCAATCACCTGCACACATACACACCTATATGAAGAGGTATAAGGAAGATGCCCCATGTTAATCACAGGTGTGTCATAGTCTAGAACAACATCCTTTAGTGATGATCAGGGCTTTCTTACTTGTCTTAAATCTACTCTCTCTCTCTCTCTGTCTGTCTCTCTCTCTCTCTTTCTCTCTCTGTCTCTCTCTCTCTGTCTCTGTCTCACACACACACACACACACACACACACAAACAAACACAGACAGACAAACAGTGAGAGAGAGAGAGAGAGAGAGAGAGAGAGACTTCCTTGCACAATGTCTGTCCATTATGAACAATCATTCAACTTTTTACTATGGACCAAGTGAAAATGGTCAAGGAAAAGATATCAATGGACCATGGGAATTACTTCAAGTAATCTGCAAAGCACTCAGCCTACAAAAAAGGGGGGTGTCTCAGAAGTTTGAGAAATAACTAGACCAGTGATAGACAATAAAATGGTACTTTCCAGTACTACCTGCAGAAGAGGTGAGTTATTATATTAAGAGACATTGATAACTGAGAGTTAAATGGCACTATAAGGCACATAAAGAATTCTGGGTGGAAAGCTTATATTAGGTGGGAAGACTTACATGGGAAGGTTATGAGTGTGATATTACTAGTGCAATAGAGAAAATGTTAACATTTTTCTTAGAAGAACAAGCTTTTATTCATGAATTTATAAATGTACACAATTAAACACATCTCTAAATTATTTTGTCTGAAGGCTACACTACAGTCATAGAGAAAACCCAAAAACTATTATTCCACTGAAAGAACATATCAATAAAAAGACTCTTGATGACATTCTGATACTGAGGCTACTGTGACTGTCACACACCTGACAGCTTATGTACAATAAGATTATTTTTTCTTGTGTATCTGGGAGCTAGATGATCCTGAGTCTGGAAATTTTCTAGCTACAAGAGGGCTCCATCTAGCTTGGGCCTCAAGAGATTATAGGATCAAAGTACAACTTCCTGGCCTCTTTGAGCAGTATACTAACTGGAAAGCTTCCATCTACAATACCATCAACTCAATTTGGCTATAACTTACAATCTATTAATTGTCAGGGGATATGCTGACCAAAACAATCACTGTATTTGTTAAATTAAAATGCTGAGTAGTACAGTTAAACCATAAATGAGAATTGTCATTTAAGCAAGTCTGAGAATCCAGTTTTAGAAATTCAGACCACTAGTGGAGGCTCACTCTGATTACCCTTTGTGTAATAATCATCATCAATTAGTATTCTCATTTTTTGTTGTTGTTTTGTTGTTGTTTTGTTTTGTTTTGTTTTTTTGAGACAGGGTTTCTCTGTATAGCCCTGGCTGTCCTGGAACATACTTTGTAGATCATGCTGGCCTAGAACCCAGAAATCCGGCTGTCTCTGCCTCCCAAGTGCTGGGATTACAGGCGTGTGCCACCATGCCTGGCCAGTACTCGCATTCATAATGAGGCTTCTGCCTCTGTTTTGCAATCAGTAAAGGTGTAAAATTATTTGACATTTCATTCCTAAGTGCTCAAACTTCCTACGAGCTGTAGACACTGGCTCCTCTATCTCTTTCTGATTTTACTTTGAAATTAAGACTCATATATAATTTCAAACATATACTGATACCTGATTTTTGATAAAGAAGCCAGAAATATGCAGTGGGAATGAAAGCATCTTCAACAAATGATGCCAGTTAAACATGATGCCTGCATGCATAAGAATACAAATAGATCCACATGTAGCACTCTGTTAAAAATTAAATTCTTAAGTGGATCAAAAACTTCAACATAAACCCAGATACACTGAACCTGATAGAAGATAGTTTGGGGAATAGTCGTGAATTTATTTGCACAAGAGAAGAGTTTCTGAAGAGGGCACTAATATTTCAGGCACTAAGATTATCAATTAATAAATGGGATCTTATGGGACTAAAAAGCTTACATAAAGCAAAAGGCACAATAAATCAGAAAAAGTGGCTGACTGCATACTGGATATATTTTAACTTATTTTCTGTTAATATATGAAAAGTTTCTCACTAAAACATAAATTGAAAATGAAAACAAAAAGTTTGCATGCACGTATACATTTCTCCTTATTCTCTACCTTTCTTTTATTTTAAACTTTTCAGTAGTTGTTGGGTGAATTAAAAGAATGTTCACAGAATATTACTCCTTATTACAAAGTGTATACTGAGGTGTTTGTTTTCTTTTTTTAATTGCCTATTGTTTGAAGGGGTAAGGTGAGCTCATGGATATTATAGTTTGATCTACTCAACTTAATCCTTAGCAGATTCACAATAAGTCAAAACTCTATCAGAAAGTAATCATTTTAAAGAATCATGGCCTTGTGGGGGGCTTCACATTTGATATACCTAGTGTAATTTCTCTTTTCCAAGCTGTTTTTGTTTGCAGTTTTGTGGTAAGATGAATATCAGAGCTCCTAGTTCTCTGATGAGCTCCTTCCCTTAGAATACTTTCTGTTTCCACTTGGGAGAGTTCATTCCCTGTTAGATCAAAAACATGACAGCATAGATATTATGGAATTATCATGTATCTTCTTGTCCTTTTCATAAATTTCTGATCTTATGTGATATTTATTTGATATAGGAAGTTTTGCTATAAAGATGATCAGTAAAAGATTATAGTTAGACACACTTTGTCTACAGTGGTCTCAACAAAATTTAATATTGTTTGAGGAGGTATTCACAAGAGCAAACTAAGTAGGTGATTCTAACTTATGTCCAAAATCAAAACACTCCTATCAGTAAGAATTCTCATTTCATGTTTATTAGACTATATTTGCATGACATAGGACAGAGACAAAATATTAAAGTAGAGAATGAACCACCTCAAAGCCAAGAGCTGGACACAGTGACACAGTGACACACATCTTTAAGCCCAGCAGTCCTTATACAGAGTTTGAAGGATTTTGATGAGTTTGACGCCTGCCTTCGGTACAAAGTCATCTCCAAGAAAGTCTCTGTTTCTTTTTTTTTTTTTTTTTTTTTTGGTTTTTCGAGACAGGGTTTCTCTGTATAGCCCTGGCTGTCCTGGAACTCACTTTGTAGACCAGGCTGGCCTCGAACTCAGAAATCTGCCTGCCTCTGCCTCTGGAGTGCTGGGATTAAAGGCGTGTGCCACCACGCCCAGCCCAAATCTCTGATTCAATGCATCCTCATCACACCAAGGCCAGAAAGTACTACTTTGCTATGGTTCAAGTAGGATTGATGTTATTTATTTTATCATTGCTTATCTATACTGAATTACAGTGATAAGGCTAACTTTAATGTATAGTGCATTAGCTTTAAATTATGAAATGATTATAGATTTATGGTATGACTGCAAGTCAAAACTCATAAACACCAACTGTGTATATAAACTTTCAAAGAGAACATAGATTCTTTCCAAGATAACAAGGTGATTTTAAATAAATTCTTTTGTATTTTGTTTTATAGGTTTACTATTTTCAACACTTTTTCTTTTCTGTTTTCCCCTCCAATTCAACCAATGTTTTGCTCACCCTGATCCTATACACATTCATAACCAGATTTCTTTACTAAACTTTTAAAAATGTGTTTCTCTCCCTTTTGTTACACAGATAGAATACTCCTCCCAGTTCCACCCCACCTTGTCTCTCATCTGGATCTACTCCATTAAGTCTCTCACTCATTAGAAATAAACAGGCTTCAAAGAGTTAACAACAAAATGTAAAAAATAAAGTAAAAGATAAAGGCAAAACCATTAAACCAATATTGGACAAGAGAAGCCAACATTGAAATAAAAGAGCCCTAAGAGAAAGCGCAAAATCAGAAACACACTCATTTACACTTTTTTTTTCTCTTTATTAGATATTTTCTTCATTTACATTTCACATGTTATCCAGAAATTTTCCCTTACCCTCCCGCGTCCCCACCCTGCTCCCCTACCCACCCCCTCCCACGTAATGGCCCTGGCATTCCCCTGATCTGGGGCATATAGAGTCTGTATGACCAAAGGGCCTCTCCTCCCAATGATGGCCAACTAGGCCATCTTCTTCCATATATGCAGCTAGAGACATGAGCACAGGGGGAACTAGTTAGTTCATGTTATTCTTCCACCTAGAGGGTTGAAGACCCCTTCAGCTCCTTGGGTACTTTCTCTAGCTCCTACCTTGGGAGTCCTGTGTTCCAACTAATAGCTAACTGTGAGAATCCACTTCTGTGTTTACCAGGCACTGGTATAGCCTCCCACAAGACAGCTATATCAGGTCCCTTTCAGCATTATCTTGCTGGCATATGCAATAGTGTTTATTTTGGTGGCTGATTATGGGAGGGATCCCTGGCAGCCGCCATCACTGGTTGGTCCATCCTTTTGATTCAGCTTCACACATGATCTCTGTAACTCCTTCAGTGAGTGCTTTGTTCATGATTCTAGGAAGGGGCACTGAGACCACATTTTGAACTTCATTCTTCTTGAGATTCATGTGTTTAGTAAGTTGT
>LR749626.1:252471-284889 GCA_902729485.2 Mus minutoides | reverse complement strand
TCTTGCTTACAAGAAGTTCCAAAAATCAAACTCTGCACTTCTTTTCCAATCGATCAAGGAACAAACCTAATAAAGCCATTTACAAAGCAAACCCATAGTCCCTCAAATTATTCCTGTCAAGTATTTCACAACAGGAATAAAATAATTATCTAATATGATACTTTCATACAGGAAAAAGAAGTATTTTACTAGATTTACATAAGAATTCTACATAAATTTTATCAGTTAAATCAATTTTGAAGTTCTAAGTTTTTGAATTTGCAATGTTTTATAGATTTTCAACCAAAATGCAAATCATTTAAAACTAGGTTATCAAAGAAACAATACCATTTCTCTAAAGAAATATTAACATCTAAATGGAAAGCTTTAAAATCACATAAACTTTTATTGAATTAAAATTAAATAATGTTCTTTAATTTTATCATTTTAACACCAGGAGTAAATTTTAAGAATTACTAAACTTTACAGTCCATAACAGAGAAAATGAATGGGAATGGGTGGGTAGGGGAGCAGGGCGGGGGGAGGGTATAGGGGACTTATGTGATAGCATTGAGAAATGTAAATGAAGAAAATATCTAAAAAAAAAGAGAGAGAGAAAATGACATTTAGAAAACAATAATGATGGAAATCACATTTTTAAACATTTTTTTTTGTATTTCTACTCATAGTTTCCTGTCATTATTTTACCCAAAGTGATTTTCACAAATATTCTGAGTCTGTGTGTAAGATTGACTGAGCTATACAGAGAACTCCGGGTATATCTCAATAGTACTTAATATATATTTTATAAATATCATTGGATAAAATTTCTAAGAGTATTTAATAGACAAATTGTGAAAAATCTGTTGTTTGCCAGAATATTCACCAACGTTTGTGCATCAGTTATGATAAGAGGCTTTAGACTTGGAGAGACAGAAACAAACCATCTTCAAGGGGAGTTATATGCTAAATAAACCATTCTTTTCATCAAAACCTTGCTCATACCTAGTTGAGAAGGTGGGAAGGGCTGTACCATATGCTATACTCACGTCTACATGAGTAAAACATAGTCCAGTGTGGTTTTGTTGGCTTTTGTGTGTACTCTGGCCTAGAGTGTGTTGTAGCAAATGTCTGTTCATGGTAGAGGCAAAACAAGATGCCAGTATTGATTACTAATAAATCACACACTGTGGTCTTAGCTTTGAGGTCCTGTATGGCTCTTTGTAAAAATTATTGAGGACAGCTTAGTTCAGGTCATTTAAGTGGCAACTATCACTTACACACACACACACACACACACACACAGAGAGAGAGAGAGAGAGAGAGAGAGAGAGAGACAGCCTGTATCCTGACAGATGAAAATACTATTTATTTTCTCCAGATAGTCACAGTCTGTGAATATTCAGGAGTTCCCAATGGATGGGTTAGAGAAAGAACTGAAGGAGGGGAAGGGGTTTGCAACCCAAGAAAAAGAAAACGATGTGTTGAAAATTGCCCAGGTGCTCAGCAAGTTCAAGCATAAACTGTGACACATGAGAGCTGAGCTGACTCTTTTCCACAGATCTAATTACCACATCACTTTACTTCAAAATCCTCTCCTCTTCATGTAAATGAGCTTGTCGCATATGTTCTCTTTATTCCTAGAGAAGTTGTATAGTCTTAATAGTCTATGGGATAAAACTGAGCTGCAAAACATCTAGGCTTATCAGTAATAATAATCTCCCATGAGTTTTGATATACATTTCATCAAACAGAAAGTACAGAAAACTCACTTTAATAATTAATTCCTAGAGTATATAGGGGATAAATGATCCATTCATGTGTTATCAGGCAGTGAGTCCCCCTCGAAAAAGGAATGTCAAAAATAAATATTATGAAATAAAGCACAAAGGTTAGTTGGGAAAGGAGGTCATCGAGTTGGCTTCAGTAGATGGTTCACTCTACTGAGAGGTATATATGTTCATTTGTATATATGCAAGTCTCTGTGTATTTATATTTGTGTGCATGTGTATGCATGCATTGCATATGTGGGTATATCTCTGCCCATTTGCACATATGTATGTGTAAATATGCATTTTTGTGTGTGTATGCATATGTTTAGATACATCCCTGTATATTCACATATATGTCGGCATGTGTGTATGTGTGTTTGTGTGTGTGTGTGTGTGTGTGTGTGTGTATGATCTTATCAGTATGCATGTGTGTATTTGCACAGGTATTTAATCTATCCAATAATAAACAGACAAAATTCACAAAGGGCCAGCAAGAGAAACATAAGCAAATTACCAATGTAGAATGAAAGGATTCAAGATGGGAAAATAACATGATAATTGAGACTAGCGAAGCAACATATGGAGAAGACAAAGCATTGTTTTCCATGTGACTGTTTGAATCAAGGATCTTTATCAAGTTGGCCTTTATCTGAACAATGTCAGATTAATGACATTACCATCTGCTGTTCATGATGTTTGGGTAGAAGGAAAAAGTTGGAACAAGAAAGTTAGTTTCATTGTACTTTATTTATTGATTGATCACCTATTAATTATTATTATCCAAACATCTACAAAGACTGCTTAGAGCTTGACATGCTATGTGAACTAACTAATAGTTTTGCCTTTTCATTACCTCTCCTCCTTAGTGCTAGGTATGCAACTGGTCTTTCCAATCCACAGATGAATAGAGAATTCAGGCTAGTAACAGGTAGACTTCCAACTAAAGAATACTTACATAATTATCTTCTCATTTAAAGAAACCATTCATTAACTATCACTATTCCCTTAGTAGTTTATTAATTGCTAAGTACTAATTGTATGACTTTCAATTATGCAAATTGTTCTAGAAGAGGAATTATGCTCTAAGTACAGTAGGTTATGAATACCTGAGTTTTTATAGCTTTTTCATCATAAGAAAACAATTAAAATTTAATTAAAATACAGTGAAATGAGAACATATTTTCATATTCATAATTCAAACTACCTAAATGTAGCTAATTTTAAATAAGTTGAGTGGGAAACATAATGGGGCTAATATGTTTCAAAAATAGTTATAGAAAGCGCTAATATATAAATATAAAATGTAAAAATTGCCTGCTTATTTAACTCACTAAAATTTTTATGAGTCATATAACTAAAGAATAAAGGCAAGAGAATAATTATATATATATATATATATATATATGTATATATATATATATATATATATATATATATATATGTCATTTAAAAGCAAAATTTGATAAGTAAAAACTGTACTGTAAGGTTTCATGTAGGAAAATACTGTTTTAGTGGACATTTGCATAAACCAGCAAAATTAATATGAACAATTGTGTATCTGGGTGATAGAAATTCATTTTACTTTGCTATATTAGAAGTACTTGATACCCATTCTATGTGAAGCAGCTAACCTCTGACACTAGTAGTGATACTCGGTTATGCTTGCAGATAGGAACATAGCATAACTCTCTCCTGAGACTCTTCATCCAGCAGTAGATGGAAGCAGATACATAGACCCAGAGATCATCAGGTGGAACTCAGGAAGTCTTGTGAAAGAGTGGGAAATATAATTGAGCAACCTGCAGGGTTCAAGTACACTAAAAAAAAAAAAAAAAAAGACCTACAAAATCAAGTAACCTGTAACATGGAGGCTAACAGAGTCTGAACCACCATTGAGTATCCAGTGGTTGTATCTAGCTAGGCACAATACACATTTATAGCAGATGTACAACTTGATCTTCATGTGGGTCCCTTAACAATGGGAGTGGGGGCGGTCTCTGAATCTGTTGCCTAAAATTCGATCCAGTTCCTGTAACTAGATGAACCCCGGTGTGCGCTTAGTCCTGCTGGGACTGGATGTCCCAAGAAGGGGTGATACCCCAGGGGCTAGGAATTAAGTCATCAACACTGTGGGCAGATGCTCCTCCATTGTAACTCTTGAACCATGCATTAAAAAAAGAAAGTTCTAGTAATGCGTCAGAGGATCATATCCTGCATACAAAGCCCTAACAGCAAGACGATCCTCAAAATGGAACTATTTTATTATATGTGGTGTTTTATATCATATGAGTAGTAATATGCACAAAGAATGAAAATAGACCAGAAGAAAGATGTGGGTAAAGTCTGATGTGTAAAAAAATAATAAATAAAAATTTTAATTTATATAAAATGACAAGATACTGCCATGAGAAAAATCAAGATCATGAAAACAATAAAGAAATACAAGGTGAAGTTGATTACTTTGTGCTTTTCTGAACCTTACAACATCTAAATTTCTTTCCCTGAACACTGAACCTGTGGAAGTGACTTGGTATTTCAAACTTGGTTACTGGTATATTTCATATGGAAAAATTAAAGCCTCAACTAAGGAATATTATATGAGAGAGAAGAAATAGATTTGAGATTTCAAAGTAAAAAGTTAATACACAAAACTCAGAGGGAAAATAGGGTAAATGTCATAAGAACATTATCAAGAACCTGACTCCACAGTAAAAACTGAAAAATACTCTGGTTCTCAGCTGCTGAAGTCTGTGCTCTAAGGGGAAGTCTAGGAATATGGAACAGAACCAGCAGAAACATCTCTGCAGTGCTGTCTCATAGTTACATTTAAGCTGTGCTTCCAAAGCGTCCTTAGAAAATTACAGCCTGCATGGCAGTCCTGGTTCAAGGACTGAACAGTATCTCATACCCCTCTAAAATCAAAAACTAATAATCCAGCAATGATCATGAAAAGTCTAGACAAATGCCTGTTATCACATCTCTTCAGACCCGGGTGGAAGAGATGCAATTTGCCCCTCCTGTTCAGAAGTATTCAAGTATGCAGGTTTGTTTATAGAACGTTAATAACAATACTTTTCTAGTAAGTGACTTAGAAATAGGAATTGATTCATTTGTCTGAAACTTCAGCAAGCAAGTGTGGGTACTGTGGCAATAAGATCACTCAACTGATACTTGTCAAAAGACCACGACTCTTACAGAGAGTTAGTTATGAATGGTCCCCATGGAGAATTAGACTGGTAACAGCATCCATGATATACTTCTAAACATCGAAGAATTAGGAAATGTGACTGCACTTGTTTGCATTTGAGAAAGAGGAATAGATACAGAAAATGTGGTATATTTACACAATGGAGTACTACTCATCAATTAAAAATAATGAATTCATGAATCTTAACAATTTTTATGATTGAAACTTCAACTAACCCAACAATAAACCAAACAAGGCCAGGCGTGGTAGCGCACGCCTTTAATCCCAGCACTTGGGAGGCAAGAGGCAGGCGGATTTCTGAGTTCGAGGCCAGCCTGGTCTACAAAGTGAGTTCCAGGACACCCAGGGCTATACAGAGAAACCCTGTCTTGAAAAACCAATAAATAAATAAATAAATAAATAAATAAACAAACAAATAAATACATAAACCAAACAAGATACTCCAGGTTCTTTCCTCAAAGTCCTGGTGAAAAATAATTTATAAATGTCCTGAGTTAGTGAAACATTGTGTGTGTGTGTGTGTGTGTGTGTGTGTGTGTCTGTGTGTGTGCCTTTGATCTCTGCAGTTGTGTTTGATATATAAGACTTGTCCAAGATCAAGCCAGCCAAAATGCCAACAATATTGGGGAAGGAACCCATGAAGTCCTGGTCCTACATGAGGAGCTATTGACAACTGATGGCTCCGTATCTGTTCAACTTTCTCCAGGGATTCATCCCTTGAGAGGCTTCCCATGCTCCACTGGATGCCTCTACAGCCATGGACATATTGTCATCATGGAGTGGATTCAGTTGATTTAAAAATTAGAACTTCAATTTCAGAGAAAAAGAGTGAGAGAAACATAGAGGAGGAGTTGCATGTTAGTAAATCATCAGTGGATTTAACATAAATCTTATATGCATGAAACTCTGAAACAATAATATTACAGTTGTTAAAGTGACATACAGTATATCTGTTCTATATTGTTTAATTTCTCTTAGATTGTTGAGATTAGCAGGGGTTAGAGTTAATAGGTTATATATCCTAGGTTATAGGAATGAATGATGGTCTAAGAATGAATCATGAAATCATCAAACCATATTTGGATGTGTTGTCCCTTTCCCTCTTCTATGAATGTGTGGGGTGATAGACAACAAACAAAAAGAGAGTAGATAATGAAGTTTCCTGGAGTAACTGCAGTGGGCACCATCATAGCAATAAAAGGCATGAATAATACAAATATTCTCCTTCCTGGAGCGTGGAATCTTGGCAAAATATAGATGCATGTAAATTAAAAATATATGGTGTGAGTAATTTCAGCAAGACCAATGAACTATTAGAGTATGATCACAGTGAGCGATCAGAGCACTGGGAACAGAGGGATCTCTCTAACAGCAACAAGCAAATTTGGCCTGCTTCCCAAATCTGGCTTTCTTCCTATTTCATTCTTCTTATTTTTGAATGAAGTTCCTCTGAACACAGTAAACCTATTGTTGTTATAACATTCCTCTCTAGCTCTGCCTTTGCCGCTAGATCATCTTGCATCATCAAAATCCAATCAGATGTTTTGTGGAAAGCATCTATTGCCATTGGTTTGACAATACCTGCAGCTGAAGCCTGTTGTCACACAAAAACAGATGAGAGATAGGGTGGCCTTGCTTTGGATTCTAGGGTTGGCTAAGTGTGGAGCCTTGAATAAAATACATAGAGAAAACAGCAAAAGGGATCTTGATGGTACAGAGAAGAAGATAGATTTCCTTACTTGCTTTTTACCTCTCTGATGCATTGTTCTTCCCTGACAATAGAGAAAAGGCTAAACTTTAGAGAATGTGACACAGAAGCCATTTACCCAAATATTATTATTTGGTCATCTTTCCATAGATAATTGACTTTAGCCGTCAAAAATCATTTCAAAAGGGACTATCCTTTATCTTCTGCAGGTGACCTGTGTTGTTCTATTTCAGTAATTTCAAGAATAATAAGATAAATATGCTTTATGCACATACAATTTACATGTTTGAGTTTCCTTTATAGTATTTAAATGGGAGTTTTTTTCCAACTTTTATTAGATAATTTCTTCATTTACATTTCAAGTGTTATCCAGAAAGTTCCCTATACCCTCCCCCCTCCCGGCCCTGCTCCCCTACCCACCCGCTCCCACATCTTGGCCCTGGCATTCCCCTGTACTGGGGCATATAAAGTCTGCATGACCAAGGGGCCTCTCTTCCTAATGATGGCCAACTAGGCCATCCTCTTCTATATATGCAGCTAGAGACATGAGCTCAGGGGGTACTAGTTAGTTCATGTTATTCTTCCACCTATAGGGTTGAAGACCCCTTCAGCTCCTTGGGTACTTTCTCTAGCTCCTTCCTTGGGAATATTGTGTTCCATCTAATAGCTGACTGTGAGCTTCCACCTCCATGTTTGCCAGGCATAAGTATAGTCTCCCACGAGACAGCTATATCTGGGCCCTTTCAGCACTATCTTGCTGGCATATGCTATAGTGTCTACGTTTGGTGGTTGACTGTGGGATGGATCCCTGGCAGCCGCAGTCATTGGGTCCATCCTTTGGATTCAGCTTCACACATGATCTCTGTAACTCTTTCACTGTGTTCTTTGTTCTTAATTCTAGGAAGGGGTGACGTGTCCACATTTTGATCTTCCTTCTTCTTGAGTTTCATGTGTTTAGTAAATTGTATCTTGGGTAGTCTAGGTTTCTGGGCTTATATCCATATATCAGTGAGTACATGTTAAATGGGAGTTTTAAATGAGGTATCAATGTCTATTATTATAAAGAGTATAAAGCAACTGATCCAAAACTGGCGTTCAGGGAATGAGGGTTTACTGTAGTAGAGTTTGGTCAGGGTACAATTCACAGCATTGGACAAACAGAGCAGTAATGCATGGAAAGGGAACTAAGGTTTGTCCCAATAAGTCAGTAAATATTAAAAACTCACATGAAGAAAAGCTAGCTGAAATATCACTAAAATATGATTTACACACACACACACACACACACACACAGAGAGAGAGAGAGAGAGAGAGAGAGAGAGAAAGAGAGAGAGAGAGAGAGAGAGAGAGAGAGAGAGAAAGAGACAGAGAGACACACATAATATTTTACCTGGAGAATAGAAGGTTGGCAACAGGAATTAGGAAGAAATAGGAGAAAGCAACAGGGAGGTGGAATGGAGAAGTGGAATTGTGCTTTAAGTAAGGAACTCACTAACATAAAAATTAAACATCAAGTGAATAAAGATTTCGGACTTCTTATTCCATCTTCTCTCATCTTTTCATGCCAGAGTTCATGACTACTCATTCAAGTATCAATCAAATACTCCAACATGGCTGTATCAACTCTGTCCTCTCTTGCTTCACATCAGGAATCCCCTCTCCATTTTTTGTACTGCATAAAACTCAACACACCTCGAAGCTTCTCTAGTAGTACATAAATATTCGTGATTTCTTTGGTCCCTTAATTGATTTTAATAAACATGTCTCTTAGGGTCTCTTAAGCGAAGGGTCTCTCCACATCTTGACTGATATATTTTAATGGGTGAATATTTATTTCCTCTGTTACAGAACTTAATGCCATTTTAGATGATTTTGTTGCCTTTGAATTCCCCAGACTGCAGCTCTTTGTATGAGTTAGATTGAACACTAAAAATAGAATCCCATAAATTTCTATGCTCATTTTACTTTGAAAGACACAGCTTGGAAAAAAAAAAAAAACCCAAAGTCAAACTCCTTAGTTCCAACATGACATGCTTATGAAGATCCAATAATCCCCTTAGCACTCAGGCTTCATTTGAAAATGTGAAGAAGTGCCATTGAGTACCCCAGGACAGGAGCTCTTTGTTACACAGATTAGCATTTTTATAAACAATTTTGAAAATTGCTTTACAATTAGCAAGTCCCACTTTCTGCAGTGCACTCCATAGTGACACACTCTCTTGCCTGCTCTGTTTCCAAATCTGCCACTGTGGTATTTTTTTTGTCTTGGCCAGCACTGCCAACTCCCAGGCACTCATGCTTCTGTAAAGAAAGCAACAGAACTTCAACTGCATATTAGGGCTCCTGGGGATACTAAGGATGAAAAACTGTCCATCAATACACAGACTATATTAGCTTTTAAAACAATATTTGTATTTCATATCATGAAACTACATTCTTGAGTCAGAAGAGATCAGACTTGATTTACATCCTGAATGGAAGAACAGTGTAAATTTCTGCAAAGCATGCATTTGTTGTAAACCTTTGTCATCGTCTGAAAATTAGTTTCTGAAAAGGAAAGATAATTTCCAAGCCTGAGTAATGTGAATACTGCATTTTCAAACTTCTACACTTTAAAACTGAAAGCCTGAGAATGGTTGTTTGTACTGAAGGAATCAATATTTGTTAAATTCTGTTATTTTAATGTTATTATTGTTCTTGTTGGTGGTGGTGGTATTGGTGTTGGTGGTTGCGGTGGTAGTGGTGTGTGTGTGTGTGTGTGTGTGTGTGTGTGTGTGTGTGTGTCCATTGATATTTAAATATATTAAGGATCAATATTTGTAAAATTCTGTTATTTTAATGTTGTGATGTGTGTGTGTGTGTGTGTGTGTGTTATCATCCTTTGGTTTGGTAGTTATGAATTTATTTCCTGTGTTTTCTTGAGTGTAGTTATCCACCTTAGATTGAAGTTTTCTTTTAGGTATCATCTGTAGGGCTGGACTTTTGCATATATGTTGTTTACATTTGATTTGGTTATGGAATATCTTGTTTTCTCCATCTATGATCATTGAATATTTTTCTGAGTACAGTAGTCTGGGCAGACATCTGTGGTTTCTTAGAGTATGCAAAATATTTGCCCAGGCTGGAAAAGTTAGGTAAAATTCAAGTAGGTCTACCTTGATGTCATATCTGGCCTTTTTTTTTTTTTTTTCCTTGCAGCTTTTAATATGCTTACTTTGTTATGTACACTTAGTGTTTTGATCATTATGTTTCAGGGAGATTCTCCTTTCTGGTCCAAATTCTTTGGTGTCCTTTAAGTTTCTTATACATTTATAGGCCTCCTTTCCTTAGTGTGACAGAGATTTTCTTCAATGATTTTGATGAGAATATTTCCTCAGTCTTTGAGCTGAGACTGTTCTCCTTTGTCTATGCCTAAAATCTTAAGTATTGTCCTTTCATATTGTTCCAGATTTCTTGAAGGTTTTATGTCAGAAACTTTGTAGATTTAACATTTTTTGACTGATGTATCCATTTCTTCTATTGTGTCTTCTATATCTGAGATTCTTCCAGTGTTTATTGTACTTGTGACGCTAGAATCTGTAGTTCTTATTGACTTACTTACTTACGTTTTGCATTTCCATGATGCCCTCAGGTTTTCTGTTTGATTTCTTTATTTTTCTATTTTCAATTTTTGAACACTTTTATTCATTTCATTCACCAGATTGATTGCATTTTGCTGTATCTCTTGAAGGGCCTCTTTCATCTTCTTAAGATTTAGATTTAAGGTCATTTTCTTGTGCTCTACGGTGTTGGAATATCCAGGGTTTGTTACAGTAGGATATCTGGACTCCCATGCTTCATATTTCTCTGACTATTGTTGATTGCGTTTTTATGTTGGCGTCCAGTCATCTGGGTTTTTTGATTATTATAGGTTGAGGTGCTGATTTCTGAGTTTATCTTTGTTATATAGATGATTTTTTGAATATTTTTTCCTTGGTTTCTCTTTCCTCTCTGGCCGTTTGGCCTGAGTGACCTTTAGTTCTGGTCACCAGTGAGTCTTCAGGTTAAGTAGATGCTGGAGGCCAGCTCAGGTGGGGTCTTCTTTCTTGTCTGTTATTCTTGAGGCAGCAGAGGGGGAAGGGCATCTGGAGGAGATGGGACACAGCTTAGGGCAGTTTGGTATACACTAAGTGGAGCTGTCAGGCAAGGGCACAATATGGGTTTCTTCTTGCTGGTGCAGCCTCTGGTAAAGCATGAAGCATTGTCTTTTCTCAGAATTTATAAGATAAAAGAATGTCAAACTTTGGTAACTTCTTCACATATTGATTGCATAATATGGTATTATCTTTAATTTCGATGAAGTGGTACATTGCATTACATTTCAGGTGTAAGTCCTCTTACACTGATGTATAATCCTGTTGGTATACTACTGAATTATGCCTGTTAGTATTTTATTGAGGACTTCCATAATTATGTTTTTCAGAGAGATACTAAAAATTATTACTTCTTTGTTTATGAGAGAAAATGGCTTTATAACTGCTTTATTATAATTAATATATTAACACAAGTGATGTATGCTAAAATATTTAATTTTGCCACCACATCATTTTATTATTTGTCAATATCATGAATTGTACTTCTTTGACTCTTAAATGATGATGATTGATTATATATATATATATATATATATATATATATATATATATTACTATTACTTTGTGTTTGCTGGCAATTTTAAAAACCACTAATACATGTTTGGACTAATAATATACAAAACAAAAAATAAAGGTGGTAAACTCATTTTATAATGAACAGATTTATATTGTACATCTTCACTGTCCTGAAACTTGGTCATATAGAGTGAATCCTGTACAACATAATTTATCAACCTTATCATTTCTATTCTTCATTTATATTGCATTCTTCATTTCATCATCAATCAAGCTAGTTTTAGTCACGATACCAAGTAGGCACTGCCATATGAAAGTCTGAGTTTGCTATTTGGAATTCTGATAGAAGTAAGTGTAGCAGTATATCAAGAGCAGTCTGCTCACAAAATAATTATCTAATCATGTAGTTACAATCACCTGCCTATTGAGGCCTCTTTCCCTCAGCCAAAGCCTATGCTAACAGCCTTGTCTTGACCAAGGCATCTTCTGTATCAAAGGAATCCCAGCCTGGGAAAAAGGGATGCAGTGAGGTTGTGTGGAATGAAGTCACTCTTCACAGATAAAGGTCTGCTGAGGTCAAAGATCTAGGCTCAGCTCTAGTCTGAAATGAATGTCACAAACAGTTGCACATATTTTCACCGAATGTCATCAGGCACTAAAATTCTCTGTACTTATTTGAGTGGTCTAGGCTTTAATCTGAGGTCGAAATAGCTCTCAAATGTCTTCCCATAATTTACTAGAACAAGTTGGAAAGAAAGAAAGTACCTAGTATTGAAGTAGAAGGCTAGAGGCAATTTTTCCAATGACATGCTATTCACAGTGATAGATGCATAGTGACATTATATTCAAGGAAGTAGATCTGATCTCTCTATAATCTCACTACAAAATAGTGGGGATATATCACTGAAAATGATCACTGAGGACATCACTTCTAATTGGATTCTAAATATTCCAACCATTATTTGTCAAACATCAACATAAATGTGCATTCTTTCAACCATGTCCATCTCTTTTACAGGGCAAGTGATAAGAAATGCTCAGCTGCAGCATAGCCTTGAGAGATTCTAGATATATTTCTATATATTGCTACTGCACAATGATACCTGAAGAATATTATTTATTTTCAGCTGCAGGAAAGGGTTGGCAAATGGATCTTTTCAATGCGTGATTGACACTAAATGTACTTCTACCATAATATAGGTGACAGAATGTGGAAGGTCTCCCAATGGATAGAGCTTTGGGCCAGGTGAAGCAATAATTGGCCAGGATAAGGTATACCGTTGTTCAGAAGGTAGTAAGCAGTTTAACAGAACAAGTTAGTTAAGACTTCTTAAACTAGTTGTATAGTGAGTTCCTTACATAACACATGGTATGTTTTGAAGGTTACACATAAGCTTAACAACATAGAATCCCACTCACTAAAAAAATGATATTTTCTTCTCACATTGCATATTTATGAGGTAACAAAGGAAAATAACACTAATCCTCCAACACACTTCCCTTCCTAAGACCATTGCCAAGTTCCCACTGTCAGGAATGTGTTAGCAGGCCCTTTGGACCTGACAGAGGAGATCCATCAGTTCTCAGTAGAGTGGATGCAGATACTGGCTTGCATTTCTTGTGGCAAGTCTTCCTCATACATTTTGATTTCACAACATAAGTCTTGAACAGTTCTACATTAGAGCAATGGGTAACTGATGAAAACACATGGTACCAACCAAAACAATGAGACCCTCTCCTTTCACACATGTGCCAATGGACCCTGGGTAGATAGATGGATTAGTAGTACAGATGACAATTGTACAAGTAATATGTTAAAGCAATTACATGGAAAAATAAACTGGGCACCAGGGTTATAGTTCAGTTGGCAGACAACTTTTTTCCCTAAGTTGTTTATGATAATGACATTTTAATCCAACAACAGAAATAACAGAGCTTTCCAGTCTGATAGATGACATGTATAGTGGATCCAGGGGATACTCCTTTCTTTTCCTCCCCAGGACTGGGATTATAAACACTTGCTATTGGGCCCTTCTTTATGTAGGCGATGTTGGTATGAGCTTAGGTCTTTATGCTTATATAGCAAACACTTTATTCACTGAAACATTACTCTAGTTCCTACAGTGCATTTTATAAAACATGAATTTATATTGCTTTAGATTTCTGTGTTCACATTGAGCTACCCACTGAACATCCATAGAGAGTCACTAATAGCTTAATTAGAAAAATAAGTATATTTTACAATTTTTATAAAATTCCAACAAACTAGCACCAAATTCAGATCAGAAAGAGAAAAACATAAATCTCATCATATTATACTAAGCTTGGGCCAAGAAAATTCTGCCTATAAAAGTAGCAATTGTATTTTCAAAGTCTCCCCAGTTTTTTGGAGGAATGGGTGAGAACTTTTGCTAACAGTGTGCAGTTCTTTATTGTCTTGTGCTAGCTAGATAAAGTTGTCCTACCATTAAACACTTTCTCTTGAACTGGTAGGCATTGTCCAAAATCAATAATCATGGTAGCTATCTTCGGCAATCAATACCCATGGTAGGAATTTTCTGAAATCAATACCAATGGTAGGCATTGTCTGTAATCAATACCCATGTCACTATTTGAGAAACATAGGTACTGAAGGTAGATCCCTTTCAGAGGCACTTTGCAATTTTAATTACAACAGTTGCTTGTTTATCAGGTCAATGGAGTCTGAAGTGAATAGTGTAATTCAAGTTGCCATATGCTCGAAATTTTTAAAAAACTTAACACAGAATCTCTTCACTGGCCAATTCTCTAAAACTAAGATTTCTAAAAGGAGAACTTGTTTCCCTTTTCTTTTCTTTTCTTTTCTTTTCTTTTCTTTTCTTTTCTTTTCTTCTTTTCTTTTCTCTTTTTATTGGATATTTTCTTTATTTACATTTCAAATGTTATCCCTTTTCATTGTCCCCATCCCCAGAAACACCCTATCTGATCACCCTCCTCCTGCTTCTATGAGGACAGTGATCTGCCACCCACCCACCCACTCCTGCCTCCCCTCCCTGGAATTCCCCTACACTGGGGCATTGAGCTTTCACAGGACCAAGGGTCTCTCCTCCCACTGATGCCAGATAATGCCATTCTCCGTTACATATGCAGCTGGAACAATGGATCCCTCCATGTGTACTATTTGGTGGTTTAGTCCCTAGGAGCTCTGGGGGGATCTGGTTGGTTGATATCCTTGCTATTCCTATGGGGTTGCAAACCTCTTTAGCTCCTTCAGTCCTTTCTCTAACTTCTCCTTTGGGGAACCCATGCTCAGTCTAGTGGTTGACTGCTAGCATCCACCTCTGTATTTGTCAGAATCTGGCAGAGCCTCTCTCTCAAGACACAGCTATATCATGCTACTGTCAGCAGGCACCTCTTGGCAACTGCAATGGTGTTGGTAAAATATTAAAATAGATTGGCAAAAATATTAAAATCTTTCAGAATCACCAAATTATATATACAAATGTGTGTCCACCATTATGCACCCAGAATTGCAGTGAACATGGCTGTATACAAAATTATAAACTTATTTAAAACATTATTATTTTAAATTTGTGACTGTTTTGTAGCTCCATTCAATGATTGAACGTGTGAATAATAACAGTGTATTGCAATGTCTAAAGATTGGACAGCACAGCCTTTTCTTGGCTTCTTGACTGATGTTTAGAGTTCACAGTGTATATCCTTAGGCAGATTTTTCTGATGTACCAACGATACCTCCCTCCTAAGGGATGCAGCTTATAACCAATAGAAGAGTTGATGAAAGCCTGAGTAAATGTGAATTATTGGCATGTGCATGGCCATGACAAGGACATTGTAGTGTTAGACCCATGGGAATGGCATCATCTCCCCCTGTTCCAAGTATGGATGCTGACAGAGTGTGAACAAAGTGTCAACTGTACCTTCTTATTCCTGGATGACTATAGTCTGAGACTGATTACTTAAAACAATATAGATATGAGCAAACTCACCTCCTTGCTCAGCTACATATACCAATCCAAACTCCTAATTCAACTCTATATAATATATATGTTGATTTACCAGGCAGGTGGAGTGCCTCCTTCAAAGCTTGTAGTCCATCAGATCTCAACTTATCTGCATGTGTGTCTGTTTTCTGTAGTCCCTGTCACTCAAGTCAGGTCACCCATAAAGTCCTAGAGTTTGTGCCACTCCTTTGTTTTCTGTGCAGTTGTTTTAGATCTGATCCATAGCAACTAGGAGACACTGAGCACAGACATAGTGCCTATGCTGAGAGGCTCTACTGGTGCCTGACAAATACAGAAGTGGATGCTCACAGCCATCCATTGGACTGAGAACAGGGTCCTCAATGGAGCAGCTAGAGAAAAGATACCCAAGAGCTGAAGGGGTTTACAACCCCATAGGAGGAACAACAATATGAACCCATCAGTAATCCCAGAGCTCCCAGGAACTAAACCACCAACCAAAGAGTACATATGAAGGGACCCATGGCTCCAGTCACATATGTAGCAGAGGAAGACCTTATAGGACATCAATGGGAAAGGAGGCCTTTGTTCCTGTGAAGGTTCAATGCCCCAGTGTAGAAGAATGCCAAGACAGGGAAGTGGGAGTGGGTGGCTTGGTGAGCAGGAGGAGGGAGGATGGGATAGGGGTTTTCAGAGGGAAAACTAGGAAAGGAGATAACATTTGAAATGTAAATAAGAAAATTTCTAATAAAAAAATTTAAAAATAAGATGAATATAAGTGGAAGGGTCATTTCTCAGTCTTGCCACACACAGAGGGAATGTGGTAAAGTATATGAGGATTGAGGGCAGGAGGTAGAAAATAAGTATTTTCAATACACAAAATTAGCCTGAAATCTAAAGTTACTCCTGTCACCTGATGTCAGAGATCCTGTCTGATTTTGAGACATGGAGAAATAAGGAGAAAGCACAGAGGTTTCGGTCAGGCAAGGGTGGGGATGAGGCAGACCTGACTTGTCATCAACAGTGGAAGTGCCAGAGGCTGCTTCTGCCTGCTGACAGAATAGACACTGTTCACTCTCCCAGATCTCCCTGCTGTTCTCTTTCTTAATTAGTTAATGATCGAACATTTGCAGTGGACTGTGAAATTAAAACAACATGCTGTCTACTGAACATTTTCACTGGACAGATTTGTATTTCACCCTCACTCTGATGTTCTTTTTCTATTTACAATAGAATTTTTTTTTTTAAAAAGGACAGATACAGAGAGGTGCAGGTGTCTGATGGACAAATAAATAAGTATTTGCAGCATGAGAAACAATTAAATAACCTCAGACATATGGGACCTTAGAGACACGCAGGAAGCACAGTGATAACTATAGGCAGACAGAGGAAGAGGGGCCAGGGGAATTCCTGTTACAGGAGCCTGGCTCAGAAGGCCAGGTGGTACCTTACTGGTCCTTTGACTACCAAGAGTACTGAGGTTCTCCCAGTGTATGCCATTTGAGATGAAGTTTGTAGTTGCCAAGAAATTAGACAATGGAAGAGTGAATTCACAAATGCTGTCTCTTTCCAGCAAGTCAAGAGTAAGCATTACTTCCTAAACCATAGTAACACTGTCATCAGCTCTAAATACTATCTCAATCTGGCATATTGTATTTCTCACTCATTTTTTTTATTTTTTAAATGCTAACTCTTATAAATATTTAAATTTACTAATTTCTAAAACTAAAAATGTAATAAATTGGGAGTTAGGGAAATTTAAATAGAGTCCTCTTTCTTTTCACCATCTTTACAATAAAATGTATAATACAAATAAGAAGCTTACGGAAAATCACATACTAAATTTTAAGGCAAATGGGCTGCCTGAGAACAATGCAATGCAGACTATAGTGTGCAAGAGAGCCAGCCCCTCCAGCAGTCAGAGCAAAGAAAACACACGTGTGACTTAGTTTCTGAAAGTAGCTTATAGGAAGAAAGTAATATTAGCCTTCAAGATCAGAATGGGCTGGAAAAGTTACTTTTATTCCCTGAAGTGATTGTCATCCCTGAACCACACTGCCTCTGTCCTCTAACCTAAGCCTAGTACTGGAAGCTTCTAGCCTCCATAACCATCTAATCTAGGCCTAGAATGTTTTCAACTTCTAAGCCTTACTGCTGAATAAGCTCACCTGTTCCTTGCTCTTGGTGATCTCCGAATGGCTGATTTAAGTCAGCTGTTCTGGCTCTAACTTCTCTTCAAGCCAATTAATTCAATCTGACATTTCTTTCAGTTTCTTCTGAATTATTCTTGGCCTAAAACTAACTCTATTAGTATGCTCTCAGCTTCTGACTCCTCATTCTCTGGCTTGTTCTGTCTTCAGCTTTGTCTAGTGAGTTCTCTTTCTACAACATATCTACATTGTCCTGGCAAAACCTTCTTCTCTTTTCCTCCTTCTCCTCCTTCTTCCCCCTCCTCCTCTTCCTTCTTCTAACACTCACTTTTCTTTCTACACTGTTCTCTTAAGTAGCTTCCCTTTTCTCTCTCTTCTCATGAGGGTTAGCCATAATGTTTTCTATCAAATCTTTCACCAATTCATCACTTTGCCACTCAATTAGACATGAATTCCAAACTTGGTGGCTTCCTTCAACAAAATAACTTTACCTTCATTGTTTGGTATTAAAGGAGAGTACTAAGGACATGTCTGTATTCCACTCAGAGGAATTAAATGTGCAGGCTAAGGGTGAGCCAAACCCCAAGTAAATACAGGTTTGTTTGTTGTTTGTTTTTTCATGAATAACAATCTTGTTCTTCACAATGTGATCAAATATTCCTGCAACAAATACCATTAACAGGTATATACTTCTTTGAATCTATCTAGTAAAAGTAGGTATGAGAAGAAAGTCAGTGAAAAAGAAAATCAGTAATGGGTTAGAGAGTTTAGGAAATTAACAACTTACCCTTGCAATAGGAAAGAAAAAAAATTTATGCCAAAACACAGGGATCAAGTAAAGAAATGGAGAACTCAGTGATAATCATTAGCTCTTGTCCATGTTGTATACATCACCATTAATATTTGGGAATCATTAACTATTTTAAGATTAAGAGGAAATTAAGATTAAGAAATTAATCAGATTCTGGGCTTACCTGTAAAATTAGAGGGACATTGTTCAATATTTTAGGAAAACCATGTTTTAAGTGTCAAAGAAATAAGAAAATAAAATATAGTGGCAGTTGTCCTTTAATGTGTGATTGAATGGACCCTAAGATGACAGAGGAAACCCAAGTTCTGCTAAAAATGAACAAGCATGTGATAAAGAGGTTGGAATAATAGAGAAAAAAGAGTGGTGTGTGTAATATGGAGAGAGCAGAACTAGACATATGATGGCAATGGCAGATGAGAGACAGGGCTGGTGGAAAGGCTGTTGCCATTGCCCATTAGGGTCAAGACAATGATGTACAATAGCCTGGAGCTTATGGAAGCACAGAGTCAGTCCCCAAACCTGACATTGACTTGTGGGATCTCTCTGACTCTGGATAAAGACAGAAGCCCAAGTTGAAGAAAGGTAAATTTTCTGAATTTTGAAGGCCCATGACTGTGTGCAAAGCCACTGAAGTCAATGTTGGTATATGTCATCTAAGCTGCTGCCCCCAGGATGGGATGTAGCATGGGGTCCATGTGGATGTATGCAGTCTGTGCCACACTGACATAACTATCTGAGGTCATGTTGAGGTACATGACTCCTGAGGCTGATGAGAGTTGATGGCTCTGATACTTCCAGGGGCCATGTTGATGTCTGAGGCCCTTGTTATAACCTAAGCCCACACTGATGTCCTAGGTTTGGTCTGCTGCCTGAAACCATGTTAATGTCCAAGGAATTTGGAGAGCAGCCCTCCCACCACAACTGTCCACTCAACACCAATTCAGTGTAGGCAGTAGTCTAGGTGTGGGAGAACTGAACCAGTAGTGCCACTAGAAATTTCACTATTCTCCAGGGAGTATGTGAACAACAGAAAATCAACTTGTTCTTTCATTTTTCTTTTTTTTTGGAGGAGGTGTCAGTGGTGTGGTGGACATAGGAAGACTGGAAGGTGAGTGATGTTAGGGTACATAATGTGAGATTTCCAAATTATCAATGAAATCAATCAGTTAATTAAAAAAATAAGTGACAGAATAGCGGGGTTCAATTTTTTGAGATACTTAAACAAATTCACTCATTGTTGAACAGGAAAACTGCCTCAGATTTGCTAACATCACATTTACATATAAATAAGTGTACAATGTCTCATTGAAGTGTTGGACAGGGGGAACCAACAGCTAAGTCTCCAAGAAGTTAATCATCTACGAAAAGGAAAGAATAAGACAAAAATCTACATGAACACTTCAGTTATTAAATAACTTCCCATGAAAAAGAAGGATTGTAATCCTGCATTTAAACTCCATAATTAGAGACATGGTCTAGATTCAAGGAAGGGCAGAGACCAGTCTACAGAATACAGCTCATTGCAATTTCATTACTTGAGTTAAAAGTTCAGCAAGAATAAACATAAAAGTGACATGCCCTTTGAGAACAGTACATACATGTATAGGTAGCAAAGCATACATAGTGATTTTTCAAGGATGAATTCATCTGGTGCAATGTGTTTTGCAAAGCACAAGAAGACTTGTACCCATTAGGGTGCATGTCTGTAGTCTCAGTGTCTTGTGCTAGCAGAAGGATTAGAATTTTTTAATTAGATCTCTTTTTTCTGCTTCTTTGTCTCTCAGTCTCTCTCTCTCTCTCTCTCTCTGTCTCTCTCTCTCTCTGTCTCTCTCTCTCTCTGTGTCTCTCTCTCTCTCCCTCTCTCTTGCTTTCTTGTATATATGTGTGTAAGGAGTAGGGGTGATTTTCCTGGGAGTATGTATGTTTCTGTAAAGGCAGATCAGATGTCCATGGAGATCAGAAAATCTGTTCCAGCTTTCCCGAAGCTGGAATTACATGTGGTTATGAACTACCCTATGAACTATCCACTTGATTGTTGAAATCTGAGCTGGGGTCCTGTTCAAAGGAAACAAGTGCTCTTAAACACTGAGCTATCTTTTCTGCCCAAAACTTGCCCCAAATCACACATGGGAGGTTAAGTTGTACTACATTGTACACATCTACTTCAAAAAAGCACAATGTGCCTTAGTAACTTTTCAGTTGCCCTGATAAGACACTATGGCCAAAGCAACTTATAAAAAGTTTTCTTTTGGGGGTGTGTGTGTGTGACATTTGCAAAGGTTGCATACATGACAGTCAGAGTGTGGAGCATGGCAGCAGGCAGGCACGATGCTGGGGTTGTAGATGAGAACTTAGCTCTTGAGATACAGGCAGGAAAAAGAATGCTAACTGCCTGTGGTGTGGGTTTTGAAACCTAAAGCTTTCCCCAAGTGACATACCTTCTCAAAAAAGGCCACATGTGTCAATCTGTCACACACACACACACACACACACACACACACACACACACACACACCAAATATGAAGACAATTATGATGAAAAATGCTTTTATACACATTAAAAGTATAATCATAATAGCAGTGAGTCAGAGAAAGCTCCCTGTATTGAATAGCTCCTGACAGTCTCCAAGGACTAACATCAATTAGTGAAGTAGAGATATTTCCAGAGACTTGTTAGGATGAATGATGCTTAAACAACCCAATGCAATTGGTAAATAGATAAATACCATAGTGTATGGAACCAAGGTCAGTTAGCGCTTTCATAGCATCTTCTACAGGGTATAGCAGCCTTAAGGCTAAGAAGGTAAGCTAGGGAATGAAATAGACCTGGATTCACATTCCTGTGCTATGTGTTTTCTTTGCAAAACAATCCCCATCAAAACACACTATTGACCTTCACAATACAGTACTTAGAGTTTGACTTAGAATAAGTATAGAGATTGAGGCATACCTAGGTATCCATGCAATAGAATTTTCAGAAATGATGATTGCGGATATTTAAATCCCGTGATCTGGAGTCTGGGATATAATAAAGGAAGAAGGAGAGAGCTCACATTCATCCTTCTCTTCCTCTGAGTTTGCTGAATCTTAAGTTAGCATAGCTTCCGTGCTTCAGTATAACCATTTCTGGCTCTTCTTATTGAGGGCTATAGTAATTCAACACAAAACAAAACAAAACAAAACAAAACAAAACACATTGGATGTGAAGAAAATATATATAGTTTTGTGAGAAATAGATCATGACTGAGTTTAAAATTCTGTATAAGATAGATCAGACTGCAATAGTTAAAGTTTAGTTAATTAAAGTGTCAATTAATAAGACCAAGTGCATTGCATTAAGACAGTAAGATCTGTGCAATGTGGGGAAAATTCCATCCATTTATGCTCCACAATATAATGTTTTAAGGCATTTCCTTTGGAAAGAGAATACACAACCAAAGGGAAGCTCTAAGGCACTGTGTTGGAGCTACGGTGCATAAGAAAATATTTCTCTAGTATAGCGAGAAATGTTCTTTGAGACACCCATGTTTCTGAAATGTAGGGGACACACGGAGTTAACAACAATTGGCTTCATCTACTTTATAGCAGTTATTAGGAAAGAACAATGTTAGAATGAGAGACTCGTAGAGTCTTATACAAAAGTGCCAGAAAGATACTGAAGCCATTCAGCATACCAAGGTTGGATTTCTAGAATGCATCTCTAGAGAGTATTGTACTCAAAACTCTTAGGGTGAAGCATGAATTGAAATGAGTATCTAGGAAACCGAAAATGCCAGAAACATGGAATGCAGACTATTTATATTAAGACTTATTAAAAGTGGATGATTTGCCTTTTTGATTTTATAGAGTTACATAGCTAACAGATGACCTTGAGCATTAGAGAAGAAGAATTTTCAACTGCTTTATCTGTCATACACTTTGGCTCCCCGCTATAGGCATTTTGTACTTCTGGAATGGCCATGGTTCTACAACAGCAAGGGTATAAATAGTATCTTAGATATATGAAAAAGAAGCAGTTTCTATTTCTTAGTTTGTCTTTAAACTTCTGAGCTCAGGAATTTAAATTTAAACTTCTGAGCTCAGAAATTTTATCTTCGTGAATCCTGGGACAGCAGTGACTGTGTATTCCAAAACAGGCCTCTGGTTTTATTTTCTTCAGGACTTAAACCCTTTATTTAACTCACAGGATTTTTCATATCTATGCAAAGGATTTGTTTTTTGTTTGTTTGTTTTTTAATAAAATCTGTGTTCCCATGCCAAAGTGTCATCTAGGGAGATGTGTCCCAGTCTTCTACCTCACATATGCCTACATGAAAGACCTGTAAGATTATGGTAATAAAATACTCTCCACACTATGCTATGGACTGGCATGCTAACATCAGGGAAGTTCTATTGCTATGTGAGTAACATAATTTTTGACAAAGCAAAAATTCAACACTGGTGGCAGCTGTTACAGAGGAAGCATCATAATAGGGAGTGAAAAACATAAAAGTCATTAATAACAAAACTTTAATTATTAAGAGCTTAACAACAAATGACTGAAGTGAATGTACACACCTAGGATACTCTTTGATATAGAATGGTTGGACAAAGCAGACCTAAAATCAGGCCTTTTTCCATGGTGTTCTCTGTTTTAGGAGACACTATGCTGTTGACTTGGATGTTCACTACCACTAGAATGACAGCAATTTTGGGCCATTTCAACAGAAATCTATTCTGCCCCATTTCATCACGAAGAGTTGCTAAAACTACATAGGTGAAATGTTGCATTGATGCTAGCTCTCTAAGTAAATTTGAATATATATATATATATATATATATATATATATATATATATATATATATTTGCTTCAGTTTCATTAACAAGGAAGATACCATCTCTAGCAAAGGCAATGGTTGACTATGAAAACCACTAATACCATTACTACTTAATTTTCTCTCCTCTATAACGTAATTTCAAAATAACGATGCTCATTACACACTTGATGCAATTGTGTAAATGTCATTTTCACTTAGCATTGTAGTGGATTTTGCTTCAAAAGACTATGACGGCTCTCAATAACAGTTTGTCAAATGACAATGAGGAGTGAGAGGCCAAGGACGAGACATGTGAAGAGTCTGTGAAGTAATTCAACCCCTGGTCACCGTCTACAATGATGGACGGTCAATGACTTCATGGTTTAAGGAAGATGGATCTGTACTAAGGATGACCCAGATGGAACACAGATCTTAAGGGTATGATAGAGATGGAGACTCAGAACAGAAGGGTACAGAAGCAAAAAACCAGGTATTTGAGAAATGGATTTCAGTGTGCTCTCTAAGGATATCACCTTAACCTTGAAGAGTGAGAAGAAATCCATTTTAAAAAATGAGGAAGACAATCATGGTTGAAATTATCAATCTTAGAATCACTCTACAGCAAACTAAGCGATGAGGAAGGTGTGCAAGATATGGAGCTGCATCGCTTTATGTTGAGGTGAGGATAAGTTAGATTGAATTAAACTTATCTACCTTGAGCTGCCCATCCAGATAGTGACTTCACCTAGTGCCTCTAACTTGATATGAAAATATCTATTTTGCTCACATAATATTTGGAAAACCGTATTTCATACTGTTTTATGTGATAATCTACTTATGTTGCCCTCTTACCATTATTGAACACTATCACATGAAATATGAAATTAACATTAGTACTCTTTAAAACCTATACCTATGTGAGAAATCAAGGCTGCATTGCAAATGTGTAAATATAGATAGGAATGTGTACATATATAGCGAAATTTTAAAAAGATGAAGGTCAATTAGGCATAATAAAAGGTAAATTAAACCATTTATTGCTACCAATCTTGTTTTTTAGTAAAAGCTCTAATTTTACAAGACATAGACAAAAGAGAGTTCAGTGTGCATAAAGTCCTACAATGAAAATGAAACATACAAATGTGGGCCAGTTTGAGATTATAAAGTAAACTAGAGAGCATTATCTTCAACATGTAACACCGGTTTTCACAAAAACCCGATTGTTACACTGACTGGTGTACTTCTACCACAAAAGAAAATGGGAATCTTTATAGGAAATAACAGGGTTTCAGTTTTCTATTCTGCAGCTAAAATTAAGGGAATAGACTTCTGCAACTTACTCTAATTTGCACCCTGAGAAGCAGGTGTTGATAGCTGCCATATTGAATTATCATGTGATATAAGGCAGAATTATTATTTTTCTGTATATTAGTGATAACTGAAACCAGAATTATTTGGTTGTGTTACCAAAATTCTCTTCACAGAGGACCAAGAATGGAGTTATACGCAACTTCACCTGATAAATAGTTGGGTCACTTGAGCTGACCTGAGACAGATATTCAATCATTACTTTAGGTCTTTATATTCTATCCTATCATCTCTCTCTTTATTGGAGTCATGGATAATTTTTCTAAGTCACATGTTCTTTGAGACCCCTAAGCCTCAACTATTTTTACCTGAGAAGTCAGATACACAGCAAATGGAAAGACTCCTAATGAGAAACCAAGATGCTCACATACTTCCAGAAGTTGCAATTGGGCACCTAATATGCATTTTTGTGAGTCTGAATGCTGATCATGTATGTTGAGGCATAACATCCCTTTGTCCCTTTGGCTTAGGAATTAAAATCTCAGCAGGATCTCCCTGGATGCACTTTTTTTGCTTGCTTGAGCTTGTTTGTTTCCTTTGGCAGAAGTAAAAATTTTGCCCTGCCAAAATCCATTGGATTGTATGGTTATTTTTCTAGGCCCATAGAGCCATTTCTCACATCTCCTTTTGCCATGAAGATTGTTGGAATTCAAATTGAGTTATCAGGCTTTGGGAAAATCATCTTTGCCCACTAAATGATTTGTTAGCATTATTGAGGATGGATCTTAGGGCTTAGGCACGCACTTTATGATTAGTTGTATTTCTAGCCCTTCTTCTTGTGTTTTGTTTTAAATCATAGAAATAAGATATCCACAGGTATTTTGTTACAGTACCAAAATAAGTAAGTACACGACAATAAAACAAATGAACACAAGCAACTCACCCCTTTCTGTGACATTTGCAGTGGGGGAATCCCAAGTATTTTGATGTGTTCTCTCCTGGTGTTAACAGAGCTATACTTAAGTCACAGAAACTGCATTTAAGGAGATAACAGGAGACAAATCTAGTTTAGTCTGGAATCTCATCCTCTAGGGAGGCTAAGGCAGGAGGATTTCATGTTTATGTCAGCTTAGGGCCTTAGTACTAGCCTGTGAAATTAAGAGAGAACTCCTGCTCCAATGAAGACATAAAACAGTAAAACAGAGGTGAAACTTCCACTCCATTTTAAAATGATTGTATATTATTTTTTATTTCAATCTCTAGAACTGAAAAAACAACAACAACAAACAAAAAACAACAACAAACAAAAAACAAACAGAAACCATAAAATTCCAGAATGTCTTATTATACCATTAATATGTAACTATATGAAACTCAATGAATCAATAATTAACTATTATTTTCTACCCATAAGTAACTTTCTAAAATAAAAATCACATTGTCTTATTTTCCTTTCCAGGAATCTCTTCCATCTGTCACTCCCACCCCTCAAAATCCGTTCGGTTAAGAGTATCAGGAAGTTTCCTTAAAGCCTCTCTTTCACCATTGCCCAAGGAAATGGGAAAGAAGAAAGGAGAAGATGAAGGAAGGAACTAAGTCCTGCAGGTGGCACTTTGCATTTCTTCTCTTGAAGTATCACTGACAGCTGTAATGAGGGGAGATGCTCCCTCCTGTGAGTCTAGGGGCACAGACTAAAGAAAACTGAGAAAGGACCAAAGTCCTTTGAAATCTTAATAACATCAAAAATAAGATTTGTGCAAAATAGCTGTTTATCTTAATAGAAAAGTTATAGTAATGTTAATTTGTTCCTATTAGTATCTTTGAATTAAATGCTAAACCAAACTAATTGTATTATGATTGATTTCTCTCACCTATTTGCATACCTAGAATAATTTAAATAACTTTCAAAGTGGAGAATGGAGATCTCAGAACTTACCTGACTGAATCAGGGACATGTGCTTTCTCCATGCTTCTGGAGTACAGGAAATCCCAAGCCGACTTTGAGGAATGTAACATGAGATGAAATAAATGAAGTGTATACTTCCTAGTCACATAATCAATAGATATTCATTTTTATCTAACATCCTCTTAGATTCTATAAAACCATTACTTCATACAACACGCATGTATTTTATATATATATATATACATATATATATATATATATATGTATATGTATGTATATAATCATTACTTCAAACTATATATATATATATATATACACTATATAAACTATATATGTATATACAATATATAATATATACAAATCTTATTACTAATTTTATATGTTTCATTTTTATGATAAAACCAGTAATTTTGTTATGAATACTACATTTTTGATATGTATGAACTAGAACAATGCAGTATTTGACCTCATGATCCTCCTGTTACAAACCACAGAGTTGTGGGATGACATGTGTGTGATACCACATGCATGCAGATTAACTGAGAGTTTGATTTGTGAGGTTTACAGCTTCCTCATAAAACACTTTATAAATGGAGTTTATCATTTTCATTACTTCATATAAAGGCAAAAACACATGTCTCTCTCTCTCTCTCTCTCTCTCTCTCTCACTCTGTGTGTGTGTGTGTGTGTGTGTGTGTGTGTATGTGCCTGTGTAGTTTGCTGTCTGGGCTAGGACTGTTGCCAACTAGGGCTTCCAACACATCAGTATAGAGCTGAGGGAATGAATGGTAGGTTTCATTTTCTCCCTCCTTATCCTGGAGCAAACACTTTTATGTTTCTCATTTGAATAAAGTACAACCTTGCTGTACAGATTCATCTCTTATTATCAACAAGCTTTTTGATAGATAAGTATCTGTAAGCTCATGTTTATTATCTGGTCTTAATATTTTATTAAAAATTTTTAATTTGAGGAAGCATCATTACTCATTTTATATTGTCAAGTATCTTGTCTCCACCTATACAGAAAATGAAGGCTTTAATTAATCACTGTCTTCCAATCTGAATTCTCTTGAAGCTTGCATTTCATGATACACAGTATTTACTTTGCTCATGGACTCTATTCACAGTTGTTTCTTATTTCATTGTTTTCTGATATTTTGCTGCGGAGTATTTTAGTTTCAATCATTACTTTTACTATGATTTTGACATGACCCTGCATGTTGCTTTTATTATTCAATTAATATGAATGCTTAATAATATTTTATTTGTATTATATAAGGTATTTCATTTAATTATGATTACTTTGGAGAAATTTTTAACCTGAATTTTAGACTTTTCTGATTCAAATATTACCATGCACTCTCTTGTTAAGGAAGTTTTAAACAGCATTGTCTTTTGTGTTTTAGTAATGTTCAAGATTATTTTGATGGGGAGGCACTCACTACTGATGTTACTTTTATTTGTTGAATTTCATTGGAGTTTGGTGTGTGGTCTAAAGTGTAGCAGGTTTCTTACATCAACCAGGTTTATTAAAATAATGCATATGTTGTCATCAAAGTTCAAAGTTGATATGCCGTAAATTATTGATCTGAGTTTAATTTTAGGTGGAGGGTTAAAGTCAACTCTTATTAGTATGCTTATCTCACAGGAACCATCCTGGAACTACTGAAAGAGAGACCAATGAAATCTGCTTACATGGTCTATTTATATGATGCTGTCAACATGTCATATTTGTATGTTTTAAAGGTAAGAAATTACACTGAGACAAAAATTGCTCATGAGCTAACAATTTTACAGCAAATCAAAAATGATCACTGTTTCCTGGTGTTTTATTACCGTGAAGAGACAACATGATGATGGCAACTTATAGAAGAATGCATTTAACTAGAGGCTTCCCTACAGTTTCGGAGGGTTAGTCCATTATCCTCAAGGTAGGGAGTGTGGTGGCAGGCAAGCATAGTCCTGGAGCAGCAGCTGAGAACTTGTATCATCATGGGAAGGCAGGAAGCATTAGATAAGGAAAAGAAGATTGGGAATGGAGTAAGTTTGAAAAGTTAAACCCACCCACAGAGATGCATCTCCTCCAAAAAGACTACACATCCTAATCTTTCCTGACTAATATGCCAACTTGTAATAAACATTCAAACATATAATCCTATGGGGGCCATTCTTATTTAAAACATCACAGTTACCAAATTCAATAGTATTTCTGCTTCTTAGACATTTACATTTTAATATGAATGCATGCACCTTTATTTTTATAAAAAAAAACTTAAGTTGTAGAGAAAAATAAAAGGAAACAAAAAATGGAAACAGATAATGAAAATTACAACACATGCATGTTAAAAGCTATTAGTTGGAACACAGGACTCCCAAGGAAGGAGCTAGAGAAAGTACCCAAGGAGCTGAAGGGGTCTTCAATCCTATAGGTGAAAGAATAACATGAACTAACTAGTTCCCCCTGTGCTCATGTCTCTAGCTGCATATATGGAAGAAGATGGCCTAGTTGGCCATCATTGGGAAGAGAGGCCCCTTGGTCATGCAGACTTTACATGCCCCAGTACAGGGGAACACTAGGGCCATTATGTGGGAGGGGGTGGGTAGGGGAGCAGGGTGGGGATGGGGGAGGGTATGGGGAACTTTCTGGATAACATTTGAAATGTAAATGAAGAAAATATCTAATAAAGGAAAAAAAAGCATATTTCTGTGTCTGTGATTGTGTTTCCTGTTGTAAGGATGCTTAGAAAACTGAAATATGTAGGCACATCAACATACATCAACATTTTGAGTCACTTATTAGGTACATTACCTTAGTATTTGTGTACCCATCCCCAAATCTGTTTACCACCAAATAACAGTAGAGTTCCAAAAGCTTTAGTAATTTCTGATGAGAATTAAATGAGACAATTAATATGAAAAAATATTTTGTATTGCAAATTACATGGAAACTAGAGATTTCAATCTTTTGCTGTATATTACTATCATAATACAATGCTTGATAATATAAGAAGTTTAAATTCTAATGAAAGTTTGATCTATCTATAGCTATGATAATTTTTAGAAATTGTTGGTAATTTGAATATTAAGCACTGAACATGCACTTAGCCTTTTTTTTTTTTTCTTAAAAAAAGAACCATGTTTTATTTATTCATTTAAGATTACAGTGAAGAATGAAAAGTTTACAAGTCCATGACAAAGTATCTAGTTAATCTGTCTGGCAGAGTCCACTCAAAACATCCAAGTTGCCTTCGTCAGTCCACAAGGCACCTGATCACACAGTCTATATATCTGCTCCCCATGTCAAGTTCAGCCTCCAAGATCCCAGTGATTGTACATCCTTTTCTTTCCAAGCATCTGTACACTGCCTGAAGTCACAGTCTCTGAGCACCCCGGATGAGAGATGTGTCCCAAGCCTGTCATTTCTTCACATGCAGAAGTTCTGTATCCATGTTCACCGCCAGCAAAAACAAAGTCTGGCCCCATGGCCATAGACACAGCATTCACCACATTTGTGGCATATACGTGTAGCAAAAGAGAGGCTCTTGGGCTGCCTTATTGCCTTCAGTGTATCCATGAGATCCTGACAAAGTTGGGCAAATCTTTCTACAGAGACATGACCCAACTCATCATAGCACTCCAGAGGGGCAGGGTATTGTTCCACATTCATCTTGCTCCAGCTGGCTGTGTGCTGTAAAAAGTCCTTCAGGACGGGCATGGAGAAGTCATTGTTGTAGAAGTTGATCATGGTGAGCTGAGAGCATTGTATGAAGGAAGGTAGGAGTTCATTGAGCTGGGAGTCCTTCATCCTACATCCCTGCAAATTCAGAGTCCGAAGAGTTTTTACCACTTTCTCTAAGAGACCTCTCAGAGGCATCACATCCAAAACCTGTAAGCGTACACCTTTCATCTCCAGATGTTGTAGCTGAAAGAGACTCTGACAGCAAGAGAAGGAATCCAAGTCTGACTGTGAAATTTGGTAGTGAGTGATGGAGAGGGACTCCAAGGGTGTCATCAGGCATCTGAAGACCTGATTCATGTGGTCTGTGAGAAAGTGGACACCACGCATGGAGAGATGCTGGAGACAATTGAATTTGGGGAAGATAGAAATGAACTCATTGACACACTTGTCTTCTTTGTCTCCTGTCCTATTGGCAATCTTGAAGACGTTCTTATAGAGGGGTGCCAGGAGAAGTTTGCGAAGATTTCTCATCTGACCAAAGCAGGGCGCAAAACGGGCCAGATTGAACAGATTCCACTGAGTGTTCAGTTCTAATTCCTCGATGTGCTCTGGATGAAAGACATTCAAAACGTCTACGACAAAGTCCATGGGCATAGCCCAGATCTTCATGTTTATACAGCACAAATGTAGGGCATCCTTTCTCTGTTGGGCCCATTTCAAGAAGTATGCTTGTGTTTCATCATGGCGGGGCCTGAGGCACAGGTCAGCTACCACCTTCAGCTGCCTCCTCCGTGCATATCTGCGAAGGACCTTCACTGCTGTAGGCTTCTCCTCCACGGGCTCTGAAGAACAGCTACTGTCCTCTGCACCAGCCCATAAGTCCCAAAAGGCATGGTGCACATTCCTCAGGTCCAGAACCTGAAGTTTTCCCCTTGCGTGACATTCTCTTGTCAGTAGCATGTCTATTCCATCTAGCACAGCCTGCAAGGTCTCCAGGTTAGGCGACTTCATCAATGCCCCCACGGGGAGACAGGGGAATTTCCAGGCTGCCACCATGGCCTTTGTGAGCTTCTTAAGTCTGCCAGCGAAGGCATCCTTGAACAGTGCTGGGAAGAGCACATAGGGCACCTCCTCCAGAGAGGACATGGCCAAAGCCTCATCTCTCAGCAGAGTCTGCCATGCCAGCTTCTGGAGTGTGGGCAGAGTCTGAACACTCATCCTCTAAGGTCTCCCGTCAGAAGGCTCCAGTTGAGCACAGCAGATAGGTCTCCAAGTCCCAGCTGCACCAGGCAGTCATCCAGGCTGCAGGTCTCAGAGGGTGTTCTCTGGCTCCACTAAAGCCTTTATATACCTCTCTGCTCACCCCTCCCTATTGTAGCCACACCCTCCGATTTAAAACTGGAATTGGATTTCCTGGTTTAATCTCCACCCTTTCAATTCCAGACTAAAGATCTAATCATTTCATTGGTTGAATCAGAAGGGCTTGTGTTCACATACTCTCCACTCTTCCCCATCCCCACATGCACCCTCAAAAGTTTCATGGATAAATACAAACATTCCACTTGTTAATTAACCATACAACATCAAGTTTGTTAATTTGTTCCTTCATTTACTTAAGGTTTACTTCGTTTTCAGTTTGTTCCAGGGACCTTGTCATGCTCAGAAACCAAGGTTGTTTTAGACGTCTAATTCTAGCAATCTCCCTGCCTCAGAATCCTTCTTATTGTTAGGATTACTGTTATGAATAAACATATCTGGCTGGATTTTATTCATGGGACCAGAGTCATTTCCAGTTTGCATCAGCTAAGGATTTAATCTGTTGTTGATCAGAGACATAGCATAATTCAAAGATATTCTTTTTCGATGGATTTGGGACAGAATACAGAGTCAGAGACAGGAATATGTACTGAAGCTCAAGGGCTGAAGTGGATGCTCTGTCAGTAAACTGCAGCAGCAGCCACTCAAAAGGTGGGGCAGGAGCAAGGCTTGATTCCATTACTATAGTAGCCAGGGTGTTAGGTGTGTACTGAGATGGTAGGGAGCTAACCAGCATATAGGGTTTCCTCTCTCCAGCTCTCTGTGCAGCAGACAAGATGGGGCATGCTGGTAAGCTCAAGTGAATGCTCACAGTCATCTATAGGATGGAACACAGGGCCCCCAATGGAGGAGCTAGAAAAAGTACCCAAAGAGCCGAAGGGGTCTGTAACTCTGTAGGTGGAACAACAATATGAACTAATCAGTAGCCCCAGAGCTCATGTCTCTAGCTGCATATGTAGCAGTAGATGGCCTAGTCAGCCATCATTGGGAAGAGAGGACCCTTGGTCTTGCATGTCATGTAGGTGAATTATGACCATTGACCATCAGAGTTCAAAAACTTGGACTTTTACTCTCTCTTTCCAAAGTGTTCCTGGCCAGCATTCCCCCCCCTCTCTCTCTCTCTCTCTCTCTCTCTCTCTCTCTCTCTCTCTCTCTCTCTCTCCCTGTTTTTT
>LR749626.1:234160-252371 GCA_902729485.2 Mus minutoides | reverse complement strand
AGCCATGTAGCCCCTCCTCTCTAGCTCAGGGCTTTGAATGGCTCTGCCAGGCAGCAGTGCCTACCAGGGCAGTAACTGCCCAGAGCTCTGTTTTTTCTCGGCCGGCTGGCATGAGGTCCCCTTCCAGTTCTTTGTTACAGGTTTAACTATAAGAAAGTTAATTTTTTTGACTTCTGTAGCCCCTTCTCCTTGTGCTTGGCTTTGAGCTGTGTAAAGCCCAGCTAGGCAGTGATTGATAGCTGCGTGGGCAGGACCTGCCTCAGCTGGGCTGAACCCCTGCTAAAAGCCTTCCACTTAACCCTTTACTCTCCAGTTAAAATAAAAGAAAACAGGGGGAATTATACCCCTCCCTCATCCAGATAAGCTCGTGAAAACTGCATTTAAGCTGCCCCCCCCCTTACAGGAATACCTGAATCATACCTTTTTTTTTTTTCCTTTTTGCTTTCTTTCTTTTTTTTTTTTCCAACATTTATTAGATAATTTCTTCATTTACATTTCAAGTGTTATCCAGAAAGTTCCCTATACCCTCCCCCCTCCCGGCCCTGCTCCCCTACCCACCCTCTCCCACATCTTGGCCCTGGTGTTCCCCTGTACTGGGGCATATAAAGTCTGCATGACCAAGGGGCCTCTCTGGATTTGACCCCAGTAAGAGCTGATGGTGTTGACTCGAATCAGTCATCCAAATAAGAACTGATGACTTGAAAACTCAGCTAGTTTTATGCTGTTTTTGTTCCCCTGTGCTGCCTTCTAAATCTGAGTCAAAGGGGAAAACACGATAAGCGTCACTCTGCTGGATTTTCCTTCTGTTGAGAATATTAACAATTAGATCCTGAGATTGCAAAAACACTTTTATACAACATATCTGTTTAAAGAGAATAAAACATGTTTTTCTTTCCTGTAGATGCTTAGATAACTTTGGAAAGAGTTAGAGCAATATAAATTCATCACTCCACAGAGGAGCTATCTCTTTTGGTTATTTATTGAATAACTTTTTGTTAGTACATTTTAGACTACAGATATCCAAAGGATGTCTATTGTACTTTTTTCCTTCCAACTCCAAGAGAAACATAGCATAGACTATACTGCTATCACATTCAGAATGTCCTACTCACATGTTACAATTCCCTGTTTATCCTAAGTTAGCCCTTGCTGCCCAATTATAATGTGACTAAAATCTCTAACCTGTGATATTTGGTACATATTACATCAGATTTTCTATAGCGCAAAGTGTATTATTTAATTTACTTTGGATGGCTCCTGTGATTTCTTAATACAAATAATAGATTTAAACAACTTTGAATAAATTTTAAGCTTCTTATAAATTATACTAACCAATCACTATAATTTCTATAAATCAAAAAAAGTAGACTTTTTTTTTCTATGTGCAGACATCCAGGTAGACCAGCACCATTTATTGAAAATGTTTTCTTTTTTCCATTGTATATTTTTGGCTTCTTTGTCAAACATGAAGTGTGCTTAAGTGTGTGTTCTGGGTCTTCAATTCTATTCAATTGATTAACCTGCCTGTCTCTGTACCAAGTTCATGAAGTTTTTATCACTATTGCTTTGTAGCAGAGCTTGAGGTCAGTGATCATGATTTCCTCCGGCCATTCTTTTATGGTTAAGAATTGTTTTTCACTATTCTGTTCTGGGTTTGGAGGGGGGGATTGTTTGTTGTTGTTGTTGTTGTTGTTATTGTTGTTTTTTGGTTTTTTTTTGATTTTTGATTTTTTGGTTTTTTTGCCTTTCCAAATGAATTTGAGAATTGCTTTTTTTATGTCTTTGAAGAATTGTGTTGGGATTTTGATTGGGCTTGCATCGAATCTTTAGATTGACATTTCAGAAATCATATCTTGCACAAAAATTATGGCCCAACTAGTGATAATTTCAACTTGCCTTATAGAATTGTGTTTAACTTGAGTCATTGTCTGGGTCATTAAGCATTTCTTGGTACAAGGGTAGAGTGGCTTTTGCTTGGGGGTATGTTGGTTCCTGGAAGAAGCTGTGGTTTTTCCAATTATCAAGTTCAAACTAAAGACATGCTAGACATAAGAGGGAATCTGTACACAACATAGAACTAGCCAGACTGCAATGGCTCCATTTTACTTAATCAACACTGTTTATATGTCTCCCAGTATGTTCCAGTGTGAGATATATGTAGTTGCTGCTTTGACAAATGAGTTGAAAAGGAACATATCCTAGCAATGCCTACTAGAAATCTGCCCTGGGTGTGATTAGAGCCTTTATTTGTGCCCCCTCCAACATACTCACTTAATTATCAAGTTCTCTGACAATTTCATACATGTACATAGTGCTTTCTGGTTACTCACTGCCTGATCATTTCTTCTCTTCCTGCAATACCTATCAAGCAATCGCAGCATCTTCCCTTTTCAAATTCATGACTTAGGGGTTTGTCGTGTAGCCCACTTGGCTAACTCAGAATCTTCTGTGTCTGTTGACTTAGTTTGAAATGACTTTCTTTCCTCACAGAAATAATTCCATTGTACCATATCAAGTCCATTATCTCTCAACGTGAATCACAGATGAGTTTTCATGCAGATTGTTCTCTTCCACACTCAATTTCCCTATCACCTAAACGTGACAAGTCTCAGCTGCATCTCTTGAAACTATTCTCTCACAATAGAAATATTTCCTTTGAGCAAAATTTATTTAATAAACTATTATGTTTTTATCCCTTCAAATTTTTTAAGTAATTTGCAGGGTAAATGAAAATTTTTGGTTAAAATTTAAAGTTCTATGAATGCCTCCTTTGCATGAAGATGCATTCCAGGAATCTCAGGTATTTTGAGAGGGTTCTTATCAGGAAAAGAGGAAGTTGAACTTTTAGGTCTGCCAAAGACTACTCATCTTTCCCCACATAGAGAGTGTAAGGGATTAGGTTTCCAGACAGGCTCAGAGAAAGGAAAACTTCTCTAGTAAAGGGAATCCATCATTTTGTGCCCATCTCAGAGAGTAATTCAGAAAAATAGTAGACTGTAACCTTAATTAGTAGGGACCAAGATGTCAACATGTGCCTTAAAGCTGTACTTACAGATGCCATAGTTGACACATTAGTCTTTATAAGTGAATTTGTGTTTAGCTAACATGGATTTTTATGTGTTGTCAGCACAAATACTTATTTTTTTATACCTTCTTTAAATTTGCACTTAATATACCAGGGTACGGGGACATTTAGATGCCCTACTGAGAAGAGAAGAGGGTGGGGTATGGGAGAAGGATTGTGGGAGGGGTGACTAGGAGTCAGGCAGTAAGCAGAATGTAAAGTGAATAAGTAAAAAATTAAAATTAAATTTAAAAGTTGCACTTAATAAATATTACAGCATTAGTATAAACTATTAACTATGAAAATGAAGAGCACATATTTAAAATTCTATATAACAAAATTATTCCTTACACACTATATTGAAAATGTCATGAAGAAACTGAGAAACCAGGCTGACTTCATTTTCTTATCAACAGGCATTTTGATAATCCTAATTAGGGATTTTTGTTGTTGTTGTTCTAAAACTCAAGTTTCTATTTTTTTCAGATTTGGCTATACTACAATCAGTAACTATGAAATGTTCTGTAACAAGCTTTCCATATTAGCTTTTGAAAATTGTAACTGCCTTGTTTTGCTTCTGTACCATAATTTTTACTTACAAAATACACACAAGACCGGGCGTGGTGGCGCACACCTTTAATCCCAGCACTCGGGAGGCAGAGGCAGGTGGATTTCTGAGTTCGAGGCCAACCTGGTCTACAGAGTGAGTTCCAGGACAGCCAGGGCTACACAGAAAAACCTTGCCTCGAAAAACCAAAAACAAAACAAAACAAACAAACAAACAAACAAACAAACCACCAAAAAAACAAAACAAAAAAACAAAACAAAAACAAAATACACACATGTTTACATACACATGCATACACCATTTTATTCTAGGTCAACATTAAAGCAAGTAACCAAAATCAAGTAAAGTTTGTTCAAAATCGGGTGTACTTAGTAGATAATGATCCTCCCTCTTCAAAGATTTGCTGAATATTACATCTAAAATTTTAATGAAAAATTTCCTGTGATAGACAATAATGCTAGATCTTAGCTCTGAATCTAATGTCTCCAAAGAAGATTATGAGTTATAGACTGATTTTATTGAGGTAATGCTAACCACTGGGCAAAACACTGTCCTCTGCATCACCCTGCACCAGGGCCCTCCCTAAACTGTTGGATTATTCCTCTACTCTGCTCTGTTAATGTAGACCAGATTTCTCAGATTTCGTTTCTAGAGGAAAATCTCTCAGAACTTCTTAGTCTGGCTGACAAAGGCATATGATGTCCTGTACAGCAGCTAAAGTTGAAATGCTGTCTTGTGTGATAGCCAGAAATAGACCAATTCTTCCCAAAGTGGAGCCACTGAGAATACCATGGGAGCCTAGGAAAGTAATTGTCAAGGTAACAAAAGGTCTCTTTTCCATTAATTGAAAGAGAGGACATTTAGATTATACTTCAAGCTATAATTTATCCTTTTCAGGTCTCTAATGGTGTTGAGGGTTTATTGTAGCCTTATCAGCTAAACATCAGCTGCCTGGTCAATGTATTTCACAAATGAAAGCAATGCCTTACTTTTTGTATAGCTAATTAAGCCCACAATAACAGATTTCATATGTATTTTTTTTTTACCATTCTTTAATTTAGTGAATCATGTTTTGTAGTGCCTCCTTTGAGTAATCAACCAGTCATGATTCACAATAAATTCTTTGATGGAAAAAAATGAGAAAGAAAAAAATCTAAGGATATGGAAGTTTAAATAAATTATAAAGGTCTAAAAGTTATTTAAGATATATAAATGTGCTGGGCATTGGTGGCACATGCTTTTAGTTCCAGCACTCAGGAGGCAAAGTCAGTGGATTTCTGAGTTCGAGGCCAACCTGGTCTACAGAATGAGTTCTAGGACAGCCAGGGATACACAGAGAAACCCTGTCTCAGAAAAAAAAAAAACAGAAAAGAAAGAAGAAAAAGAAAAAAAGGAGAAAACGAAAGATATATAAATGCAAACTTATGAGGGTCTGATAATGTAACAGCATACAAAAATACAACTTAAAGATATTACATGTCAAGTGAAAGACCCCCAAAGTGTTTCCCCCTGAAATGTACAGCCTTTGAATGCTCCCCCAAGGCCTGTTTCCCCATCTCTGAGAATACAGCCAGTGAGAAGCTCTTTGTTAGCAAGAAGACCTAGCCTGACTGTCTGTGTCAGAGACCCAGAGATAACTCCAAGATAGAGTTATTCCTATAATGCACTTAAAGACAATTTTCNACCCCCTCCCAGTACCCCCTCCCCAAACTTGTGGTTTTAGCCCTTAAAAATGCTAAGAAAATTAGAATCGGGGTCAGACTCCTCTATCCCTGTGTGGAATATGAGTCTCACCCTAGCTTGCTAGCTTAGAATAAACCTCCTGCTGTTTGCATCAAGTTCGGCTCTGGTGTCTTCCTGGGGGACATGCTCTCCGGGGACTAGATAAAGGTCTCCCCACACGGGGGGTCTCTTCACAAGATCAAGAATTCAATTTTTTTATTTTCTGATACTTAAAAATATATCGTATCATGATGAAAACATATTAATCCAATCTAGTTCTAAATGAATTGTGAATTCCACAAGCTTTTTACTATAACTCAGATATGAATCTACTGCAATAATTTACTGATCTTTTTGTAATATAAAAAATTCATGTAAGCTTAAGATTCTTAAGTTCCTTAACTTTATCTTCTGTCCCTAGTCTATATCTATCCCAGCAGATTTCCACTTATCTGACAGATAACATCTAGGAATCAGCTTCAGACTCAAATCTGTTCCAAAAGCAATTTACACCAGGCCATCCCCAGGGAGTCATGCAAGACTGGAGAGCACTGGACTTGCTGAAAAGTGATATGAAATAGTTTAGGTCATGTGATTATTCCCTATTTCTTCATCTGGGTTACAGAACCAGATGATTTTTATGGATACCTCATTGTTCAAATCTCCTCCTGGCTCTTCCTGGCTTTTGACTAACTTTCCCACCTTTCTGGAGAGTGATGTCCTAACTTCAGTTGAGAAGGAAGTGCAGAAGAGAGTAAGTTGCTCCTTACCCTGGAATGTTAGGTTAAAGGAAAGTCCCTGATCATAGGACTCTTTTCTTCCTAATCTGTTGCCTTGTTCAGCCTCAATACAAGGGATTGTGCTGTGTCTATTGCATCTTGTTTTGTCATGTGTGGTGGTTGTATCTTGGAGATTTGTTTCTTTCTGAAGGAGGGGGAGTGAACCTGAGAACGGGTGGGGGGGAAATGGGCTGAGTGGAGGGAGGAGAGACTCTCATCAGGATATATTACATTAAAGAAAAATCTATTTTCAGAAAAAAAAAAAAAAAAAAAAAACACCAAAGTCAATAAATTGGTACCAATCAGTGTTTAACTGGTCCCCCTGATTATTTGCCCTTTTCTTAGCTGATGTAGGTCCCCTAATCCTCCTGACGCTGTTCATCTTGAATGGTGCATGTACCTATTAATGTCTCACAAGTTCTTTCCTGACAGACAGAAAATGTTAAAATACTTGCACTTTCCCAGTTTCATTAACCAGTATAGAAACTAGAAATGGGTATTCTCTATTAAGGATTTGGCAGAAACACATAAGACAAGGGGAAAAAAGAAACCACTCAAAATTTATTTTGCAATAAGGAGCCATGTCAATACTCTACCTTAATTACTGTTTTTGTTTACTATAAAACGTACTACAAAATCATAATATTTTCTGTTTCCTGGGATTGCTTTGCTTCCCACCTACAACCATAAAAATTCTGTAACAAATATTCTAGGAAGATTTTAACTGTTTTGTAAACATGAATTGACTGGTCTCATTTTTATAAATCATACTTGCTTTGAATAATTCCCTACCTTGTGTATTGGAGATTATCTAAGAGGTGGTCTCTTGAATGCTATCTTAGGGGGAGACAGCCACTAAACCAGCTTTCATCTGCACAGTATAAAGTTTGCTTTGGTTTGGCCATAATTTGTAGGTGATTTTTTCCAGCTATTTCTCTTTAAGAAATTGTAATGATAAGTTATTTAAATAAAATACATTAATATAATACATACCAATGAATAAATGAATAAATAAATAGCATTCAATGAAAAACTAATACTATCTATATTTAGGTTTCAGTAAGTTACAATATTCTTATTGAGGGCATTTTATATTTCTTGCCATTCATAATGAAGTCTATTATAATTGTGATATGAACATTTTTATGAAATTAATCCTCTCTTTCCAATATGGACTAGATTTATATAGTGTGGTGGACTGTTCTATCAGAGGGTTTTTGGTCAAACCCACCATTACTCTGCATCGGAGTTTGTGTAACAGTCACTGGTAACCATAATCTTCTCCATTCAAAGTTGTTTTTCCTTGGGAGGTTCAGCCAGCAATTGACCAATGCAGATGTGGATGTTTAGAGCCAACCATCAGGCTGAACTCAGGGACCCTGGTCGGGAAGCTGGTGAAATGAATGGAGGAGCTGAGGATGATTGAAACCCCATAGGAAGAACAACATCAGATGGCCAGACCACCCACTGCTCTCAGGGACTAGAACACCAACCAAGAAGGGTACAGGGAGGGATCCATGGCACCAGATACATACATAACAGAGGATGGCCTTGTCTAATATCAACAGGAGGGGAGACCTGGTTCTGTGGAGGTTTGATGCCCCAGAGTAGGGGGATTCTGGAAGGGTGGGGTGTGAGAGGGTTGGTAGGTAGGGGAGAACCCTCATAGAGGCAAAGGAGAGAGAGGAGAGGGATGATGTTGGAGGGGGGGCTTGTAGAGAAGTATCCAGGAAGTGGGATATCATTTGATATGTAAAACATGGAATGACTAGATCAGCTCATAGACAGCAGAGGGTGAGCAAATAGACTGCAGAAGCAACACAGCTTCTGGGACAGGCAGAAGCTACACAGCTTCTGGGACAGGATCTGTTTTGGGCTCCACACATCCAGACACCTTCCCCAACAGAGGAGAGGTGGCCACAGGGGAGGGCTCTGACACCCAGAGCAGGTGAGGGAGCCATCTTGTCTCCCAGTTCCTCTGAGACCAGTCTGCACAGATCAGCTCACGGACTGCTGAGGGTGAGCAAGCAGACTGCAGAAACAACACAGGTTCTGGGACAGGCAGAAGCTACACAGCTTCTAGGACAGGCCCCTCTTTCAGGCTCCAGACATCCAAGCACTTTTCCCGCCAGAGGAGAGGTGACCACCTGGGAGGGCTCTGACCTCCAGAGCAGGTGAGGGAACCATCTTGGGTCTTGCGGCTCTCAGAGACCAGTCTGTGCAGGTGGGCACTCAGAAGGCAGAGGCAACCCATCTTCTGGGACAGGACCTGTTTCAGGCCTTCATATTCAGCTAGGAGGCAGGTCTGAATGCCAGATCTCTGTGCACCTTCCTTGCAAGAGGAGAGCTTTCCTGAGGAGAGTACTCTGACCACTGAGAGTCAGAAGAGAGCTGGACTCCCAGGAAAACTGACAGAGGCTAACAGAATCACAGAAGGAACAGTCTCCAGCCAGAGACAACTATAAAAATTAACACCAGAGATTACCAGATGGCGAAAAGCAAACTTAATAATCTTACCAACAGGAACCAAGACAACTCACCATCATCAGAACCCAGCACTCCCACCTCAGCCAGTCCTGAATACCCCAACACAACCGAAAACCAAGATTCAGATTCAAAATCATATCTCATGATGGTAGTAGAGGACCTTAAGACGGGAATTAACAGCACACTTAAAGAAATACAGGAGAACACTGTTAAACATGTAGAAGTCCTTAAGGAATCACAGGGAAAACACTGTTAAACAGGTAGAAGTACTTAAAGAGGAAATACAAAAATCCTTTAAAGAATTACAGGAAAACACAAACAGGAAATGGAATTAAACAAAACAATCCAAGAACTAAAAAGGGAAGTAGAAAAAATAAAGAAAATCCAAAGTGAGACAAGTCTGGAGATAGAAACCCTAGGAAAGAAATCAGGGACCATAGATGCTAGCATCAGCAACAGAATACAAGAGATGGAAGAGAGAATCTCAGGTGCAGAAGATTCCATAGAGAACATGGGTACAACAATCAAAGAAAATGCAAAATGCAAAAAGATTCTAACTCAAAACATCCAGGAAATCCAGGACACAATGAGCAGACCAAACCTACAGTTAATAGGGATAGATGAGAATGAAGATTTTCAAATTAAAGGGCCAGCAAATATCTTCAACAAGATTATAAAAGAAAACTTCCCAAATCTAAAGAAATAGTTGCCCATGAACATATAACAACCCTACAGAATTCCAAATAGACTGGACCAGAAAAGAAATTCCTCCCGACACATAATAATCAGAACAACAACTGCACAAAATAAAGTCAGAATATTAAAAGCAGTAAGGGAAATAAGTCAAGTAACATATAAAGGAAGGCCTATTAGAATTACACCAGACTTCTCACCAGAGACTATGAAAGCCAGAAGATCCTAGACAGATGTTATACAGACCCTAAGAGAACACAAATGCCAGCCCAGACTGCTATACCCAGGAAATCTCAATTACCATAGATGGAGAAAGCAAAGTATTCCATGACAAAACCAAATTCACACAATATCTTTTCACTAATAAAGCCCTTCATCAGATAATAATGGGAAAACACCAACACAAGGATGGAAACTACACCCTTGAAAAAGCAAGAAAGTAATCCTTCAACAAACATAAAAGAAGACCACCGCAAGATCAAAATCCCAACTTTAAGAACAAAAATAAGAGGAAGCAAGTATTACTTTTCTTTAATTTCTCTTAACATCAATGGACTCAATTCCCCAATTTNAAAAAAAAAAAAAAAAAAAAAAAAAAAAAAAAAAAAAAAAAAAAAAAAAAAAAAAAAAAAAAAAAAAAAAAAAAAAAAAAAAAAAAAAAAAAAAAAAAAAAAAAAAAAAAAAAAAAAAAAAAAAAAGACTAATAGACTGGCTACACAAACAGGATCCAAAATTTTGTTGATTTTCAATCCAAAGTTCTCAAAAAAGACAAGGAAGGGCACTTCATAGTTATCAAAAGTAAAATCTACCAAGATGAACTCTCAATTCTAAATATCTATGCTCCAAATGCAAGAGCAGCCACATTCATTAAAGAAACTTTAGTAAAGCTCAAAGCACACATTGCATCTCACACAATAATAGTGGGAGACTTCAAAACCCCATTCTCACCAGTGGACATATCCTGGAAACAGAAACTAAACAGAGACACATAGATGCTAACAAAAGTTATGAAACAAATGGATTCAATCGATATCTACAGAACATTTCATCCTAAAACAAAAGGATATCCCTTCTTCTAAGCACCACATGGTGCCTCCTACAAAATTGACTATATAATCGGTTACAAAACAGGCCTCAACAGATATAAAAATATTGAAATTATCCCATGAATCCTATCAGATCACCGCGGACTAAGGCTGATCTTTAATAACAGCATAATTAATAGCCAGCATTCACATGGAAACTGAACAACATTCTACTCAATGATACTTTGGTCAAGGAAGAAATAAACAAAGAAATTAAAGACTTTTTAGAGTTTAATAAAAATGAAGCCACTACATACCCAAACTTATGGGCCACAAGGAAAGCAGTCCTAATAGGAAAATTCATAGCCCTGTGTGCCTCCACAAAGAAAGGAGAGCATACACTAGGATTCTGACAGCACACCTAGAAGCTCTAGAACTAAAGGAAGCAAATTCACCCAAGAGGAGTGATAGCAGGAAAAAATCAAACTCAGAGCTGAAATCAACCAAGTGGAAACAAAAAATTATTCAAAGAATCATCCAAACCAGGAGATGGTTCTTTGAGAAAATCAACAAGATAGATAATCCCTTAGCCAGACTAACTAGAGGGCACAGGGACAGTATCCTAATTAACAAAATCAGAAATAAAAACGGAGACATAACAACAGAACCTGAGGAAATCCAAAACATCATCAAATCCTACTACAAAAGGCCATACAAAACAAAACAGGAAAAACTCGATGAAATGGACAACTTCCTGCACAGGTACCAAAGTTAAATCAGGATCAGATTAATGATCTAAACAGTCCCATTTTCCTTAAAGAAATAGAAGCAGTCATTAATAGTTTCCCAACCAAAAAAAGCCCAGGACCAGATGGGTTTAGTGCAGAGTTCTATCAGACCTTCAAAGAAGACCTAACTCCAACTCTCCTCAAACTATTCCACAAAATAGAAACAGAAGGTACTCTAACCAACTCATTCTATGAAGCCACAATTACTCTGATACCTAAACTACAAAAAGATCCAACAAAGAAAGAGAGAGTCAGACCAATTTCCCATATGAATATCTATGCAAAAATAATAAAATCCTCGCAAACCGAATCCAAGAAGACATCAAAATGATCATCCATCATGACCAAGTAGGCTTCATCTCAGGGATGCAGGGATGCTTTAATATACAAAAATCTATCAATGTAATTCACTACATAAACAAACTCAAAGACAAAAACCACATGATTATCTCTTTAGATGCTGAGAAAGCATTTGACAAAATCCAACACCCATTCATGATAAAAGTCTTGGAAAGATCAGGAATCAAGGTCGATACCTATATATAATAAAAGAAACCGACAGCAAACCAGTAGCCAACATCAAACTAAATGTAGAGAAACTTGAAGCAATCCCACTAAAATCAGGGACTAGACAAGACTGCCCACTTTCTCCCTACCTATTCAATATAGTACTTGAAGTCCTAGCCAGAGCAATTCAACAAGAAAGGAGATCAAGGGAATACAAATTGGAAAGGAAGAAGTCAAAATATTACTATCTGCAGATGATATGATAGTATATATAAGTGATCCTAAAAATTCTACCAGAGAACTCCTAACCCTGATAAACAGCTTCAGTGAAATAGCTGGATATAAAATTAACTCAAACAAAGCAGTGGTCTTTACACAAAGGATAAACAGGATGAGAAAGTAATTAGGGAAACAACATCCATCACAATAGTCACAAATAGTATAAAATATCTTGGTGTGACTCTCACTAAGGAAGTGAAAGATCTGTATGATAAGAACTTCAAGTCTCTGAAGAAAGAAATTGAAGAAGATCTCAGAGGATGGAAAAGATCTCCCATACTCATGGATTGGCAGGATTAATATAGTCAAAATGGCTATCCTACCGAAAGCAATCTACAGATTCAATGCAATCCCCATCAAAATTCCAACTCAATTCTTCACTGAGTTAGAAAGGGCAATTTGCAAATTCATCTGGTATAATCAAAAACCTAGGTTAGCAAAAATTATTCTCAGATATAAAAGAACCTCTGGTGGAATCACCATCCCTTACCTCAAGCTATATTACAGATCAATTGTGATAAAAACAAAAATAAAAACAAAAACTGCATGGTATTGGTACAGCGACAGACAGGTATATCAATGGTATAGAACTGAAGACTCAGAATTGAATCCACACACCTATGATCACTTGATCTTTGACAAGGAAGCTAAAACCATCCAGTGGAAAAAGGACAGCATTTTCAACAAATGGTGCTGGCACAACTGGTGGTTATCATGTAGAAGAATGGGAATTGATCCATTCTTATCTCGTTTCACAAAGCTCAAGTCTAAGAGGATCAAAGAACTCCACATAAAACCAGAGACACTGACATTGAAAGAGGAGAAAGTAGGGAAAAGTCTTGAAGATATTGGCACACGGGAAAATTTGTAAACAGAACAGCAATAGTGTGTGCTGTAAGATCAAGAAGTGACAAAGGGGACCTCATGAAATTGCAAAGCTTCTGTAAGGCAAAAGACACTGTCAATAAGACAAAAAGATCACCAAGATTTTTACCAATCCTAATTCTGATAGAGAACTAATATCCAATATATATAAGACCTCAAGAAGTTGGACTTCAGAAAATCAAATAACCCCATTAAAAATGGGGTACAGAGCTAAACAAAGATTTCCCCATTGAGGAATAACGAAGGGCTGAGAAGCACCTGAAAAAATGTTCAACATCCTTAACCATCAGGGAAATGCAAATCAAAACAACCTTGAGATTCCACCTCACTCTAGTCAGAATGGTTAAGGTAAAAAATATGTGACAGCAGATACTGGCAAGGATGTGGAGAAAGAGGAACACTCCTCTTGTTGGTGGGATTGCAAGCTTGTACAACCACTCTGGAAATCAGTCTGGCAGTTCCTCAGAAAACTGGACATAGTACTACTGGAAGATCCAGCAACACCACTCCTGGGCATATACCCAGAAGATATTCCAACTGGTAATAAGAACACATGCTCCACTATGTTCATAGCAGCCTTATTTATAATAGCTAGAAGCTAGAAAGAACCTAGATGTCCCTCAACAGAGGAATAGATACAAAAAAATGTGGTACATTTATACAATGGAGTACTACTCAGCTATTAAAAACAATGAATTTATGAAATTCTTGGGCAATGGATGTATCTGGAGGATATCATCCTTAGTGAGGTAACCCAATCACAAAAGAAGTCACTTGATATGCACTCGCTGGTAAGTGGATATTAGCCCAGAACTTAGAATCCTGAATATACAATTTGCAAAACACAAGAAAACCAAGAAGAACAAAGACCAAAGTGTGGATACTTCATTCCTCCTTAGAATAGGGGAGAAAACACACATGGAAGGAGTTACAGAGACAAAGTTTAAAGCTAAGATGAAAGGATGGACCATCCATAGACTACCCCACCCGGGGATCCATCCCATAGTCAGCCTCCAAACCCAGACACTATTGCATATGCCAGCAAGATTTTGCTGAAGGGACCCTGATATATCTGTCTCATGTCAGTGCTTGGAAAATACAGAAGTGGATGCTCACAGTCATCTATAGGATGGAACACCTGGCCACCAATGGAGGAACTAGAGAAAGTACCCAAGGAGCTGAAGGGGTCTGCAACCCTAAATGAGGAACAACAATATGAACTAACCAGTACCACCAGAACTCGTGTCTCTAGCTGCATATGTAGTAGAAGATGGCCTAGTTGGCCATCATTGGGAAGAGAGGCCCCTTAGTCTTGCAAACTTTATATGCCCCAGTATAGGGGAACACCAGGGCCAAGAAGTGGGAGTGGGTAGTTAGGGGAGCAGGGCAGGGAGAGGGTATAGGAACTTTTGGGATAGCATTGGAAATGTAAATAAAGAAAATATCTAATAAAAATTCTCCAAAAAATGGAATGACTAATAAAAAAATAATAAAGTGAATGTGAAATATTTAAAAATATATCATTTTTATCCATACAGGATGGGTAAGAGAAGTGTTGGGTCATAAAATGAATACATGATCATCTTTATAAGATATTGCTCAACATTTATCAAACTGATTATGTTTCCAGTAGCTATATATGGCAATCCCAGTTCCACACAGTCACACTGATCATATTGGGACTATATTTTTAGTCATTATTTGTACAGTTGTATTGCTATTACATTATATCTATTATTTCATGAGATATTAATAAAATTAAGCTTTTGAAAACATCATTTATTTATTATTTGCAGTGTCCCTTAACAGTGATTTTTCAATGAGACTTACATACACACACACACACACACACACACACACACATACAAACTCTTTATTAGTTTTCAGAAAACATCCACTAATAAAAAACTGCTTTTTCTAGTCCTGTTAAGTGTGTAAGCCTGTATTTTCACAATTTTGTCTCCTTTTCCATGCAGCTTCTGTTTCAGTCATCTCCAAATATGCAGGCATTGAGAGGAAGACAGTAAAATTGTCAACATGATTGTCCTGAGTTATTCTAGCAAAGCTGACTTTGGTACCAAAATGGGTTGAAGTCTAATTTGACATACAGAATGAAGAGTGTATAGTTAGCTATGGAACTATCTGAAACTTGAAAGGTCTCTTGTATTTGTTGGTTCATTTGTTGTTTGGTTGTTTGGTGATGTCCAGTCAGTAACAAAGCCTTGATGATATTCGGGACTCTGCCAGAAGCAACAGGCAGGGACTCTCTGTCTCTCTGTCTCTCTCTCTGTCTCTCTGTCTCTCTTTCTCTCTCTCTGTTCCAGTAACTGATGTGTGTGCCCATATCTTCTGCTATTTCTGTCTCCAGACCCACTTAGTCTTTAACTGTTTTGTTTTGTTGTGTTTTGTTTTGTTTGTTTTGTTTTGTTTTTCGAGATAGGGTTTCTCTGTATAGTCCTGGCTGTCCTGGAACTCACTTTGTAGACCAGGCTGGCCTCGAACTCAGAAATCCGCCTTCCTCTGCCTCCCAAATTCTGGGATTAAAGGTGTACGCCACCAGGCCCTGCAGTCTTTAACTTTAAAAAAGGGAATTATTAGAGGGCTGATAGAGGCTGACTTCTACTTCTTATATTTCTCTCTAACTTTTGTCTTATATAAGACTTTAAGATTTAAAATGGATAGCCAGGAAAGGACTTACAATTTTTTTTCTGAAAAATCCTATTTTGTGAGCAGTAGTTGTGGAGTGTTTATATTTGCTGGTGCAGGGATACAAATAATGAATTAAATCTCCAGACCTTTTCATATTTCAAATATATTATCTTTATGAAACAGTGTTATATAATATGACATACAATTTCATTTTTTAAAATGTACATTATTTAATGATGTTGAACAAATTGCCTAGAGATTGTGAGTATCATCTCTCTCTCTAGTTCAGGGACACATGCTTGTAATTTCAACATGTTTATGGTTGCTGAAAGATATGTCATCTTTTTATAAACATCTATGCTTAGAGTTAGCTTTGCATATACCTGGCATTGCTACTCAAAAAATTTTAAGAGATAACTAAGAAGAATGAATTTCTACACAATTATTCTGGAGTGGTCTTCAAACTCCCATATCTATAGCCATTTTATCTGCAAAGTTAAATTGGATTTGCAAAGTTCAAACTCGTTATGCTGCTAAAAGTTTCAAAAAACCTCTTCAGAGCAATAGTAATTCTAAAAAACCTTTGAAAATATCTATAGGAGTAAATCTAGCAGGAGTAAAATTGCACTCGGCTTCATATCTCCTAAGAAATAGGACCAGTTCAAACGATTACTCACCAACAAGAATATTTGTTTCCGTGGCTAGAAGCTCATAGAAGGTCATGGATGAAATAGTCTCTCTTTGCTTCCAAGGCTCCCTGATGGTGTGAAAGTCCCCTTTCTCTTTTTAGGAGTCAAAGGATCCAGAAGATAAAAGCCCTCTCTCTCCCTTAGCTGAGCTCTTAGCTCTGAACTCTTGGTCAGCTCCCTTAGCTGACTTTCCCTTAGCTGAGCTCTTTGGTCTTTGCATTTCAGATGTCAAAGGAGACATGTTCAGAGACCCATGTGCAGTGGAGTAAGGAAACAATTCTCAAAACCTTTCTCACAAGTCAACAATTATAGACAGTGAGTTATGAGCGAGGGCCAAATTCTATAGCAGCAACTGTTTTATTGCAAATGAGAAAATGTTAATTTTGCTCTATGGAGAAGACTAGATGCAGATGAATCTGCATGTGTGAGCAGGTGTACTGTTTGTTTTTACATTATTAGCAAAAATATAAAGAATGCTAACTGTATAATTATACAATTTATGGAGTGTTGAGTCCTTTAAAAATGCTGTTCTGTACCCCATTTTTAATAGGGTTATTTGGTTTTCTGGAGTCTAACTTCTTGAATTCTTTGTATATACTGGATATTAGCACTCTATTGGTTTAGAATTTGTAAAGATCTTTTCCCAATATGTTGGTTGCCTTTTTGTCTTATTTAGAGTGTCCTTTGCCTTACAGAAGCTTTGCAGTTTTATGAGGTCTCATCTGTTAATTCTTTTTTTTTCCAATTTTTCCAGTACAAACCATTGGTGTTCTGTTCAGCAACTTTTCCCCTAGCTCATATGTTCGAGGCTCTTCCCCACTTTCTCCTCTATAAATTTCAGTGTCTCTGGTTTTACATGGAGGTCCTTGATACAGTTGGACTTGAGATTTTGAAGATATATGTTATAATTTGAGCTATAGTCATGTCTCAGTAATATTTAAGTTGCTACATTTAGCTCTTAATTATATATCATCTGTGTCCATAATATATTACAGCACAGTATTTGCAAATCTATCCAATTTTCAGAAATATTGTTTAAATCTAAATAGAATTTGGTTAACGGAACATAAGAATACTTATGAAGAATTTATGTAATATATACATACACATATTATGCATATATATATATATATATATATATATATATATATATATATATAATTTTTACAGTGCTTAGGATTAAATCAAGCACAATTAGATAGGGATGGATTATTAAATCTACTCTTGAACAAAAACATTTTGTAGCTATAATCTTACAATGGTAGAGATCTTTAAATTTTGATATAGAATTGCAGTTATGTTTTCTTATATTGGTACAGATTTTTATATATTTATAAAGGTTTGAGGTTTTCATTGGTATAAATATTTTCATATTGATACAAAATTTAAGATTAATTTTGTTACTCTTAGATACACATTCTGTCTATGCAACTTATTTAAATATACAAGGTTTAATCCCAGTATTTTAATAAGCTGTAATTATAAACTGTCAGAATAATTAAGTAATACAAGTTTATAGTCAATCAAACGCATACTCATGTGAGATACTAATCTGAATTATCACAAAAATATACATCCAGTGTTGTACAGATAATAGACAGCTGGGACCGTGCATTATTTGCTTATTCAAGTATGCTATAAATAGATAGTCTTCAAAAGTATCCGAGATCCAAAAATATGACATTTAAGCTTATATTATTATGAAAGATCTTTTTTGAAAGAAGATACATGTTATTTATTCTAAATTCATGTGCTGACATATGTTAATAGAGACATAAATCTAAAAATATGTGTAAAGTTATTTTTTCCATTTTTGTATTAGATATTTTCTTAATTTACATTTCAAATGCTATTCTGAAAGTCCCCTCCCCCCTCCACCTCCCCCCTCCCTGCTCCCCTGTCCACCCACTCCCACTTCTTGGCCCTGGCATTCCCCTGTATTGGGGCATATAAAGATTGCAGTACCAAGGGGCCTCTCTTCCCAATGATGACCGACTAGGCCATCTTCTGCTACATATGGAGCTAGAGACACGAGTTCTGGGGGTTCTGGTTAGTTCATATTGTTGATCCTCTTCT
>LR749626.1:119982-234060 GCA_902729485.2 Mus minutoides | reverse complement strand
AGGTTGCAGACCCCTTCAGCTCCTGGGGTTCTATCTCTAGCTTCTCCATTGTGGGCCCTGTGTTCCCTCTTATAGATGATTATGAGCATCCACTTTTGTACGAGACAGCTATATCACGGTCCCTTAAGTAGGCACTAGCTGTCCTATGCCATAGTGTCTGAGTTTAATGACTGACTATGGGATGGATCCCCCATGGTGGGGTAGTCTCTGTATGGTCCATCCTTTCATCTTAGCTCTAAACTTTGTCTCTGTAACTCCTTTCATGGGTATTTTGTTTCCTCTTCACAGGAGGAATGAAGTATCCATGACAATTTGCAAAACACAAGAATATGAAAGATCTTCTAATTATTAAACATTTCAGCTCCAGACAGTCCCACATTGCACTTCAAAAAAAAATAGTAAACATCAATAACACCCATTTGAACTTGCTCCAATTATGACAAGCTTGCCACTGGGTAAAAAAATAACCTAACTTTATCTACAGACAAAATGCTATCCAAAAGCTATTGTATCGACTACTGAACTCTTCCTTAATTGTTTCTACTTCCCTTAAGTAAGGTCTATCAGAAGTTCTGGGCCAAAGGACTAAAGATAGATGCTCTAACACTATAGAAAATGTTGGGGACTGTCCAAGCAGTCAACTGTCTCTGCCATCTATTTAATTTTTGAAAGTTGAGTTCCTGAGCTTCCTTCATGCTCAAATACTATATATTCTTTCTCAAATCTCTAGTGGGGTTAAAGACTATATTGTTGTAGTCTTACAATAAAACTTAAGTAGTGTAAAATTAAAATAAAAATATTCTGGGTCTAAAAGGATGTTTCTAAAATGGTAATACAGGTTAAGATAAAATAATATTTGGATACAAAATTCTAACTAACCAAGGTAAAATAGATGATAAAATACCTCACCTAACTTACAAAATACAAATGACTAGACTTTTAAATATAATTCATACTTCATAATTTTCATAAATATTTCAAAATAGTTTCGATTATGTATTGTTTGTTACTAAAAATATAAGAGAGTCTCAAGAATACAGACAGGAACAGGTAATGCAATGCTTTGGTGCACCGAGGTTGGACTCCTGCCCTTCTAATAGAAAAATGATAATTTCTATTGTTTAAACTACTGTTTGTGATAACCTGTCATAGTAATAAGGATTGGTTTCCTAATAAGTAGTATTTTCATACTTTCAGTTTTTCTTAAATTTTCATTGCAAAATCTTCATGTCTACTTCAGAATAAAAAAACAATCATTTAACATTTACTCTTTACAACTGATCTCCATATATAGATACCATACTGACATTCATTTGATACATCAGGAAATAAAAGCATCATGAGTTGATAAAATGAGCAATAAAAAAATTGAAGTTTAAAACCACTTAAATAAAAACTTTATGAACTGGGCAAAAGTAGAACTAAGATATAGATATTCATATAGCTCTATTGAAGTGTAAACAAAATTGTTTATAACAAGAAAATGTCCCTATGAAATACTATGGTTGATTACAGTCCAATTTCTTACTTGTATGTAGTCAGATGAATTAGCAACTTATCAAAGGCTAACTCTCTAATCCTATGAGTCTCAGCTTCTTGTTGCAACCATGTTTTCCTAAATAATGGTATAGTTTTCTCTCTAATGTTGCAGTTTTCCCTATAAAGATTTGTGATGCAAATGCAGCTTTCTAGGACTACTTTAACAGAATTATAATATCAAGGTGTGATGAAGAAGTAATTCTTTACATGAAAAAGTAAAAAGTTCCCTGGAATTCATGTGTAAGAACACTCATTATTATTTCATCTACTTTGTGATCAGTATCTCTCAAGGAAGAGCCCAGGCCATGCTCACAGCCAGGAGTCATAACGTCCTCTGCTGACTATCTCCAGTCATTCTATCTCAGTTATATTTGAAGAGCTCTATACTTGCAGAAGCTTAGGCTCTCTTCTTTTTAAGATACTCACCTACTTCTCCAACTTGTGAGAAACTTAAACTTGAACATAATCCCTAGTTGAAAAATGATCTCTGCTCTGAGAGTAATGAATAGCTAGACCTCATATTAATTTCTTACATGTGCCATGAAGCCACACAGAGGATAAAGCAGCTTATACCTTATGCTCTAATCCTGCTTGATTGTAAATTACTCAACCCACTGGGCATACAAGCTGCACATACCTCAATGCCAGCTCACCTGTGGACATCTTTAGGACACCACATGTGCTCAGCAAAAACTGTCAAATGCAGTATTAAAGCTTAATTCATAGCGTCAATATAACAGGCATTATTTAAAGGATCTCTAAGGCAAGAACATGAATGCTTTCTCCAAAAAGAGCTTAAATATTTCTGCTTGGAAAAATAAATGGCATCTGAGCTGTTTCCCTGTGACTTGCCTTTGGCTGAAAATTAGGTTTCTCAGATTTATGGAGCACAAAATTTCAATATTCAACTCAGCAGAAATTTCTCTTGCATGTCCAGTTTGAATGAAAAGTATTGCATAAATCATGGATTGATACTCAGAAAGGGAGATGGTACAGCAGGAGTAGCAGGTAAGCAAACACCAAAATTTACCCAACTCTACACAAGAAAAATGTATCTGTGGCAAGGAAAAATAAATGTGTCCAGGGTAGAGCAGTCACCAATACTTATACCACAAAGGCATGAAAGGCTGTCTATTTGTGCAAAAATATTGTTAGCAGAACAGAGGTAGCATAGGTAAGTATTCTTTGATGACTAGGAAGGAAAGGAAATTCAGCATAAAATGGATAGCTTTGTTAGAATATCTTATCTGTTCTGTTACGTAAGGAATGCATAGTTCTTCAGTTTGATAAAATTCTTTACAGTTATACTTGCCTCTAGGGCAGGAGCCCTAGAGACTTTGAGTAAACTCATTCTTCACCCTCCTGATTAGATACCTATAGAGTATATGGTTAGGACTTTGCTATACTTCGTGATGGGTGTAGAGGTTAAGACATTTTTGGACCTAACAGGGAAATATATATGATACATTGGACACAATTATATTAAACCTTTTGTCTGTCTTTTCCTATATTCAGTTTCTGGGTGTTTAGAAATTCTAACAGCTAAGTTTACTGCTTTTTTTCTAGATAAGTCTACCAGGGTCAAGACCTCATCTAGTCAATAGACTCCTCCTGTATTATCCATGCTTTTATCTATATAGAATGCTTGTAACTTCATTGGATGACAAACACATCTGCAATCCCAGCAATCTGGAGACAGAGTAAGAAAGACTAGCCAACATCTCTGTGAGATTTAGTCTCAAAACCAAGAGAAAGAAAAACAAAACATTCAAAGGTCTAGAACAATATATAGCCCAGCCAATGATGGCACATGCCTTTATACCTAGCACTCAGGAGGTAGAAGGAAGCTGATCTCTGAATTTGAGGCCAGCCTGTCTACACAGCTAGTTCCAAAACAGCCAGGGACACACAGAAAAACCCTATCTTAAAATAAAATAAAAACAAAAACAAATAATCCAAAAGTTACCTGTAACCTTTAAGTAGCAAACATTTCTCATTTCTTACAAATACAACACATTAAGCAGTTGCATTATTTTCTCCATGTTAGGAAATTTAAGGACTACAAAGTGAAACTATTAGTAAATATGACAATAAAACAGAAGTAAGCGACATGTGTCCATGGTTGAATAGAGCATATAGTCTCTTCATAATAATGCATTACCAGGTATACATCTCTATCTTCAAATCTTCACCAAGCTCACCTCCTCTGAACAGGCTCCATGTAGCATGGTCTCCCCAGTTACTTAAAAAAATCATATTTGTATCAATTTTCTCCTGCTGCAGTATTATTTTCTTAGAGGTACAGTTGAAATGTGACTTCTTTACTCACTGTTGTCTCTGCCAGATGCCTACTTTATTATCACTCCTCTTTCAAAAACATGAATATATGGATTTTTTTAATGTGTTTGTTTAAAATTTATTGTATACTGTATCTTTTGATTAATTTATTTTTCTTCTCTCACCTCTTCACAGATCCTCCCCTCCTCCCCATCCACCCAACTTCATGTATTTTTAGTCACCCTAAACCTACTCCTCCCCCCAAGAAAAGCCACAACAAACAACAAAAAATAAAAACTGAAAAATAAGAAGAATTCAGTAAGAATAAAAAAAAATCTGAACAAAACAAAAAGTACACAATGAACTTTTCTGAGTTTTAGTTTGGGTTTTTGTTTGGTTTTGGGGGGATTGGTTTGGTTTGGTTTGGTTTTGGCTACTTCTTGTCATAGGATGTGCCCTCGAGCGTGACTGACACACCCAGTAACACTGGGTAGGCATGAATTACTAATAGCAGTTGTGTAAGATTGGAATATTATGTCTACTTCTCCCTACCAGTGCTGACCCCATGTTTGGATTCAAACTACACAGGCCTTATCAATGCCCCCACAGTTACTGTGAGTTCACATGTGAATCCTTCCTGTTGGATCTGAATTATAGTGTCTACTGTTTCCTTGTAGAAACCTTCCACCTTGTGCTCTTACAGTCTTCCTGCCCCCTCTTCCATGCAGATTCTTGAGTCCTTGGGAGATTGGTCAAATAAGAACCCTGCATTTAGGACAGAGAGCTCCACAATATCTCACCATATCTTCATTGGTCAGTTGCGGGTCTCTGTAATTTTCATCCACTGCAGAAGAAGTTTCTCTGATGAGGGTTGAAGCATGAGCTAATCTGATTCCCAGACAAGTGTGGCAACTGTCAGGACCATTGATTCTAGTTTTTCTTCTATTCCTATATAAAAATTGGGACTTACTAGACATAGAAACTCTGTACTGCACCCTACCAGAGCAGTAGAGTAGGTCAAGGCTGTTACAATGCCCTTTGAAAGTTAAGTCCGGCTTGAGCATAGAAATACACTTTCCTAAGCCTAGACCAAGTAACTCTTAGGTATTAGACTAAGAACTATGCTATTATAGCACACCTAACTATTTTGAGCGAGGATGGGGTGATCAGTTTCATTTGGAACTTTAAAAATAATAATCACTGTGATGAATTATCACAATCCTGGTTAGCTGTGAGCTCAGGTTAGCATGATAACAATCGGCTGCCCATGTTATTGTAGCTCTGCCACCTGCTAACTAGATCTCTTGATATACTCTTCCTATACAATAAATATTAAATTACTCTCTGTCATATAAGTTCACATATTTTTCTTTCAAACTAGAATGATTTATTAAAATGACAGAGAAAAACATCTTATTTTCACTTCTGTGAACAGGGAATCGTACAAAAAAAATGAGTTTTCCAAAAATGTTGGGTCTAATAGAATACATTTTCTTTTCTTTGCTTCTTCCTTTTTTAACATTGTAAATTTTGCCACATCAATATGTATCCTGTAATGCATCACAATCACTGTACAGGGGCCTAAATGTAATACATGCAACTCACATTCTGGCCTACCATACATAACTATAGATTAGACAAGATCTCACCCAGCAATGCAAAAGCTGAGCACTCCAATCTTAGTGTGATTAGGGAAACCATCCAGGATCCCAGCATCCTGAGTGACTTTGCTGTGTTGCTTCCACATTTTATGTGTGTATAAGTGCATATATGCTAGTAATGAGGAACAAGTTTACACCTTTCAAAATTATTGATTAAAGGAAACCAGCAATGTGAAGGATGACTGTGCACTGCTATAATGTTGAGCAATATTTAAGACATCAACATTTTCAGATATTCTGATTGAAGATGAAAGTCAGTGCCCCATGTCTTTGAAGTAAGTTAGGATCCAGAGTACAGCTTCTTATGGGCCTTCTGCTGAAAATTACAGATAATAATACAGTGGAAAATAAAAGGTTAGAAAATGGGCTATGTGGGAGAACAGCAGCTTTTCTTAAAGGCACTATGGCAAATGTTGAAAATAAGTAGTTCTTATGCAGTGAGTTGAGAGGACATCAAAGGAAAAGCTCTTATAATTGATTTTTTGATGGGTTGCATTTTTACTTTGCTTCATGTTTTATAATACAAAATACAAAGATCAATATTAACATTTCTAGTACAATCTTACCAAATGAAAATCTTGCCAGTATATGCAATGAACAATCACACAACCTTAAATAAGAGAAAAGATTTAAACTCAGCAGGCCCTAAGTCAAGCTATAGACTCATTTTACTTCAGGCTATTTGCATGATGGATATCCCCATGTGAATGTAACAGGGCAATGTCAACTAAACAGTGTAGCATGACTGTATATTTAAATGTTATACAATTGACTCGTCTTTTATATCTGTTCCAGAGGAGTATGAGTTCATTGTTATCTGAATCATACCTGCACATTTTCATCTAGAGATATTTACCTAGATGCTGATGGATAAAATATTAATTTGTTGATTATTACAACTTTAACTTTCTTTAATTAGATTGGGTAACTTACAAAAAATATATACAAAATTCTTGTGTTGATGGAAATTCTCATGTGTATTAAACATAATCAGTGAATCTTAGGGAAACAGCAATGAATTATTTAAACTCAGATATGGAATAATTACTTTAATTTTAAAAATTATATGGAGCTCTAATTTTAGTGTCATTTACTTATTGAATAAATATATTGAATTACATATTAATAAGAGATAAAGCTTCTATCTATTGTAATTTCAAAACTGTAGTGACTTCCCACATTATTTTACTTACAAAAGTAGTCCACCAATTTTGGGACAGACATATTAATAACGTACTAGAAATATTTTCAAAGTTTACAACAACATTGTATTTGTGTCAGGCTTTAAGTGCAGTGATACTCTGAAGATAAACCTTTGCAGCAATGTAGCTGCCATGAGAATCTGCTTTTAAAAGGTTTCTATTTTGAAGAATAAAAACACTTGAAATCTGCTGAAAGCTGCAGTGTCTGAGCTCATACATTCCCCAGCACTTCCCTGTCACCGATCACTTCTCTCTCCTTTCTGCAAATGCACATTCAGCAGACATCACACTAAGCCCAAAAGACTCAATCAGCAGGACTCTACTTTCAGTTTCAGAGCTACAAAACTGTAAAAAAAAAAAAAAAAAAAAAAAAAAAAAAAACAACACTTGTAACTTATTTGTGTATGTCCTCTAAAGAGCAAAAATCATACTAAATCAAGTTAAATTTCAAAAGAGATAATAAGTTTGAATAGGAACACCAAAAGTGAATGACCACAGCACTTGCTAACATAATCTGTCTTATAATTTAAAATGTCTACTTATTACATTTTTATTTGTTCAGTCAAATTCAACAAGATATTTGGTCCATATAAACAATAATTTAGCCTTTATTCATATATTTTAAATCTTACAGGCCATCACTTTTATTATAACTAAAATGAACCAATTTTCAAAATCATTTAGCAAAATCAGTCTCCCTTTATAGAATTCAACCATCTTAGAATTGTTGGTTCCTTTATACTTGAATGCATTGAATGATATTAGTATGTAAAACATATCTAGATGCTTCAAAGGACAGTCTACTAGCAGCAGAAATCTGACATCACATCAAATTTAGTTTTGCTTAAATTGGTATGCTCTGAACATTTTCAAAGGCTATCATTCTATTTTGATTATTATTACTGTGATGAAACACTCTTTCCAAGAGCAATTTAGGAAAGAAAGGGTTTATTTCAGTTTACAGATTATTGTGTATCATTGAGAAAAGTCAGGGCAGGAACTTGAAGCCAGAACTATTTACTATACCACACAAATTTCCTCTGACCAAGAAACTAACTTGCAGACACAGAAATGCATCAGAAATCATGAAGTAACAATGCTTTCTAGCTGAGATGTTTGTTCTTAGCTAGCTTTTCATAAATTGCCAGACCATCACTCCAGGGAACTGTTGTGGCCATTGCAGAATGGGTCCCCATATACCAATTAACAATCAAAGTCATTCTTACCCAATCTAAATTTACTTCACAGAACACTTTATGATTTTTATTAACTTAGGGCTAACTAGAATAGATACTGTATTTAGATCAGAATGTTGTATATTAGTTTAATTTTGAGGGTGCATTTGTTGATATTCGTTTGCTCATACTAACTGAGCAAGATACAGTTGGGAATTTCTGCATATGCATACATAGAAATTGGGAAGAGAGGCCCCTAGGTCTTACAAACTTTGTATGCCCCAGGACATGGGAGCGCCACTGCCAAGAAGTGGGAGTCGGTGGGTAGGAGAGCAGGGCAGGGGGGAGGGTATAGGGAACTTTCAGTATAGAATTTGAAATGTAAATAAAAAATATATAATAAAAATATAATAGAAGAAGAAGAAGAAGAAGAAGAAGAAGAAGAAGAAGAAGAAGAAGAAGAAGAAGAAGAAGAAGAACTTTGTTTGAGACAACTTGTCTATCAGAGAATTCCTTAAGAGTCAAAAGTTCCTTCATTGGGGACCTTGTGATCAGTCCATTGGTAGTCTGCAAGGATTCACCTCTTTATTTGTCAAGTACTCGTGGAGCCTCTCCAGAGACAGCTATACCAGGTTCTGTCAGCAAGCACTTGTTGGCATCCACAAAAGTGTGTAGATTTGATGATTGTATATGGGGTGGATTCCCAGGTGGGACAGTCTCTGGATGGTCATTCCTTCAGTCTCTGCTCCACACTTTGTCTCTGTAACTACTTCCATGGGTATGTTGTTCCCCCTTCTATGAAGGATTGCAGTATCCACACTTTGGTCTTCCTTCTTCTTGAGTTTCATGTGTTTTGCAAATTGTATGTTGGGTATTCCCTAGCTCCTGGGCTAATATCGATTTATCAGTGAGTTCATACCATGTGTGTTCTTTGGTGATTAGGTTACTTCACTCGGAATGATAATTTCTAGTTCCATCCATTTGCCTAAGAATTTCATTGTTTTTAATAGTTGAGTAGTACTCCATTGTGTAAATGTACCACATTTTCTGTATCCATTCCTCTGTTGAAGGACATCTGGGTTCTTTCCAGCTCCTGTCTACTATAAATAAGGCTGCAATAAACAGTCCCAAATGAAGGAGTTAGAGAAAGGACTCAAGAAGCTGAAGGGGTTTGCAGCCCCATAGGAGGAACAATAATATGAACTAACCAGTAGCTCTAGAGCTCCCAGGGACTAAATCACCAACCAAAGAGTATACATGGTGGGACTCATGGATCCAGCTTGATATGTAGTAGAGGATGGACTAGTTGGACATCAATGGGAAGAGAGGGCCTTGGTCCTGTGAAGGCTCTATGCACCAATATAGGGCAATGCCAGGGCCAGAAAGCAGGTGTGGGTGGGTTGGTAAGCAGGAGAAGGGGGAAGGGGACAGGGGTTATTAAGAAGGGAAACCAAGAAAGAGGACAACATTTGAAATCTAAATAAAGTAAATTTCTAATTAAAGAGAGAGAGAAAGAGAGAGAGAGAGAAAGAGAGCGCATCAGGGAAACAGAAAACCCAGCCTGACCAGGGGCACAAGTACCTTCTGGTCAGCTCCAGCACTGGGTCACCTTGAGCAGACACCCCTATAGTCCCTAGAGGACTCTCCATTCCATCTTAGGACCACTGGTGAGTGAAACAAAACATCAGTTCCAATCCAATTGTTATGGGCCAGTGACAGCAGGAACAAGGACACCATAGCCCTTCCTGACAAGGGACTCAGGTTCCTTTTGATCACTTCTGTTTGTACCTTGGTTTTGAACAGAGCAAACAGTTCCTTGGTCCTCAAAGGAGACACCACTTTCAGTCACTGTAACATGCCCAGGATCTTAGGACAACAGGATCCCAGGATAACAGCAGCTGGGTCACACCAGTATTTAGGGTCTCAGAGGAACTTGACTGCCAAGAACTCTGACACACCCAAAATCTCAGGTTCACAGGAGCACACAATCAAAGGATCACAGAGAAAGCTGGACTCTGCGGAGTCCTGAATCAACTGGGATTATAGTAAGGACAGACTCCAATCAGATATATTGAGGACAGCAAGCACTTGAGATTATCAGATGGCAGGAGGCAAGCATAAGAACAGAAGCAACAGAAACTAAGATTACTTGATATCATCAGAAACAAACACTTCCACCATAGCAAGTCCTGGATACACCATCACACCAGAAAAGCAAGACATGGATCTATAGTCACTTCTTATGATGATGATGGAGGACTTTAAGAAGGAAATACAGGAAAACACAGGTAAACAGCTAGAAGCCTTTAAAGAGAAAACACAAAAATCCCTTAGAGAGTTACAGGAAAACACTACTAAACAGGAGATGGAATTGAACAAAATCATCCTGGATCTAAAAATGGAAGTAGAAACAATAAAAAAAAATCCAAAGGGAGACAACTCTGGAGATAGAAACCCTAGGAAAGAAATCAGGAACCATAGATACAAGCATCAGCAACAGAATTCAAGAGATGGAAGAGAGAATCTCAGGTGCAGAAGGTTATATCGGGAACATGGACACAACAATCAAAGAAAACGCAAAATGAAAAAGATCCTAACTCAAAACATCCAGGAAATCCAGAACACATTGAGAAGTCCAAACCTACAGATAATATGAGTAGATGAGAGTGAAGATTATCTATTTAAAGGGCCAGCAAATATCTTGAACAAAATTATAGAAGAAAACTTCCCATACCTAAAAAAAGAGATGCCAATGAACATACAAGAAACCTACAGAACTCCAAATAGACTGGACCAGAAAAGAAATTCCTCCAGACACATAATAATCAGAACAACAAATGCACTAAATAAAGACATTATATTAAAAGCAGTAAGGGAAAAAGGTCAAGTAACATAAAAAGGAGACCTATTAGAATTACTCCAGACTTCTCACCAGAGACTATGAAAGCCAGAAGATCCTGGAAAAATATTATGCAAACCCTGAGAGAACACAAATGCCAGCCCAGGCTACTATACCCAGCAAAACTCTCAATTACCGTAGATGGAGAAACCACTATATTCCATGACAAAAACAAGTTCACACAATATCTTTTCACAAATCCAGCCTTTCAAAGGATAATTATGGAATAACACCAATACAAGGACAGAAACTACACCCTAGAAAAAGGAAGAAAGTAATCCTTCAACAAACCTAAAAGAAGACAGCCACAAAAACAGAATCCCAACTTTAAGAACAAAAATAACAGGAAGCAACAATTACATTTCCTTAATATCTCTTAATATCAATGGACTCAATTCTCCAATAAAAAGACATAGACTAACAGACTGGCTACACAAACAGGACCCAACATTTTACTGCTTACAGGAAACCCATCTCAGGGATAAAGACAGACACTACCTCACAGTGAAAGGCTGGAAAACAATTTTCCAAGCAAACAGACCCAAGAAACATGCTGGAGTAGCCATTATAATATTGAATAAAATGATCTTCCAACACAAAGTTATCAAAAAGCTAAGGAGGGACACTTCATACTCATCAAAAGTAAAATCTTCCAAGAGGAACTCTCAATTCTGATTATCTATGCTCCAAATGCAAGGGCAGCCACATTCATTAAAGAAACTTTAGCAAAGATCAAAGCACACATTGCACCTCACACAATAATAGTGAGAGACTTCAACACCCCACTGTCATTAATGGACAGATCTTAGAAACAGAAACTAAACAGAGACACAGTGAAACTAAAAGAAGTTATTAAACAAATGGCTTTAACAGATATCTACAGAATATTTTATCCTAAACAAAAGGATATTCCTTCTCAGCACTTCATGCTACCTCCTCCAAAACTGACCAAATAATTGGTCAAAAAACAGGCCTCAACAGATACAAAAACTCTTATCACACTGTACTAAGCTCAAGGGTAAGTGGATCAAGAAACTCCACGTAAAACCAGATACTCTGAAACTTATAGAGGAGAAAGTGCGAAAAAGCTTCGAAGATATGGGCACAGTCTGGGAAGAGAGGCCCCTTGGTCATGCAAATTGTATATGCCCCAGTAAAGGGGAATGCCAGGGACAAGATGTGGGAGTGGGTGGGTAGGTGAGCAGGGCAGGGGATGTGGGAGGGTTTAGGGGACTTTCGGGATAACATTTGAAATGTAAATGAAGAAAATATCTAAAAAAAAGTGAAAAAAAAATTCAGGTGACAGCAGATGCTGGTGAGGATGTGGAGAAAGGGAAACACTCCTCCATTTTTGGTGGGATTGCAACCACTCTGGAAATCAGTCTGGAGGTTCCTTAGAAAATTGGACATAGTAATACTGGAGGATCCTGCAATACCTCTTCTGGGCAGGAAGATATCCAGAAGATGTTCTAACTGGTAATAAGGACACAGGCTTCACTCTGTTCATAGCAGCCTTATTTATAACAGCCAGAAGCTGGAAAGAACCCAGATCCCTCAACAGAGGAATGGATACCAAAAATGTGGTACATTTACACAATGGAGTACTACTCAGCTATTAAAAACAATGAATTTATGAAATTCCTAGGCAAAAGGATGGATCTGGAGGGTCTTGACTGGGGTAACCCAATCACAAAAGAACTCACATGATATGTACTCACTGATAAGTGGATGTTAGTCCAGTTACTTAGAATACCCAAGATACAATTTGCAAAACACATGAAACTCAAGAAGAAGGAAGACCAAAATATGGACACTTTGCCCCTTCTTAGAACTGGGAACAAAATACCCATGGAAGGAGTTACAGAGACAAAGTTTGGAGCTGAGATGAAATATGGATCATCGATAGACTACTGCACCAAGGGATCCATCCAATAATCAGCCACCAAACCCAGACACTATTGCATATGCCAGCAAGATTTTTCTGAAAGGACCCTGATATAGCTGTCTCTTGTGAGGCTATTCCAGTGCCTTGGAAACACAGAAGTGAATGCTCACAGTCTATTGGATGTAACACAGGGTCCCCAATGGGGGAGCTAGAGAAAGTGCCCAAGGAGCTGAAGGTGTCTGCAACCCTATAGGTAGAACAACAATATGAACTAACCAGCACCCCCAGAGCTTGTGTCTATAGCTGCATATGTAGCAGGAGATAGCCTAGTCCGCCATCACTGGGAAGAGAGGCCCCTTCTTCTTGCAAACTTTATATGTCTCAGTACAAGGGAACGCCAGGGACAAGAAGTGGGAGTGGGTAGGTAGTGGTGTGTGGGGTGGGGGGAGAGTATGAGGGACTTTCAGAACAGCATTTGAAATGTAAATGAGGAAAATACCTAATAAAAAATTGGGAGAAAAAATTCAGAATCCCAATACAAACTATATATATATATTTAAAAAAGTGTTTCAAGAGTTATCAGCATCTTCTTTCTTTTTCTCCCTCATATAGACCCTTCTCACATTCAGAAATTAACCTTGCAAATTTAGTCACCTCTGAGTAGATCCTACTTACCAAATTGAAAACTCTTTCATTGAAAAATAACTTGTTATTTCTTGTTAGAATTGCTTGGGTGGATTGCTAGCTATTGGGCCATGGACTTGAGTTATGAGAAACAATTTGAGCTCTGTATTCAGACTACATAAATATCTAAATTTATAAGTATCTGTTTTGTAAGTGAAGAAAGTATTTCCAAAATATGCCTAATAGTACACATATTAGTGTCAGATTAAGTGTACTGGCTAGTTTTGTGTCAACTTGACACAAGCTGGAGGTATCACAGAGAAAGGAGTTTCAATTGGGGAAATGCCTCCACGAGATTCAGCTGTAAGGCATTTTCTCAATTAGTGATCAAGGGGGAAAGGCCCCTTGTGGGTGGGACCATCTCTCAGGTGGTAGTCTTGGGTTCTCTAAGAGAGCAGGCTGAGTAAGCCAGGGGCAGCAGGCCAGTAAGGAACATCCCTCCATGGCTTCTGTATCAGCTCCTGCTTCCTGACCTGCTTGAATTCCAGTCCTGACTTCCTTTGGTGATGAACAGCAGTATGGAAGTATAAGCTGAATAAACCCTTTCCTCCTCAACTTGCTTCTTGGTCATGATGTTTTGTCCAGAAATAGAAACCCTGACTAAGACATTAAGCAAAACAAAATAAACAAAATCCTATTTGATAACCTTCTTTTGAGAAAATCTTCACAAAAGTAGCTTTGTTCAGAGTCACAAGGCCATGAAACTGTCCGTAGAGAAGAAGGTCATGAGGTGACTCCTAGATATGCTAAATATGACACTAAAAAAGAGTAAAACAACTTGTTGAAAGAATATTTTATGTTTATATCGATGGGACACTTATCAATACTAAACCTGATGGCATATGGCTAAGTTAGGAAATAGGATGTGGAACATCCAGGAGGCAGAAAGGGTTCTGGGTTAGTACCAGGCACTGGGAGATTCACCCAGGAAGATGTGATGAGAGAAATGCATGATAGCTGAGCAAAAGTAACAAGGCACATGGAAGAATGTAGAGTAAAATAAATAGGTTATATTAAATTACAATCTAGTCAGAGAATAGCCTAGCTATATGGCCAAAATATCTGTACATATACTTTTATTCTGAATCTTATTTCAGGAAGCATAGGCTGGGGAAAAGAACCTAGGCATAACTTCTATAAATGGTACCCAACTACAGTATAAAACCAAATTAACCTGCGATAACTTTCTGGATAGAGGCACAAATTCTCTCCTAAAACAAGACAGCTTTAAGCTCTGTTTCTTTAAGAAATATCTTTAAAAAAAAACTATTGTGTTAAAACTTTCTCAAAAGAAGGCCTCTGCTTACAGGAATTCTGCTGCCAGGAAGAACAGAGCCCTGGAACCAGCAGGTAGTAAGCAGGAAAGCATGCTAACTTGCTGTGCTTGCCCAAGGCCCAGTTAAGGTTCATGCAACTAAAGGCCTAAAGCTGTGAACCACCAACAAACAAAACAGACAACCAGACTGCAGAGACACTGAGTAAACCTGCAGAGAGAGGAGCATGGAAGTTGCTAAACTGAAATCAGAGGGTTGGGAAGGAATGTCAAGACTCCACTCCCATCCTGCTGTGGGCCCACTACATTTGTGGAGTGGGCAGTGGCCAGAGGCTCTGGCTCTGCATGGCTGAATACATGGGCTTGTAGATGGTCAAGAGCCCAGTCTCTTCAGAACCATGAAGAGCCTAAAGTCTCCCACAAAATAATGAAATTAAGGCAGGACTTCCTGTTAATAAATACAGCCACTTCTAAAGACAGACTGAAATACTAAGTAACATATTTTACCCTTAGTGGATATCTGTATAGTATTTTGCTTAATAAGAAGAAGAAATTTCCTCAGTAATTAAAAAAATACACATCAATCTTAAATTCATATAAATAGAAAGGGGAATATATATATATATATATATATATATATATATATATATATATATATGTAATTTTAATTTAAAAGATAATGCTTTTTCTGCTGCTAAAAAGCAGAAAAGATGTATTCTGCTAGTCCATAAATGAACCTAGAGTTAAGATTGTGTCAGGGTTGCTTGTTTTTATCTTTCCAGGACTAGAAAACTTACCAACTAAGGAATCTAGAGACCACTGGTCAAGAAATTAAAAAAATAATAATAATACAGTTAAGCTTATAAGCTGTATTTCATGTTATTTATCAGCTTGACAATGCAAAATACAAATGTCATTTGTCAGAGAAGATAAAAATCAAATAAAGACGCCCGTCGAAAAGACAATATAATATTGTTTTAAGTCTAAGAAGACAAGGGATTAATGCTAATTGAAGTCTAAATGTGATATAATATCTAACTGTATATGTATCCATATCCAATTGTATACACTGACAGACAACGGTCTACTTTAAAATGACATGGATTGGGGACTTACTACCTCCAGTGAGGTAGGATATCAATGATGCTCTGAATAGCCAACCAGTCTCCTTACACATGGAGTTTTCATTGGAGTTCTGATGGCAGCTCATCCTAGTGTAAAATACAGAACCCAGGCCAAGACTTCTGAGCAAGTACAATATGTTTAGGCATTGCGATTGAAAGGAATTATAATAAATTTAATTGCATAGAATAATGTTTAATTAAAAGAGAAAAATGAAAGCATAGGTATATCTATACAAAACGTAAATCCACAGGGACACTAACCCTAACACTATTACTGCTGCTATGTTCTGCTTGCAGACAGGAACCTAGCATGGCTGTCCTCTGAGAACCTCTACCATCAGCTGACTCATACAAATATATATACTTACAGCCAACCATTGGTCAGGACCCCTGTGGAAGAGTTAGGGAAAAGATTGAAGGCTCTGAAGGAGCAAGCCCATAGAAGACCAAAAGTATTAATTTACAGGAACCACTCGGAGCTCTTAAAGACTAATCCACCAACCAAAGAATATACACAAGCTGGTCTTAGGCTGCTGGCACATTTATAGCAGAATATTGCCTTGACTGTCCTCAGTTGGCGGGGAGGATATGACCAATCCTGCAGAGACTTGATGCCCCAGAGAAGGGGAATAGAGAGGAGGGGCATACTCTCAGAGGTGAAAGGGAGGGGAGTTGGGTTGATGAATTCTGGGAAGGATAAACTGAGAGAAGGGGCAATATTTAGGATATAAATAAAATAATTGTTTTTAAAAGTAAATCTACAAAGAAGGAAGAAATAATTAAAAATTGATATAAATGTTTTCAAAGTACATAGTTAATAAATAAATTAATGATTTTGATTTCAATACTTGAGAGACAAAGACAAATAGGTTCCTTATAAGTATAAATAAATATATTTCATGGTATATTTCTTTATATATTTGAACTCCATACAGTCTTGTTTTCATTTATCAACATGGATATGGTTCTATGTTCAATGGTAATGGTGATATTGTAGATCATCTTTGAGAGAAGTCAAAATGTAGCAAACCTGGATTGAAAAGGGTGTAGTAAATTGGATCAGTTTGTATGTATTATGAGTTCAAACTGCTGGACAAAAGGTATGTCATGTTGGGAGAGAGGTTTTGTGTTTGGGAATACAGGAAATACAAAAAGGATTCCAAAATAAGAAGAATCACATTTTATAGAGGAAGATTCCTGATGATCTGGGCTACAGGCAGGAAGAAAGAAATCAAGAAGAGTAAACAAGACAGGTAACATGATTTGCTGATCCCACTACATAGGAACAGCCCTGAGACTCGCTATGAGATAAAAAAAAAATGTATTCAGCCAGAAAAGGATTTCAAGTACACATAGCTAATGGATTTTGTTGGTGACAAAGTCCTCAGAATTCATTGTGCTATACTTTCATATGGCATGTATGTATACTTATATTACAGATTGGTTATATACTCAAGCTAGCTCAAAAAAAGAAGACAGATATCTTTCACCTGATCCAACAGTGATCAGAAAGTCATCTTTGACTAAACTGTGCACCATTCACATGCCATACATTGTTTGGTACATAATTATATATTACTAGTATGAAATTATGTTTTTGAAAAATGATGACTAAGTAAACAATCCTGAAAAGATCCACCTTCAGGGATCTAGTATGCTTGATCCTGCTTCAGAATGTTTCCAAGCTATTAATAGGGAGACTGGCTTCTAGAATAGCTTCAAAAAAGGTTGCTGACCCCAGATTACCACAGTTAATCCAGTCTTACAGACTGATCCAGTTAGGACTTTACTTTAGCCTAAACATTCACAGCATACAGAGACTGGCCAACAAGTTCTTCCTTCTTCCTTCTTCCTTCTTCCTTCTTTCTTCTTTCTTCTTTCTTCTTTCTTCTTTCTTCTTTCTTCTTTCTTCTTTCTTCTTTCTTCTTTCTTTCTTCTTTCTTCTTTCTTCTTTCTTCTTTCTTCTTTCTTCTTCCTCTTCTTCTTCCTCTTCCTCTTCCTCTTCTTCTTTCTTTTTCAAAAAATTTTTTAATAAATCTTTTTTTTAAGATTTATTTATTATTATATCTAAGTACACTGTAGCTGTCTTCAGACACACCAGAAGAGGGCATCAAATCTCATTATGGATAGTTGTGAGCCACCATGTGGTTGCTGGGATTTGAACTCAGGACCTTGAGAAGAGCAGTCAGTGCTCTTAACCACTGAGCCATCACTCCAGCCCCAGTCATAATTTACATTTCAAATGCTGTTCCAAAAGTTTCCTCTACCCCCCCCCACCCGCCCTGCTCCCCTACCAACCCACTCCCACTTCTTGGCCCTGGCCTTCCCCTGTATTGGGGCATATAAAGTTTGCAATACCAAGGAGCCTCTCTTCCCAATGATGGCTGACTAGGCCATCATCTGCTACATATGCAGCTAGAGAAAGGAGCTCTGGGGGTTCTGGATAGTTCATATTGTTGTTCCTCTTATAGAGTTGCAGACCCCTTCAGCTCCTGTAGTACTTTCTCTAGCTTCTTCATTGGGAGCCTCTTCTTCTTCTTTTTGGACTTAACTATTTTCCCAATTTCCTTAGGACCTACAAAAAGAAATTCTTCACCCACAATCAGCAGGAAGTGGTTTTTGGAGACCATTGTCTCATTCCCTTAAGGTGAGGTGGATGATTTTCATCATTTTATTAGTTATAGACATATTGTCAATAAAGGAGATGGTTACAAAATTTTATGGTCTTAGACAAGGTGGAAAGGAAATAAGGAGCTTAGACTCAGGTGTTTCTTGCTTTCTTTTCCTTTCTTCACTTTTCTTTCTTTCTTTGGTAAGGGAAAGGAGGTTGAAAAGAAAAGGGGGATGTAGAATTTTTATGAGAGTATTAGACATAAAAGATAGATTATTGACTCTACCTTTGAACTCAAAATATTTTATATCCATAATCTTACGTTGGTAGATAACCTTATATTTTGATGCAAAATTGACTTTATATTTTGTTTCATTAGTACAGTATTTTGTATGTCGGTACAGAAGTTAGGCTATTTTGATATGTTAGTATCAAATGTGTATATTGATACAAATTTCAGGTGAATTCTTAAACATATATTGTATACATATTTTAACTTTATATGAAAGTTATGACTATATAATTTTTTAAAAATGCAAGGTAAAATTGTAGTTCTTTTGAACAATTAAGGATGTATAAAATATACAAATTAATAATCAAACTCATGGACATATTAGATACTAGTTTTGTTATTTATAATGTGATGTTTTCAAGGCTGGTTAGATAATAAATGGTTAAGAATAAACAATGTTGGATGATTCAGATATTCTACGGATAGATAGTTGGTCTTTACAAACCTCAGAGATCCACTGAATATGACACTTAAAATTGGTTCATTTTTAAAAGATCCTTTTGAGTATGAATCGATTTTGCTCCTGACAGTATTCCCATTCTATTTCAACGAGGATGATGAGCATCAATAACCTCCATATGGAGTTGTTTCATTTGTGGCAAGCTAGCCACTGGGCAAAGTAAATGCCTGTATTTCAACCACATACAAAATGCTGTCCAGAAAGGACAAACATATATAGAGAAATTGACTGCCATGCTAATTCCTGCTTCACAAAATGTCTGTAACATATACTGGATCAGAAGGCTAAAGGCAGATGCTTAAATAGTTTCTGGGAAAATGTCCAGGCATCCAACTATGTCTATCTTTTATATAATCTTGGAAGCTGCTTGTATGTGTATCCTACTTACTCAAGTAATAATTATTCCTACTTAGGTCTCTGAATATCAATAGTTACTTATATTCTCACAATTAAGGTTGAATTCTTTAGGATTTAAGAAGATATTTTAGGTTTAAGAAGTTTCCTTTGGTTGGTAATTCATTTTAGAATAAAATTTGAAAAGAAAAAGCCATTTCTAACTGTACTGATAACTGCTATTATTGTATTTAGTTTACATTTGAAGATAAACAGCTTATTACTGGACTAGAAAGGGGAGTTGTAGACAGAATACCTTGTGTTTCAGTGTGAGTCTCTGCATCTCTTTCTATTGGCTTCTGGGTGGACCCTCTCAGAGGACAGTTATGCCAGGATGCTCTAGTACAAAGGGAAATTTTCAAATGTAAATGGTGAGACAATTACAAGATTGCATTTCTTCATGATTAATATATTGTCCAACACTAAAATAATAAAAATTTGCACAGAACATACCATACCCTAAGTCATTGCTATTATATTTATAATGAATCTTCTTTAAAGCAATTGATATAGATGTATGCTAGACTGTCTTTAGATAATTAGTAACAGTACTATAAAAAGTCCATCTGAGGTATAACTATAATTTTTGTTTGTTTTTATTGAATAAAGTTCTATTGATGGAGCTGTAAGTGATCTGTCCTTCATGGAAACTGTAGTCTTCCTAGGGTAGTTGCTATAGGGTCACACATACACCTGCCTTAAACCACTTATCCACGTTCACTAAGGAAGCCTGATAAACCCATTGGTTTCCAGGAATGAATTATGTTGGCACTATACTTTAGTTGGCAGTAGGGACTTTATAAATATGGGGTATAGCTTGTTTCTATCACATCAGGGAATAAATTAAAGGAAGAATCTACAAAGGCAGGGCAGGCACTGGCTCTTTGGCAGAAGTCAAGTTCATACCTTACCAATACTGATCTCTGCCCTTAACACCAGGTGTATAATCAGATGAAAATCAGAGCTGCAACCCACATTTCAATGAAATTACTGATACCTACAAGGGCTCCAATTGCTGTCTCTAGAAAGCCACGTGCAAATAACGAATACCCTTTAGTTTTTTGATGGTCAACATGTAGGTCATCTTCAGTTTTAATGTATTCAGCAATTGGAGATGATTGGGATGGCCATATATCCAACAAGCAATAAACAGGGTCTTCTTCATAATACATGCATATTCTTATTACTGTGTTCGTAAAAATCTACACAGACATATATTTACACACAGTAAACCCAGAACACACCAGCAAGAAAATGAGCAATAAAATGGTAGCTGTTTTTGTTCTTTATAGACTGGGGCCTTTTGTCTTTAGCTGGTCTGTCTTTTGAGAAAGGTATTGTGAAGTATAGGTTGAAGTAAATAAGCTAAATTTTATTATCTGTAAAATGAGGGTTTTTTTTGAGAATGTTGACAGTTGCATTACTTGACAAATGTAAGAATAATCATAATGGCCATTATTTGAATAAGACTTACTAGGTGAAAGAAATATTAAAATTACAGAGTCTACCAGGAAACTGCAACAGCAACTGGGGTCCCAGATGATGCTGTTTAAGTTAGAAAGCCCTTGGAAGAAATAGACAGACTGTTATAGAAGATGAATCAGTTAATTGCGTGTGAAACAGTATAAAAGGAGAAATGGGATAGAGGAAGCACTGTTTTATGGTAAAGACAGTAGGGTCTTCCAATGGGCAGTTTTCTTGGATTTGGAAGAGTATAAGAAAAAATGGAGAAGAGATGTATAAAGTTTATATTTGGATGCTTTATTTGATGAGTTTTGTGAGAACGAGAGTAGAGTGGGCTTCTGCAACTGATATCCTGGGTTGCAACACTACAACCTATTGGAGAAGGAAAAAAATTGACTGCCCAGAGTTTCCTATGACTTCTATGCATATGTTATGGCAAAAGTTTTCCTGTGTACACATGTAGATATTGCACATACATACATGGGAATTATAGTAACAACAATAATGTAAAATAAATAACTCAGACAGCAGATACACTACTTTAGCTCAATAGTGGAATGCATTCAGCTAATAAATTTGAAAAGATTTTATTTATTAATAGTCTGTCCTTGGTGATTTAGATCTATAATCTCAGCAAGTCAGTAAGATGACTAAAAAATTCAATGTTTAAGATTAGCTTGCCTTATAAAGTGAGTTAGGTAAGCCAAAATGGCTAACCTAGCCTCCAGACCAACCTAGACATTCTAATCAAACCTCATCTCAAATGGTATAAACAGCTAGTGACTGAACCTGGCTTAGAGTACTTGCCTCTATATATATAATACCACATATTCAAGCCCCAGAACTTGGAAAAGTTACTCTAAGATAAAATGAAAATAAATTTAACATGTCAAGTATTAACATATATTGAGGGTTATACATAAGTAGACTTGAAAATTGATGAGAACATGCATTGTATAATTATTGCCAGTAAAGAAGTTTCAGTGGTTAGGGGTATGTGGACTGTAGAACCTACTGAAGTGTGAAGACAGGCTACGATTTTCTCATTAAAAATGCCCATTCAAATTTAAGATAAAACTTAATTTAGGAGAACTCAAAAATTTTAGTATTTTTGATATTAAAACTTTTCAAAAATTGTTTTTATACTTTTTCAGTTCTTCTCTTCTTCTCTGTGTTTATTGGAAGTAGGAAGAGTAATCCATGAAAAAGCAATTTCCGAGGAAATGAAGTTACAACGTTAAAAATAGTAGAACTTATGAGTCCATATAGTTATAAACTTTAAACTGGGATGAGTTAGTAGGCTTGTGTACTTTTTGAATTTCTGGGAGCGAAGTAAAGTTTGTTAGAATTGTGTTTGGGTTGCAGATGTTAGGTATATTCTTAGATACACACACTCATAAATACACAAATTCACAGAACGTGCGAGAGGGAGACATAGAGAGACAGAGGCAGAAAGAAAGCGAGACAGTGACAGAGAAAGATAGAGAGAGAGATACAGAGAGACAAAGACAGACCCAAAGGAAGAGCTAAGGAGGAAGGACAAAGAATGTGATGAAGAGGAAGGAAGAGAGGAATGGAGAATATGAATAGTATTAGAAACTAAATCAAACTAAGCAGTGTTCATAATCAATGTGAGGTAGCAGGTGATAAAATTAGCATCCAAGAAATTTTGGGTTGAAACAATATCAATAATGCACATTGAGAAGGAATAAAGTGTGGCAGACCTCTTAGAAGATTTCAGTTGTATTTTGTCATGAAATGTTCTTATATTAAGTCAGATAGATTGTTATTAGAATTAGAAAGGGAAAGGAGGGGGCTGGTGAGATGGGTCAGCGGGTAAGAGAACCCGACTGCTCTTCCAAAGGTGATAAGTTCAAATCCCAGCAGCCACATGGTGGCTCACAACCATCCTTAATGAGACCTGGTGCCCTCTTCCGGAATGCCTGAAGACAGCTACAGTGTATGTACATATAATAAATAAAATAAATCTAAAAAAAAAAAAAAAGAAAAAAGAAAAGAAAGGGAAAGGAGGATCAAGAATAGATATTAAGATAGTAGGAGAGTTGCTGAAGACATCTTAGCAGTGAGATTGTTGCCAAGGAATTGCAAGATAGAGTAGAGAAAAGCATTTCATACAGATGAATGAGATGAACATTTATTTTTTTCGTGGTTACTGGGGTTAGTAAGTGATAAGAGCTAAGTAAATTCACCATGACTGTATAAAACATTTGTTACATCTAAAATCACGAATCTTCACACACACACACACACACACACACACACACACACACACACACACACACACACAAATACAGACAAGAAGCCCTGACAAGAGTCATCTTTGAGTATCTTGAGAAAGATAAAATTAGGAGACATATTTATTTCAGCATCTTGCCTGATACAACCTCAGACTGCCTTAATAGAAGTTTCACCAAAACCTGCTTCCAGAACAACTTCAAAGGAGCTACCAACCCCAATTGGTCCAAACTTATAGACTATTCCAGTCACAACTTTAGTTAAGTACAGAACATTTTTAGGGTCTAAAGACTATACAGCAAACGCTGCTGCTAGCTTTATTAAAACTGGCCAATATCTGAAATTTCTAACCTCTCGCCAAAAATGACAATCAAAATCAAAGCAAACAATTTTAAGAGAACTCATGCCCACAAGACAGGGTAGATTATTTTTGGTTGTTCTACCAAACAGTATTAATCAGTCCCAAAACTTACACTCGTATGGATTGTTACATATTGATACAAATTAAAGTTATATAAAGCAGCATTGGTATAAAGCTTTGTATATTAACATAGTTTCAAGATTATATTTTGCTACATGTTAAGGAATATAAATATGTAATTCTTAAAAATACAATGTTAAGTTCTAGTCCTTTTAAGAACTGACATTACAAACTGTTTAGGATAATTAAGAAATGCAAATTAGCTGTCAGACAATCAAACTCAAGGTCTTGTTAGATACTAGTTTATTTAATTACAAAAATGTTTCCTAGAGTGAACAGATAATAAATAGCTAGAATCAAACAATTCAGATATACCACAGATAGATAGATAGATAGATAGATAGATAGATAGATAGATAGTCTTCAAACAACTCAGTAATCTACAAAATATGGCATATAAAGAAGTTAATGGTTTTTTGTTTGTTTGTTTGTTTGTTTGTTTTACAATGAGACAGGTCTATCTCTAGCAGCACTCCAATTCAAAGAACAAGATGAGAATCAAGGAACTTCCATATGGAGTTTGCTGAGCAAGAAAATGCCCTTGCTTCAGCTACAGAAAGAATACTGTCCAAACTAGACAAACTGGATGCAGGGAAGATGATTGCCAACTATTGCAAAGATAAGGTAGATAAATACTGCTTCACATAAAAGTCTGTCAGATATCCTGGGCTGGACACCTGGAGATAGATGTACCAACAGTATAGAGAACAATATTCAAATGATGTCAAGACACAGGCTCATCTTCTTATCTATCACTGGAAAGGTGTTCCTGGCAGTACAAAGGTTAAAAAAAAAAAATGATGACAATATCTCATTGCCTGGATCAAGTCACCCTAAAAGTTCACTACTTCTTAAAGTTTGTAGTAATCATTTAATTATGCATTAGTTTATAAGTTACATAAAATCTGTAATATCTTAGCACTGAGTTGGTCTAAATTTATCTATTCAGCTAAAAAAAAAAAAAAACCATGTAATTCCTTAACTTTGTGTAATAAATGTGTGCTAATAAAACTCCATTTGGAAAATATCAAATGTATAAACACACTAAAAATTAAATTGAGACCTGGTGAGATTGTTCATCAGATAGAGGCACTTGCTAGTCAACCTGCAGACATTAGTTCAATCTTCAGAATCAACATAATGGTACAAAAATAAAACAGATGCTAGGAAGTTGTCTTCACACACACACACACACACACACACACACACACACACACACATATATATATATATATATATATATATATATATATATATATATATATATATACATAAACAATATTTCTAAAAATACAATTGAACTTTCATGTTAATAATAAAAGTATGACAAATTATACAAATGTTTTTAAATAATAATTTCACAGAAACAAATGAAACCCATTTATAGCTAATCTTTTTTAGAGAAATAAGTTACACAAGTTAATATAAAAAAAGGAGGAAAATTAAAATGTATTTTAAATTAGTCAAGGTAAATATTTATAAAATGGAACATAAAAATCATTACTTTAAAAGACAAATATTCAATAACAAAATAAAATGTTAATTTGCAAAGCATTTAAGAGGAAACTAAATAGGCAATATAATGTAGTGTCAAATGTTCAAAAATATATCTAGCATGGGTCTTGAGTGCCAAATAATTCAAATCTATATATCTACTCATGGAATATTTTGGGAAAATTTAGCTTATAATTGTGCAAATTAAAATGAAAGAATGAGACTTTAGAGAATAATAATGTTAGTGCATCAGTAGTTAACTAGAGAATGCAAATTAAAATGTCTTACAGGAAACATTAGCTATATCACAAACAATAAGCCACTACAGTGTCTCATCACACATCATATATATGAGTACAACCCTAGGCTCTTAAACATTTAAGGTTTATATACATCCAGTAATCTAATCTTTCCATATTGATTTATTTGCTAAGAAAATAAGACTTTTATTTATTAAGACACAGTATTTCTTTCCTTTATAGTAGTCATAAACTGGGAAAGTTCCAAACATCCACTATGTATCAGTTTGACTAAATGTGTTCTATGAATTAAATAAAACCAATAACTTACTCAGAAGTAAAATGCTGAATACCTAACAACATAAGTAATCATGATCTAATATAAGTCATATTTTGAATAAAGGTTATGCTTTCAGTCAACAAAGTTTCAATTCAAAATTCTAAGCACTTTCTATATGGGTGACTGTACATTCACTAACTTCTATTTTTATCAGCAGGTGTAAATACTCCTTTGATTGCCTTATCCTACCTGTACATGTCATCTTTTGCATTTTTGCTTATAGACAGTTTTATTGTTAGCAGACCAATGCTCATTCCAACATCAAAACTAACTTAGGGAAGAAAGGAAATTATTCATCTTACATGACCAGGTCATAGTTAACCATTTGAAAAACTCCACCTGTCATTGCAGACACTGCAGCAGTACCCAGGGCAGAGGCCACAGAGGAACACCACTTATGGACTTGTTGTCAGGCTCAGGTTCAGCTCTCTTTCCTACACAACCCAGACTCATTTGCCTTTCTCACAGTACTGATGACTGATGCCTTTACAATCCTCACTGTCATACAGTACACCTGCCGTTACATGAGTTCTCACAATTCCACAGGATGTTAGCTTGCAGTTTTATATTATGTCATTTCTCCAAATGTCACTGGTGGGCGGTGCTGAAGAAGTGCACTTATACACTTATGGTTCTGCTTCAACTTCAACTAAGTACCATCAGCTCTCCTGCACCTGAGAAAAGGTATCGTGTTTGCAAAATGACATAGAGTGTGTGCTCTTTGTGGTTTTCTCTTCCCACAACATATACTCATGCTGGCATTATGAGTTCACCTGAATCTTCTTGTTCATCTTCTTGTTCTCCTCTTCTTCCTCCTCCTTCTCCTCCACTTTATCATTCTTTCTCTTATTTTTCTTGTTTTGCTTTTTTATTTCTTCATCATTTATTTTTTTTGCCTCCAGTCATTGGTAGCCATTAAGGGCTATAACAGAAGAATTCATGTTTGGTAACCAGTTATCCAGGCTTCCAAGTGCATTTAAGAAATACTTTGACCGGAAGTGGTTGCTCACAGTCAGCTATTAGTTGGAACACAGGACTCCCAAGGAAGGAGCTAGAGAAAGTACCCAAGGAGCTGAAGGGGTCTTCAACCCTATAGGTGGAAAAATAACATGAACTAACTAGTTCCCCCTGCGCTCATGTCTCTAGTGGCATATATGGAAGAAGATGGCCTAGTTGGCCATCATTGGGAGGAGAGGCCCCTTGGTCATACAGACTTTATATGCCCCAGTACAGGGGAATGCCAGGGCCATTATGTGGAAGGGGGTGGGTAGGGGAGCAGGGCGGGGATGTGGGAGGGTAAGGGGAAATTTCTGGATAACATTTGAAATGTAAATGAAGAAAATATCTAATAAAGAGAAAAAAAAAAAGAAATACTTTGACTATATGCTGTGGATGTTTTTGTGAGAAGGTTAAATTCTGAATAAAAAAAAATACATAAAAGCAAGTGTATTTTGGCTACATTTAGTTCTCAGGCACCATGGTCTTACAGGGGCATTCTTATGGTTATTCCCAAACTTCACACTCATCTACCGTGTTCAGTTACTGTGGGCCATATTTCTTCTACTATCTTGCCAGGCAATCTCCTGACTAACTTCTGAAAGGTCTTTTCTCAACATACCATTGTAGGCGAACCTGGTGTCTTCTGTTGGTTGCCAGAAAGATAGGGAAGGGAAGGAGGAGTGAAGGATTTCTTTACTTGAGAGGTCATACTGGCTTCCATTGGGGAATGGCATTTAGCTTTCGAACTCTAGGATTTCAGGTAGATCTGTATTGAAGACATCGTACTGGATTATATCCAGAAAGCCTATAAATGTTTCTAGCCTCAATGTTTCCAAACAGAGTTCCAAAGCTCAATTAAGGCCATAAAACTTCTGCCCATTTATTGCAATTCAGGCCTTCATTTAAACTATCAATGAATTTGGAAATGAAGCGCTCAGAAAAGAAAAATCACATGTATGAGAGATTGATTGACTATTGGAAGCTGGAGCAGTACGTGTTGCAGGTAAGACTGGCTCAGGGTATCTGAGCTCCTACAGAGCCATTGTTTTCTCTCACTGAGTAGGATCTGGTGTCTGCATGTTCACAAGGGAAAACTTTGGGGTGATGTACAAACAGAACCCAGGCTTCTACTGACATAAATGTTAAGCAGGTTATCCGACAGCACCTTAGCCCACAGCAGAGGTTTCCTGCTTTACTGTAACAAGTATGTCTCATGTTCCAACAACTGCATTCAAAACATGCCTTTGTTTAAAAACTTTTCCTGTGACAAAAACTTCATGAAACTATAAACACATTTTGATATGCTATGTGAAGTATCATCATGAATCTATATTCTCACGACTTGCTATACATATTTGGCTCCAGAATAAACTGTTTTAAGCTCTTTCTGGTGAAAGTGTTTATTTTGTTGTTATTGTTTCTATATCCATGTTCCTCTATCACAGAATTGGACCTTAGATTCAACCATAGTGCTGGGCAGTGAGAAGGCTTTTCTTCTGTCTTTTGTGTTTGTTTTCTTGTATATTTTGATTATCAGCACTGCTAGCGTTTTCTCAGTTCATTAGCTGTGACTGTAACTCTTTGCTACCTTACTGAGGAGCAATATGCTTAATGTTGGCATCTTTGTGTCCTAGGGATGGCATGTAAACCAATGTAGATGCTCTGTGTGCTCCTTTCTGTGACATTCTTGACTGTGTCGGTTTACCTAATTTCATCTAATAATAAAATGGCAGCATTACTCGATGTAGGATCTGTGCTTGGACCTATAATCCTCTAAACACGTATGGTTCAGTACCTGTCCTCAGCAGTTGAGGTTAAACACAATATTCATAATGAAAAAGGGAAAAGGGAGATATGTTAAATGTAAACAGATTGGGGAAAGGATCAAAGTAGAGTGCCCTCCAGCTCACCTTCATGATCCTAAGAGGACGTTTAACCTTAAATAGATGCCAAGAGGTTGCTTTTACAGTCAAGGTATGGTGGTAACCATCATCATTGTCTCTCCTCTATGGTGATCTGACAGTCAATCAGAACTAGAAAAAGTTTCAGGAGACAAGTGTGCTAGTATTATTTTTCTTGCGGAATGAGCCCCTGGGGATATTGCAGCTTTTTAGGTTGCATCATTTCTAAACTCTGATAGCCAAAGGGAATAAGTATCTGTTTATAATATATTCACCGCTGTGAGAATGGCTATATGAAAATAGGATGATAGATACAAGATACACTGAAATGGCCTTGAGAAATGAAGGGAGAAATTGTGAGAAGGGATAACCACATACTACACTGTAATAATTTCAACTGTGAAAGGAAGTAGAGGCAAAAGATACAGTTGTGTAAATCTCAGACCGTAGTGCAGACCTGAGAAGTTTAGGAAAGGAAGGCCTACAATTCTCAGAGTAAAAGTCTCTGTTTAAGAAATTCAGAAACAAACTGCTGCTCACATTCACCATATCCTATTTCTTATTCCTGAGTTCTTATTTAATTGAATTAAAATTAAAAAAAAAATCTATACCCTTTTCTAAAGCTTAAGTGCAATATGAAAGACTGTCAATGTTTTTGTCATGCACATGTTTCTTCAGCTGGTGGTCTGTAAGACCACCTCTGTCATCTGAAGCCAGGGACCCATAGAGACCCTCACAGTGTTTATGATAGTTGATATATTTTTTAAACATAATACATATTCCTCAGACATCTATTTCAGAAGTCCTTGGCACATAGACATATTTAGCAGAAGCACAGGGCTTTGATTTTTAAAATATTTACGGAGACAGTAGTGGCGCATGTCTTTAATCCCAGCACTTTAGAGGCAGAGGTAGGTGGATTTCTGAGTTTGAGGCCAGTCTGGTCTACAGAGTGAGTTCCAGGACAGCCAGGACAGAGAAACCCTGTCTCAAAAAACAAAACAAAACAAAACAAACAGACAAACAAACAAAACAAACCAACCAAACAAAGATTTACAGAAAGCAGGAAATCATCTTTTCCTGCATGTGGAAGATTACTGTAAATATTCCAGTATTTGAGGGTTAATAAGTTTTATATCAGGGAAAATCTACTGCACTATTGAAAGCCAAAGAAGTTCTGTATTAAGAATAAGTTTAAGGTCAATATTGATTTCATGATAGAACTCAAAGACAGAATACATGTTCTGGAAGGAGAAATGTCCAAATGCCTTCCAAGAATTAGCCAGTTTAATTACTTCCCTCTGAATTCTGGGCTACAGAAGTTTGTTTCCTGGTGTTTCGTGGATAAGAGTAGATCATTTAAATTTTAATATCTCCATTTCCAAACTATTTTTCATTCTATTCTTTGTTGTTTTTCCCTGATAATATCATATAAGTTAGCTTAATAAATAATCCAATAAAACATGTTTATGAATAAGATTTTAAATATAATTTAAGTGATTCAATATTGAAATTTTAAATATCCATTCTAAAAAATGAAAAAAAATGATATTTTGCCTTTATAATCATGAAGTCTTTCATAGGCACTCAATTTCATTTTAGGGAAGGTTAATTACTCAAATGCAAATATACATCAAAATATTTGAGTGCTAATGACACTATGACTTAAAAAATAACCCGAGAAATATCCAAAATAATATTATTTTTATTAAGGTATATTAATTGGCAAAGCTTTTTTTTCTTTCTTGATGCAATGGGGTATATATATATATATATATCAGGGAGCTCAATCCTCGAAAAGACAGATGCTTCTTTTCCTAGCTCTAATTGATTACTTATAGCTCTTTATCTAGGCATGGTCCCTTGTGAAAATTCCCTTTTCCTCAGCAGTTTCATTTTATCTATTATAGTCATCAGGCAGGTTTTATTTAGGTAACCTTCTATTGAGAATTCATGAGCAGCTTCCCTGTTATGTCTCAAAGACCATATCTTTCTGTGGACATCCTTGTCCTCTGGCTCTTAGTGTCTTCCTACCCACTGCTCCCAATATTCCCTGAACCTTAGATGTCAGAGTTTCACTGTACATGCATCTGAATGTTGATCTGTAGTGGAACTCAGTAATGCAATGTCTGCTACAAAGAAAGTTTCTTTGATGAGTGGTTAAAAACTACACATTTTATATAAAGTCTACTAGGAGAGGCTCATCCTAGTAGATGAGTTTCCTGAGATGGTCGACTGTTTTTGCATTGTCTGCTACAGATAGATCATTTCTGTGAGACAGGTTCCAGGAGACTTCCAGAATTGCTTTTTTGATATGCCTTTTTTGTCTTTATACAGTTAGTATAATTACTGAACATTAGCCCACCCTGTTGGGCAAATTCCCTACAGATTAACATGAAAATGAGCTTTCATGACTTAATGTTATTTAAATGAATTAATGTGTTTACCTAAATCAGGATTTGATTCAAATAATTTTTTTGTTGTTGTTTAGTTTTTCGAGACAAGGTTTCTCTGTATAGCCCTGGCTGTCTTGGAACTCACTTTATAGACCAGGCTGGCCTTAAACTCAGAAATCCACCTGCCTCTACTTCCCATGTGCTGGGATTAAAGGCGTGTGCCACCACGCCTAGCTCAGATAATTTTAAGAACATTTTAAGAGATGGTTTTAGTTGTTTTGGTAGAAAGCCATAGCACAGTTAGAATCAAAAAATAGAATCTGCCCACTTCTCATAGTAGTAAGTAAAGACTGCATAGTAAGAAATACAATGAGCTTTTATAATTATACAAAAATAAGAAATAGGCTTGGGACAAATTAGTGATCAAGGATAAACATTCAATCTAGGTCATGTCCAAGGATGAAGTCACAGGTCACAGGTATGCATTAAGACAAGGCCATGTGAAAACTGTTGCTTTGTACTTACAATGAGCTTATAGTATGAAACACTGCTTTGAACTTGTTATTGATATCCTTCTGTTACTTACCTTATGTAACATTTTTATCTACGAGGTAATTATTCTATTATAGAGATTTTTTTATATTAAGGGTATAAAAGGCTCAATACAATAAAGAATGGTGATGTCACCATTTTCTGCTTCATCTGTTGTCTGTATTTTGTGTGTGAGTGACTACTTCTTTCTTTTCTGCTACACAAAGAGTTAACCTGCCTTGTCAGTGAGGGTCTCCTGCTTACCTCTCCAGAGAAGGGAGCTATTAGATAAATTCTTTACTTAATGCCCCCTTTACTTTTGCAATACCAAGACTTCCCCTCACACACACAAACAGACTCAGATGTTTCCCTACTGCTGATATCCAGAGAAACTCAGTACCCAGGAAAGCTTGTGGAACATGTCTAAGTTTAAGGAAAAAAAAAAACTAAATTGCTGAATAATGCTATCAAGCTTATTTAGATAAGGCCATATTTATAGCTTGTACACATAAATATGTAAATAAATGTCATTTATAAAATGGTCATATGTTATAATTTTTGCTGTGTACCTTGAGATACAGCATGTGGTAGTATAATTCAAAAATTGATGTGATGTACAGACATCTGCACTTCAAAGTTTGCTGTAGATTTTCTGTGTTTGCATATTTTTTGTCTTTTGGTGCCCAGTGAGGCAGGTTTTGTAAACTAGATATGTGTACATCCACTACTCATGTGTAGCAGTGGAATAAATACTTGAATATATTCTAGATTCAGGATCCTTCTGATTCAAATTATCTTCTCCCATCCAGAAAGGGGCCAGAGAGACATGGGTTAGCTATAAGAGTTCATTAATTCCTTTATCCATAGATCTCAAGCAATATCCACATAATTCTTCAAAATGCACCAGAGGTTTTCCTATAAATTTATATGATTATAGACTCTGATATCCACTTTAGCCTCCTTTGGGAAATTAAAAAATAATTGGCTTTTGACACATTTCACTTTCCCTGTGTTCACAGTGGTGACATACTTTCTTGAAAACTAGATGTTCCCTCTCCTTTCATGAGATGGGAGTGATGATTACTGCCTCAAAGCCAAATCCTCAAGTTTAGTTTAATAATCTCCAAGCAGTAATATATCTTGGGGAACTTTTTTTCTGTTGGCCACACATTTTCTACCTTTACACACTGAAAATATTTTTTCTTTGCAAAATAGGAAAGTATATTGAGTTTAGCCCGGCTCCTGATACCTTTCAGAATTCTGAAATGAAACAAACATTGTTGTTTTGTGCTATAGATGACTCTAGGGATCTCATGTTTAAAGATGTCCTGAATAATAGTTATAAATCTGATATAATACCCATGTTATGCTTGTTAAATTAAATATTTTTATATAAGTATTGTTTTGGGTGTCTGGTTAGCAAATTTCAAAATTTCTTTCTGCAGAATAGAATAAAGTAACTAAATTTTAATATATGCTGTTTTTCTTTTCTAAAAAATTACATCATCCTCTAAAATTCTTAAGGAACTGCACAGAAATCTGGGTAGGAGGAACACAAATGTCTGATTTCAGATAGTGAAAATGTTTTCTAAATGCAGTCGTTTCTGCAAGAAACAGGCATTTAAATCAGTAATTTAGCAACCAAAAATGCATGCACTGTATTTATAAATAGCAAAAAGTCTATCAACAGTTAGGCATGGGTACAGGAAGAGCTTAGGTATCTCTTGCCCTCATGAACAAACACTTGCTTCTGATGGATTCAGGAAAAGACAGAGTCATTTCTATCATTTGTAAAGTCACTGATGCTTCCAGAAAGCTCTAGTGGATATTTCCCATTTGATAATCACATGATGGCCCTAGATAAACCGTACAGGTCAAGAAACATAACCAAAGGTCTGTGAAAGAAACTGGTAGGAATATGTGTAGTTGACAGGAATGGGTGGGAGGTAAAAGTCAATGTGAAAAATAGAGTAATCAGAATATATTTTATACACATGTGAAATTGTCAAATAAAATTAATCAGTAAAGAAATAGAAAACACATATATAGCTAGTCTATTGACATATTTTATAATTTAAAGAAACACAACCCTTAAATAAACATATTTTGTTTCCTTCTTTCTTTCTTGTATTATCTATCTTTCTCTAAAGAAGTTGTCATAAAATTATAGATACTCCTCCACCTAATCCCAAAAGTTTCACTATGTATTTAAGAAACTGGAGAGTATTTGTCAAAATCAGATATTAATATTGACACATCTATTAATCAGCTCAAATAACCCACTCACATTTATTAACTATTCCAGTACTCTTTTCTATGTTGAAATGATTTATAAGCAGTCCACATCCTTGGATTCTTCTGCTGAATTAATTTTCCTGGAAAGTTCATTTTGTCTCACTGGGATCATAAATAAAAGACCTGAAAAAAAAAAAAGTTTGACTTCTCAAATTATTTCTTTAATAAAGTTTTATTTTGTGATTATAATCATGATCTGTATTCACTATGTTCAAATATTATAATATTTTAATGAAATGGAGAGACTAAAATTTTTGCTGTTACCCTAACACTCTCAGTTAGTTTTATGTTCACTGTCACACACTTTTTCTATCTTTACATATCTAAAAATCTTAAGTTCAAATTAAGAACTAATAATAAATTCATTCTATAAAATGACAAAAGGTTCTATATAGAGAACTTTCGAGGGGCAGCATTCTTTACAGTTATTGATTTTGTTTTTTGTTTGTTGTGTTTGTTTGTTTTTGTTTTGTTGTTGTTGTTGTTGTTGTTGTTGTTGTTGTTGTTGTTGAGACAGGGTTTTTCTGTATAGTCGCAGCTGTCCTGGAACTCACTTTGTAGACCAGGCTGGCCTCGAACTCAGAAATCTGCCTGCCTCTGCCTCCCAAGTGCTGGGATTAAAGGCGTGCGCCACCACACCCGGCTTCTTTACAGTTATTAAACAAGAGGAATAAACTGCAAAGTAGCAAAGTCTTCGATGGTGGTGTCAGCTGGAGAGCAGGGAGAGGGTCTCCTTCAACATTGTAAGAGGTGAAGTACTGTGACTGCAGAGATGGCTCACGCATAATAATTATGTACTGCTCTGTAGAGGATTCCAGCTTGGCTTCCAACAAAATGTATGGTGGTCACAACCGCTTGCAGCCCAGCTCCAGGGAATAGGTCACCTTCATTTAGAGCTCACAGGCAACTACATTGATATATGCACACACTCCTATGTAAATAAAATTAAAACTAAGGAAAAGCAATCTTTAAAAATGTACAAGCAAGATCCTACATTAATTTTTCTGGATATATTCATTACAATATCATGTAAACATTCAATTATAAGTTATTTGAAATTTATGAGAAGCCCAGATAATCACACTAGTTCAGAAAAATAATAGTGGTCTATGAAATAGGGAATATCTTTTTTTTTTTTTCAGGAACGGTGCAGTGTGGGCTACAAGTTCAATTCTACCAAGTACAAGGATTTGGATAGAATTAAGAATCAGAATCCAGCTTCCACAAGGGAGCCAGCTGATACAAATGTTAACAGGAAGTGACGTATTTCCTGGGAAGTGTTGCCTGATTTTTCAAAAGGATTTTGTGTCACTTCCATTATTACAATACTCAAAGGTAGAGTTCCCAGGAAGTCGCAGTAAAGTTCATTAGTTGCTGTAATGTTCTCAACTCTGTGCTCTGTGTGGGTCTTTCTGTGGATTCTATATAATGGTAACAGGAAAGAAAGAGTTAGAAAAAAGGTAATAGAAACATTAAAAGGGTTTTTTTTGTTGTTTGTTTGTTTGTTTGTTTGTTTGTTTGAAGAAAGAAAGAACTGGCAAAAGTTTTACATCTATCTCATTAAATGCAAAGAGAAAAGACAACAGAAAAATCATATTTTATCATGATCTGTTTGTGCATTTTTCAGACTAAGTCTCAAGATATCTCAGGCTTCTTTCAAATTAATATTCCTCTTACCTTCTTCTGTTGAACATTGGGATTACAGGCCATCACCATGCTGAACTTTTCCTTCTGAAGGATTCCCTATAGAATCTCTTTACTGCAAGTAATTTAATGAGGCACTTCTCCTCACTCCCAGATATAATACAGCTTTTAGGAAGAATGATAAAAGGCCTGTGCCTTCAGCACCTACAATTCTCAAACCAAAAAGAGTCTAGTTCATTTTCTTTCACTAAATGTATCTTCAGGCATGAAGGATACCAAAATGTGTTCAGATATTGAACACAACTGTATTCTTTTTTTTCTTGTATTACTTGGAAAGACCTTTTTCCCTCCCACTGCAATTTGCTCTTCCTGATCTCTTAATAATGTATCTTTATTCTTGCCTAATGAGCATGAACTTCCTGTTCATAAGCTTGTTTTTGTTAAACTCTCCCATTTTATGGTAGAGTTTGTTTTATCAATTATATTCAACTGTGAATGTTATCTGTAATTGAAAACACTTCCCCAAACCTTTCACTATATATTAGGAATTGATGGGACTGATAATGTCACCAGAAAGTCTACTTATTATGACTTTGTCTATGCTGGTTTGCCTATTTATTTATTCAGTGAGTATTATGTGTGAACTTGCATTATAGCACAAATGCTTTGTGTTTGTCTATATATTTAATCTGGCAAAAAAAAAAGAATTTAAGTCCAGCATCTAATATTACAGACAGATTTGGCTAAAAATTATCCAACATAATAATATGGATGACACAGTGATATGGGGTGAAGCTCTGTGGGGGCTGGAAGGATGGCTCAGCAGTTAGGAGTGCATGCTGCTCTTCCACTGGACCAAAGTTCCATTCGCAGGACTAGTGACTCACAATTGCATTAGATCCCTGGTCATTAACTCCCTCTTCTGCACACTGTACATATAGCATAGGTATGAAATATTCACACAGGTACATATGAATAAGCATTTAATTTATATACAAATGAATGGTGAATTTTTTTTTACCATGTGATCATGTATTCTGCAACATGTATAAGTGCTGAGGACAAAGAGAGAGGGAGATCTTTTTTAGACAGAACTCAAGAATAATCTTTTAGAGAGAACTTTTTAAGAGAAGAATTTTCATAGAGACTTTTCAGAAAGAACTTAGAAATAAATATTAAAATCACTTTTCAAAATGTCTCTCTTTTTTTTTTTCTGGGACTTCAACTAGCATTTAGGAAGTTAGAGCCAGAGATGGACAATTCCTGCAGAGACAGAATGAGGGCTACTTTACCGAATCCCCTTCTGCTTCTTGTTTTTTATTTAACCTTTTTTTTTTTTTAACTCCAGATTTTATTACCCTCCTAGTCCACCCTCTGACTATTCTACATAACATACCTCTTCCCCTCTGTTTCCACAAGGATGCCCCCCTCCCCCATCACCCCACTATACCTCCCCACTCCCTGGGGCCTCCAGTCTCTTTAAGTGCATCTTCTCTTACTGAACCCAGACCCAACAGTCCTCTGCTGTATTTGTGTTGGGGGCCTCATATCAGCTGGTGTAATCCCCTTCTGTTTTATTCTGAGGGGCAAAACTCCAGAGTCTGCAGTGTCTGGTCTCAGGGGAACTCAGACATGCAGGTCAGCTACCACAACAAAGTGCCATATCTTGAGACAGGAAAAGGTTTTATTATTAAACAGCAACCATAAATACTTCATAAGACAGTCTTACTCCCTTTGATAATTTTCCCCTTCCTCTTCCTCAAGAGGAACTAAGAAAAATGAAGTGCTGGGGCTGGCCCCAGCACAGAGGTATAATGAGAAACTATATAAAATATCCATAAAAATTAACAATACTAATGAGTTAACATCAACTGTAAACAGATGAAGAAAAATATACTTTTTTCATGCCCCACATTTTATGTTTCACAAAATATATAAATTAAACCAATTCATGACTATTCAGTTTAAAAACACACTTTAACTAATGGATGAAAACTTATTACTTAAACATACTCTTTATTTGTTCCACACATAAAACTAAAACAAATACCAGTAAAATCATAAAAATATGACTCAGTGAGTAATAATGAATAACATTTAAATATTGTCTATTAAATTTCCTGCAGAAGAAAACAGTTGTTTCATAAGTTCAGTAAGCACTGGCATGATTTTATTCTTGGTCTTAGTGGGATAATGTAGGTAGAAAAGTAATATAGACAAAAGTAACATATCGAATAGCTCTGTTTACACATTCTTTTTGAAAAAGATCAGAAATAAGTGTATATGAGTAATAAGTGTTTTCAGTGAAATCTTCAACCAAAAGAAATGTCAGAGGTATTAGATGAGAGAGCACTGAATGTGGATAGTGTTTTTCATTATGTTACTTAGAAAATCACTAAATGAGTAATATATGAATTTATACCTCAAGGTTAGAAGAAATTAGCCATTGAACAGACCCAGAGTGCAAGAAGAAACAGCAAGGTGAGCCAGAATGGAAGTAAAAGACAGATGTGGAGGCCTGAGACAGATCCAGGCAAGCAGTGCGCCATGCTAGATTAGATGGGCTCCTGTAAGGAAGTTAGCACTTTATTTTTAACATACCGAAGTTCTTACAGAAAATGCTTAACTGGTAACTTCAAATATCATTTTTCAGGGTGTTATGTAGCTAAGGCTATTATGTAGCCAAGGCTAACCTCATTCTCAGTATGCACATAAAGATCATCTTTATCATCTGATCCCCCTTCCTCTGCTTCCTCTGTGTTAAGATTAACCTGTGCACCACCAGTCCTGCTTCAAGTGGTATAATCAATCGAATTTAGGACCTCATGAGTCCTGGTAAGGCATGCTAGAAACTCAGCTGTACCCTCAAACCAATGTTGTAATTGTATTAAAGCAGATAAAGATCCTCACTAGAGGTCAGAATCATTGAATGCTATTTTACCTGACAGCAGTGACAGTTTCAAATCATCAAAATTAAAGGCCCTGGTTTCAAGCCTCCTGGCTATTGTGTGCATAATGACAGACAGCTTTTTAGACTTGAGCAAGGCTTTCTGAGTTTAAAAAGAATTGATCTATTTTCTTTGCTAGAAAATATGGCTGACTACAAATTCATCTGGCAAATTTACCTTTCTCATGTTTATGGCAAGAGGCATGAAGTTTGCATGTCAATGAGAAAGAAGCACTTGTTCTTTCAAAGATATTCTGGAACCAAGACAACAATGAGAAAATGCAGGTTCCTCCTGTTAATCTGACAATCAGTTGCTTCACTTTCAGTTTCTTGCCTTTTATTAATCAAGTGATATGAATTCAAACCTTTCCTTACCCCCAGTATCATTGTTTCAGCAACACAGAAACAACACATTTGTGTCTGATTTCAGTTTAGGACTGTAAAATTCAATAACAGAGCTATATTCTGAGGAGCATTGTAGATATGATCTACCCAGAGTGTGAAGTTTTCAGTGTACTACCCAAACCCAGAAGCCACAGTCCCCACCAACTGGGTCTTGTATATGACACATAATATCATGTATACAAATCTTCATTGATGAAGGACTATACTAACTGCATGATTGTGAGAGCATTGAACCTCAGCTCTTCATTAAATATCATAGTTTTATTGGAAATTTTGAAAATTTAGTTTTGAAGTCTATTTACTTCATTATTTATATATTAGTCTTTCATATAAAAACTAAACCATATATTTGTACACATTTTATCTTTTCACAAATTAACAAACTCTTCAGATTAATGTTGGAAGACCAGCTGAAATTTCATAAAGAGAATGGGAAGAGAGGCCCTGGGCAAGGCGAGTGGAAATTGCTTGAGGCAATCTTGTGGAGCCTTAGCAATAGACTTCTAGGCATGATTTTAAACTAACAGTTCACTAACTGGCCTGAAATCATAAATAGGACACATGTACTCCCAAACACTGTGAACACTAAAGAGAGGATAAAAATATTTGGCTTCTCTCTTCTGCCTTCCCATTAGCCTTCTTTCAGAAATCTCATTTGGTGTAATGTAATAAAAGAATAGGAATGCTAGATAGTAAGAACCTTAAGTAATGTATCACACACATAGGCTCTCTCTCTCTCTCTCTCTCTCTCTCTCTCTCTCTCTCACACACACACACACACACACACACACACACACATAGTGAATAGTCAACAGCCTTACTCTCTAGGGTTCTATTATTTTGGCACTATGGTATTGATATCATGCTTCAGTTTAATCACTGTGTTTTTCACCCCATGTAGCCGCCTATGGCCATACTAACTGGGTTCCTGAGCGGGAGGCCGGAGCTCTATGGAAGAAAACAGCGAGCAAAATAATGGAGGCCAAGACATGTTTCTGTTCAAGGCCACAAAGTTTACTAAGAGTCTGTGCTTATAAAGACTGGAGCCCCCCCCCCCCCCAGCCAATCCATTCCTGGTGCCTGTCACAATGAATCTGCCAGATGGTGTCTCCAGAATATCTCAAGGGCCTCTCAGCAGGTAGCAGTGTCTTGGAGAAGAGCAGCAGCAGGTGAGAGAACAATAGAGCCATTTAGGTGGAAGGCTCCACCACAGTTGGTCTCATTCACAGTGGCAGGTCAGAGCCAGCATACTCAAGGCTGGGGGAGGCTACAACCCCATATTCCACTATAGTATTCATGTGTAACATATACTACATTACTTATTATTATGGTATTAAAATGTTCTGTATAAATTATATACAATGAGGTTGCATAAAAATATTGCTATTATAATGATACATTTCTCATAGGAATGCTGAACAGTTGATTGGAAAGGAGAAACCTTTTTATCCTTCACTAAAACTGTAAAGTAGAGTCTCTCCATGTAGGAGTAAGATGAGCACTGACAGTCTCCAAGAGAGCAGTGCTGGGCTCGCTTGTCTTACAATCCTGTGAATTATGAAGGTTCTTTCTCATGCAGAAGAGAGGCAAACTTTATTCTGAACATGTCAAAAGCCAAAGTAACAAGTCATATTCTAATATAGAGGATATCATAAAAGATCCTTCATATATTTCTCAACTGCATAAGGGTATTTTACAGAAGTGATGACAGTGATTAATGAGGGTAGAAGTCATTCAGGGCAGGACTTAATGTGGTATTAATGCTTTATCTCCAACTCTATGCATTTCTCACAATGTCACCTATTGCCTAAACCTTATCATGATGAATGTTTTTGCTCTGGATCCATAGAAAGCTTTGTGTTCCTAGTGACACACAGGACAGAGGATATCTTTATGCACATGTTCTGCTATTTCTAGTTAACATACTCCCCCACATTTCTTCTTTGTCTCCTTACAGAGTCTGGACACTCTGAATTTTCAGTTTCTCAACAATAACAAGTGTGTGCATTCATTTCATCCCTCGAAATTAGTGAAATATGATGTCATTTCTAGCTTTTTTGTTATTTTTGTTAACTTTCCTTCTTTTTAAAGACTTCAAGAAGCACGTTATTTTGCTAACCGTGCTTCCTCTATAATGCCTGAATTTGTGGTGGGGATCTTATCATGCAAGCATACTGACGTGCAACTTTATGTTTAATTACGATATTTTACAATATTTTCAAAATAATCTTTATATTTGAAGATAACTCAAGCAGCTCTGCTGTGTAAGTCAATAATTCAAGTGTTTGTGCCTTAAGTGATTCTCTGCACAATTAAACACAGCTTTATGTCCACTTGCAAATTTTTGCCAATATATATATATATATATATATATATATATATATATATACACATGTGCTTCTATTTTGTATTTTCATTTTATGTATGTTCTAACATCGTGCAAGTTTCCAGTTTAATTAATGGGATAGGAAAATGGTTAAAGCAGGGGAATTTTATACCTGCTGGAGAGCTTCTAGTGTTTGTATACGTGTGTAAATATCTCTAGTTTGTATTTTAGCAATATTATCTTTTGCTTTCACATATCAAACACTTAAAATTTTAAAGGAATTATCTAGTTGTTTCAAGAAGGAAAATTTAAAGACAAAATAATAAATGACTATCCTAAATATTATGTTATTAATTGATAACTTTAAAATAATTAAATTTCTAGTCTTAGTAGCAATAATATTTCAGCAGATATTTGATTCTTGAACTAATTCATATTATTTGCTATGGACAACATATAGGATCAAAATATTTGAATAAGGTGGTCAATGTTGCCTTTCCAGGAAATAGGACTAACCACCAATGTTAATGTACTCCTTATTCATAAACCATGTCAAAAGGTTCTGCCTGCTCCCTTCCATTTTATTTTATTTTGGCTGCAAGGTTATTTAAGAGAAGGGTAAGCTTTGTGCCTCTCATTAATGATCAGTTCTATGAATGTAGAACTTTGGATACAAAGACTGTCTGCTTGGGCTTCACTGTGTCAGCACTGTTTGGTGACTTGCCCAGGAACAGCCTGTCAACACTTCAAAGACTTGATCTTTTCTAAGACCAGAGGCTGTTCTCTGGCTGAGTGAGCTATAAGCTGGACTTTATGAGCCTCTTTTGATGAACATGACCCTAGTGACCTTGGGAAGGGGGGAAGAACTGAGAGAGGACTGTGCGGAACAAGTTCATATTAGTGAGGTTTTCTCTTTCATTTATATCATGTTTATTCCTGTTCAAGCAGTTGAGTTAATGGTTTTGTACAGTCTCTTCTGTTTATGTCTGCTTTCTTCATTACTATCTTCATTGTTCTAAGTTTCTATCTTGTGTCTTCTCAACTAGGCATCCTCTTTCTAAACACATTCCCCATCTTCTATATTCAAGAATGGAGACTAATCTCCTAGTTATCAAAAACATGCGAAAGACACTTTGTGCTGGAGGAAGAATAGTTCTGCAGCTCACTCCATTTGTTTTTCTCTAAATAAAACACAACAAAGTTTCCTCATTATTATGCTACTTTTGAATTACTTACCCTAATATTTCATGCATAGCTTTAGTCATACCAGTCTTGATGCCCTATTTAAAGCTATCTCTTGTATTTGTTTCTTTATAAATAAGGGCAAGCTAATTTCTGACCTGAATCTTCTTTATTATCTCTTTCAAATCTAATATTATAATAACACTTGAATATTATTGACAGTCAGGGACTATCAGGAAAAAAAAATCCCAAAATAACATTGTGGTACAACAAGTTCACAAGACAAAATAATATTTATGTCTATAACTATAATATAGATGGGTTTTTTATTATGTAAGAAACAAAGAAAAACAAAAAACTCAGATGAATAAAAAAATACAGCCTTTTAAAATTATGTCATATCACATGTTCTGAACTGAAAATTCCAGAGGTCTTTGAGTTGTTGTATTGTTAATCAATGTGTATTGCTCATGAAACAATATAACTATACACTGGTAATTAATGTTTGTAGGAGCAGGTAGTAATAAATATTAATATTTATTTCCTGTGTAAATTGAATAGTTTCACTAATATTTACCTTAGAATTATGGAAGATCTGAGGGTCATCAATGTTACAGGACACTACTTAGAGTTTATTCAAAAATGCATGTTCTAAATGGACTACAACTGCTGACATTGTAGCTAGAGACTCAGATTTCAACAAAAGCAAACATGGACAAGAGACATGCCTTCCTATTATTGGCATGGGTCAATGGGAAACATGAGCAGGTGCAGCATTAAGCTAGCTATGGGTTTATCATCCCTGTTATCATCTAAGCATGTGGAATATTGTCAGTCAAAAAATACTTTCAGGTTTTACAATATTGATAGCTCTGTCTCAAATTAAACATAATTATAAATCAATACACTTTGCAAAACTTGAACACACGTGCACATATATAGTTATAAAGAGAAAGAGAGAGGAGAAACTGACTGAGATATAAATCTTGAGAAATATTTAATGATGTTTTTCTGGGGTGGGATAGTATTACTCATCTTTAAATCTTTCCCAACTTTTCTGTTATTAAGCTTAAGATGTTTTCTGAAACTAAATAAGTATAGTTATTTTCCCTCCTACAAATTACAGCCCTTAGCTGTAATCTCAAATTTGCAGTCATTGATTACCTGAGGTCATTAGATATCATTTGTCACTCTTGCAATGGACCCCCATGGATTTGTATAAGAAATACATCACTAATGGGGGCACTGAGATCCAATTATGACCTTCAAAGGTCTTTCATAAAATAATATGGTTCACATATAAAAACATCATTCAGATGTCCATATTTTCTTTTCTGCAATTCTATTAAACCTGATTCAATACCGCAAACTTTTGTGCTTTTGTCTATTTATCTCAGTTCAAGGGGGTGGCAGGGCTGAAAGTAAAAAACAAATATAGGCTTCTAATTATTTCTATATACTTCAAAAAGATAAATCACTTTGCTGTTGAGGGAGGCAATGGATGTTCTGTCCTGGAATCAAATAAGCTTTGAGCATTAGTGGAACTAATTTATGTGTAAACAGAGAAGGGAAATGAATTATGTTATTGAGAGAATTTTCAAATATCAATGTCATGGAGGTGAACATTCATAATCTATCTAAATTTTAGAAAATTAGAAATTAAATACATAATTCTATTACAGCTTTAGGAAAAAACTATTTTATTCTGCTGTCATTACAGGGGCTTACTCCAACAAGGCTAAAATGTCTGTGGGTAAGGAGTTCATAGGGATGAACTACTCTGGAGACAGTCTCAGGGAACAGTGTCTACTTTACTGTATGTGAACAACTGTTTATATAATGAAAAACAACTCACTGATGGGTTAATGCACTACCTCATATTGGACAGTGAGCTTTCATAACTCCTGCATTTATATTTGAAGAAGCATAGAAAAGGAGGCATGGAGAGTATCAGGCCAGCCACACCAGGTACTCATAGATTTCCGAATTCAGTGTTTGGATTTCAGGGAATATTCAGAACAATTGTGTGCCATGTTTCATATTTAAAAGCACAGTGTACCTGGTAGGCCGACTGCCAGGTAATGCCCCCATATTATCCTACATAGTTGTCAGCATCGGAAAACGAACGGAGAGCAAAGGTGCTTTGGCATCTTCCATATAAGCCTAAGAATCTTAGCAGTGGGGATTTACAAGTCACCTTGTCTACAATCGCCAAGTCCTCATCAAGAAAGTTAGTAAATGTGGGCTCTTCACTTTTTAACTATATAACTTTGTTAATGGGATGAAAAATTATTATAACAATGATAAATTTTATTTAAATGGAGAGAAACACAGGTTTAAGATGATTCACGAATCTCTAAACTCTCCATGTGCATTTAGGTCTTTTTTTTTTTCTTCTTCTTCTTCAAAAAGTCAAGTTCTTTGAACACCTGATAGTACTATCCTTAATTACTTAATATACTATAGTTCTTTAAATATTGCTACCCACCTCTAGAAAAATATCCAACACACAGATCTTTCTTGACATGAAACTTAAAATTTCTATTGTAATGACTGATTCATGTGAGTGAATGTTTGTTTTCAATGGCATGTGTAAGAAAGAAAACGAGTTATGGGCACAAGTTCTGACCCTCACAAAGCACAGAAAAGCACAGCACAGACAGAATCTAATTGTAGCCTGGATGTAGGCTGCATCCACCTCACTGACAGTAATCAACAAATCATTTCCACGTTCTTGATGGTAAGGACAGTTATCTTCACATAATATGAAAATATATTCATTTAGCAGTCAAATAATGTCAAATACATAGAGATGCTTAGCACTATGTAGAGCATATCATAACTGCTTCACCTTGTTTTTGTTTAATTTTTTATTAAATATTTCTTAATTTACATTTCAAATACTATCCTGAAAGTCCCCTATACCCTCTGCCCACCCTGCTCCACTAACCACTCACTCTCACTTCTTGCCACTGGTGTTCCCCTGTACTGGGTGGAGCATATAAAGTTTGCAAGACCAAGGGGCCTCTCTTCCTAATGACAGCCTACTAGGCCATCTTCTGCTACATATGCAGCTAGAGACACGAGTTCTGGGGTTAATGATTAGTTCATATTGTTGTTCCACCTATAGGGTTGTAGACCATAACAACTCCTTGGCTACGGTCTCTAGCTCCTCCACTGGGAGCCCTGTGTTCCATCCTATAGATGACTGTGAGCTTCCCTTTCTGTATTCGCCAGGCAATGGCATAGCCTCACAAGATACAGTTATATTACAGACATTTCAGCTATATCTTACTGGCATAAGCAATAATGTCTGCATTTGATGGCTGTCTGTGGGATGGACCCCCTGGTGGGGCAGTTTCTCCAAACTTTGTCTCTGTAACTCCTCCCATTTTGTTACCTATTCTAGGGAGGAATGAAATAAACATACTTTAGTCTTCCTTCTTGATTTTCATGTGTTTTGCAAATTGTATCTTGGATATTCTAGGTTTCTGGGCTAATATCCACTTACCAGTGAGTGCATATCAAGTGACTTCTTTTGTGATTGGGTTACCTCACTCAGGATGATATCCTCCAGACACATCCATTTGCCTAAGAATTTCATAAATTCATTGTTTTTAATAGCAGAGTAGTACTCCATTGTATAAATGTACATTTTCTGTATCCATTCCTCTGTTGAGGGACATCTGGGTTATTTTCAGCTTCTGGCTATTATAAATAAGGCTGCTATGAACATAGTGGAGCATGTGTCCTTGTTACCAGTTGGAATATCTTCTGGGGTTATGCCCAGTAGAGGTATTGCTGGATCTTCCGGTAGTACCGTGTCCAGTTTTCAGAGGAAGCAACAGACTGATTTACAGAATGGTTGTACAAGCTTGTACTCCCACCAGCAATCTAGAAGTGTTCCTCTTTCTCCACATTCTTGCCAGCATCTGCAGTCACCGGAATTTTTTGATCCTAGACTTTCTGACTGGTGTGAGGGAGAATCTCAGGGTTGTTTTGATTTGCATTTCCCTGATGATTAAGGATCTTGAAAAATTTTCAAGTGCTACTCAGCCATTTGGTATTCCTCAGTTGAGAATTCTTTGTTTAGCTCTGTACCCCATTTTTTAAATAAAATATTTCTTTTATTACATATATCCAAATAATTTTATTACATTCCAGAATAAACTCAATGATATTAATAGGAACAAAATATCAAGAACTGAGCCAGGCACGGTGGCGCACACCTTAAATACCAGCACTCGGGAGGCAGAGTCAGGTGGATTTCTGAGTTCGAGGCCAGCCTGGTCTATAAACTGAGTTCCAGGACAGCCAGGGCTACACAGAGAAACCCTGTCTCGAAACGCCCCCCGCCAAAAAAAAAAAAAAAAAAAAAAAATCAAGAACTGAGGAAGTCAAAATTCAAAACTCTGTAACTATTAACCAAAGATGATCTGCTGAACAAAGAAACACAATCACATAACTTATGAGGAAGATTAAAACACTCAAACATATATATATAGTAACAGACCCAATAAAATCTTTTTTTTTTTAATAGACACCTGTTCTCTGCACTCTGACCAGGTATCATTCTCCACGTTAATCACTGTCCACTCTACAAAGAAGATTCTTTTTTTTTTTTTTTTAATTAGAGAATTTCTTTATTTACTTTTCAAGTGTTATCCCAAAAGTCCCCGATACCCTCCCGCCTGGCCTGCTCCCCTACCATCCCACTCCCACTATTTGGCCCTGGCAATCCCCTGTACTGGGGCATATAAATATTGCTAGACCAGGGCCTTTCTTCCTGAATAATCGCCAACTAGGCCATCTTCTAATACATATGCAAGCTAGAGACATGAGATCTGGGGGTTCTGATTAGTTCATATTGTTGTTCCATCTATAGGGTTACAGACCCCTACAGCTCTTGGGTACTCTCTCTAGCTCCTACATTGGGGACCCTGTGTTCTGCCCTATAGATGGTTGTGAGCATCCACTTCTGTATTTGTCAGGGACTGTCAAAGCCTGCCAGGAGACAGCTATATCAGGGTCCTTTCGGCAATATCTTGCTGGTGTATGCAGTAATGTCTGCATTAGCTGGCTGATTATGTGATGGACCAACTGGGTGGGATATTCTCTGGATGGTCCAACCTTTCGTTTAGCTCCAAACTTTGTCTCTGCACCTCCTTCCATGCATATTTTAATCCCTATTCTAGGGAGGAATGAAGTATCCACGCATTGGTCTTTCTTGATTTTCTTGTGTTTTGGAAATTGTATCTTGGGCATTCTAGGTTTTGGGGCTATATCCGCTTATCAGTGAGTGCATATTAAGTGACTTTTTTTGTGATTGGGTTACCTCACTCAGGATGATATCCTCCAGATACATCCATTTACTCAAGAATTTCATAAAGTCATTGTTTTTAATAGCTAAGTAGTACTCCATTGTGTAAATGTACCACATTTTCTGTATCCATTCTTCTGTTGAGGGACATCTGGGTTCTTTCCAGCTTCTGACTATTATTAAATAAGTCTGCTATGAACATAGTGGAGCATGTGTCCTTGTTATGAGATGGAATATCTTCTGGGTATATGCCCAGGAGAGGTATTACTGGATCTTCCGTTAGTACTATGTCCACTTTTCTGAGAAACCACCAGACTGATTTCCAGAGTGGTTGTACAAGCTTGCAATCCCACCAGCAATGAAAGAGTGTTCCTCTTTCTCCACATCCTTGCCAGCATCTGCTGTCACCTGAATTTTTGATCTTAGCCATTCTGACTGGTGTGAGGTGGAATCTCAGGGTTGTTTTGATTTGCATTTCTCTGATGATTAAGGATTTCGAACATTTTTTAATGTGCTTCTCATCCCTTTGGCATTCTTCAGTTGAGAATTTTTGTTTAGCTCTGTACCCCATTTTTAATGGGGTTATTTGAATTTCTGGAGTTCAGCTTCTTGAGCTCTTTGTAAATATTGGATATTAGCCTCCTATCAGATTTAGGATTGGTAAAAATTCTTTCCCAATCCGTTGGTGGCCTTTATGTCTTATTGACAGTATATTTTGCTTTACAGAAGCTTTGCAATTTTATAAGGTCCCATTTGTCGATTTGTCATCATACAGCACAGGCCATTGGTGTTCTTTTTAGGAATTTTACCCCTGTGCCCATATCTTCAAGGGTTTTCCCCACTTTCTCCCCTATGAATTTCAGTGTCTCTGGTTTAATGTGGAGGTCTTTGATCCACTTAGACTTGAGCTTTGTACAAGGAGAAAGGAATGGATCAATTTGCATTCTTTTGCATGTTGACCACCAGTTGTGACAGCACCATTTATTGAAAATGCTGTCATTTTTCCACTGGATAGTTTTAGCTCCCTTGTCGAAGATAAGGTGACCCAAGATGTGTGGGTTCATTTCTGGGTCTTCAATTCTATTCCATTAGTCTACCTGTCTGTTGTTATACCAGTACCATGCAGTTTTTATCACAATTGCTCTGTAGTACAGCTTGAGGTCAGGCATGGTGATTCCACCAGAGGTTCTTTTATTGTTGAGGATAGTTTTTTGTTATCCTAGGTTTTTTATTATTTCAGATGAATTTGCAAATTACCTTTTCTATCTCAGTGAAGAATTGAGTTGGAATTTTGATGGGGATTGCATTGAATCTGTAGATTGCTTTTGGCAAGATAGCCATTTTGACTATATTAATCCTGCCAATCCATGACCATGGGAGATCTTTCCATCTTCTCAGATCTTCTTCAATTTCTTTCTTCAGAGACTTGAAGTTCTTGTCATACAGATCTTTCACTTCCTTTGTTAAAGTCACACCAAGGTATTTTATATTATTTGTGACTATTGTGAAGGGTGTTGTTTCCCTAATTTCTTTCTCATCCTGTTTATCTTTTGTGTAGAGAAAGGCCACTGATTTGTTTGAGTTAATTTTATATCTAGCTACTGCGCTGAAGCTGTTCATCAGTTTTAGGAGTTCTCTGGTAGAATCTTTAGGGTCACTTATATATACTATCATATCATCTGCAAATAGTGATATTTTGACTTCTTCCTTTCCAATTTGTATCCCCTTGATCTCCTTTCATTGTCGAATTGCTCTGGCTAGGACTTCAAGTACTATATTGAATAGGTAGGGAGAAAGTGGGCAGCCTTGTCTAGTCCCTGATTTTAGTGGGATTGCTTCTAGCTTCTCTCCATTTACTTTGATGTTGGCTACAGGTTTGCTGTATATTGCTTTTATTATGTTTAGGTATGGGCCTTGAATCCCAGATCTTTCCATGACTTTTATCATGAATGGGTCCTAGATTTTGTCAAATGCTTTCTCAGCATCTAAGGAGATGATCATGTGATTTTTGTCTTTGAGTTTGTTTATATAATGGATTATGTTGATGGATTTCAGTACATTAAACCAACCCTGCATTCCTGGGATGAAGCCTACTTGCTCATGATGGATTACCATTTTGATGTGTTCTTGGATTTGGTTTGTGAGGATTTTATTGAGTATTTTTACATCAATATTCATAAGGGATATTGGTCTAAAGTTCTCTTTCTTTGTTGGATCTTTGTGTGGTTTAGGTATCAGAGTAATTTTGGCTTCGTAGAACGAATTGGGTAGAGTACCTTCTGCTTCTATTTTGTGGAATAGTTTGAGGAGAGGTGGAATTAGGTCTTCTTTGAAGGGCTGATAGAAATCTGCACTAAACCCATCTGGTCCTGGGCATTTTTTTGGTTGGGAGACTATTAATGACTGCTTCTATTTCTTTAGGGGAAATGGGACTGTTAAGATTGTTAATCTGATCCTGATTTAACTTTGGTACCTGGTATCTGTCTAGGAAGTTGTCCATTTCATCCAGGTTTTCAGTTTTGTTGAGTATAGGTTTTTGTAGTAGGATCTGATGATGTTTTAGATTTCTTCAGAATCAGTAGTTACATCTCCTTTTTCATTTCTGATTTTGTTAATTCGGATACTGTCCCTCTGCCCTCTAGTTAGTCTGGCTAAGGGTTTATCTATCTTGTTGATTTTCTCAAAGAACCAGCTCCTGGTTTGGTTGATTCTTTGAATAGATCTTTTTGTTTCCACTTGGTTGATTTCCACTCTGAGTTTGATTATTTCCTGGTGTCTACTCCTCTTGGGTGAATTTGCTTCCTTTTGTTCTAGAGCTTCTATGTGTGCTGTCAGACTGCTGGTGTATGCTCTCTCTAGTTTCTTTTTGGAAGCACTCAAGGCTATGAGTTTTCCTCTTAGGACTGTTGTCATTGTGTCCTATAAATTGGGGTATGTTGTGGCTTTTTTTTCATCAAACTCTAAAATGTCTTTAATTTTTTTCTTTATTTCTTTCTTGACCAAGGTATCATTGAGTATAGTGTTGTTCAGTTTCCACGTGAATGTTGGCTTTCTATTATTTATGCTATTATTGAAGATCAGCCTTAGTCCATTGTGATCTGATAGTATGCATGGGATAATTTCAATATTTTTTATCTGTTAAGGCCTGTTTTGTTATCGATTATATTGTCAATATTGCAGGAGGTGCCATGAGGTACTGAGAAGATATATCCTTTTGTTTTAGCATATAATGTTCTATAGATATCTGTTAAATACATTTGTTTCATAACTTCTGTTAGTGTCCATGTGTCTCTGTTTAGTTTCTGTTTCCAGGATCTGTCCATCATTGAGAATGGGGTGTTGAAGTCTCCTACTATTATTGTGTGAGGTGCAATGTGTGCTTTGAGCTTTACTAAAGTTTCTTTAATGACTGTGGCTGCCCTTGCATTTGGAGCCTAGATAATTAGAATTGAGAGTTCATCTTGGTAGATTTTACCTTTGATGAGTATGAAGTACCCCTTTTTGTCTTTTTTGATAACTTTGGCTTGGAAATCAATTTTATTCAATATTAGAATGGCTACTCCAGCTTGATTCTTTGAACCATTTGCTTTGAAAATTGTTTTCCAGCCTTTTATTTTGAGGTACTTTGTGTCTTTGTTCCTGAGGTGGGTTTCCTGTAAACAGCAAAATGCTGGTTCCTGTTTGTGTAGCCAGTCTATTAGTCTATGTCTTTTTATTGGGGGATTGAGTCCATTGATGTTAAAAGAAATTAAAGAAAAGTAATTGTTGCTTTCTGTCATTTTTGTTGTTAAAGTTGGGATTCTATTCTTGTTGTTGTCTTCTTTTAGTTTTGTAGAAGGATTACTTTCTTGTTTTTTTTTTTTTAGGGTGTAGTTTCCATCTTTGTGTTGGTGTTTTCCCTTTATTATCCTTTGAAGGGCTAGATTTGTGAAAATATATTGTGTGAATTTGGTTTTATCATTTAGTTTTATCATCTATGCTAATTGAGAGTTTTGTTGGGGGTTTTTTTGCCTCCGCTGGCAGTTTTGTTCTCTTAGTGTCTGTATTAAGCCTGTCCAGGATCTTCTGGCTTTCATAGATTCTGGTGAGAAATCTCGAGTAATTTTAGTAAGTCTGCCTTTATATGTTACTTGACTTTTTTCCCTAACTGCTTTTAATATTGTCTTTATTTAGTGCATTTGTTATTCTGATTATTATGTGTTGGGAGGAATTTTTTTCTGGTCCAGTCTACTTGGAGTTCTGTAGGCTTCTTGTATGTTCATGGGCATCTCTTTCTTCAGATTTGGGAAGTTTTCTTCTATAATTTTTTGAAGATATTTGCTGGCCCTTTAAGTTGAAAATCTTCATTCTTGTCTACCCCTATTATCCATAGGTTTGGTCTTCTCATCGTGTCCTAGATTTCCTGTATGTTTTGAGTTAGGATCTTTTTGCATTTTGCATTTTCTTTTATTGTTTTTTCTACTTTCTCTATGGAATCTTCTGCACTTGAGATTCTCTCTTCCATCTTTTGTATTCTGTTGCTGATGCTCGCATCTATGGTTCCTGATTTCTTTCCTGGGTTTCTATCTCTAGAGTTGTCTCCCTTTGGGGTTTCTTCATTGTTTCTACTTTCATTTTTAGATTTTGGATGGTTTTGTTTAATTCCATCCCCTGTTTGGTTGTGTTTTCCTGATATTCTTTAAGGGATTTTTGTATTTCTTCTTTAAGGACTTCTACCTGTTTAGCAGTTTTTGCCTGTAGTTCTTTAAGAACTTCTACCTTTTTAACAGTGTTCTCCTGTAATTCCTTGAGGAATTTTTGTTTGTTTGTTTGTTTCCTCTTTAAGGGCTTCTACCTGTTTAGCAGTGTTCTCCTGTATTTCTTTAAGTGAATTATTAATGCCCTTCTTAACATCTTCTACCACCATCATGAGATATGATTTTAAATCAGAGTCTTGCTTTTCGGGTGTGTTGGAGTATCCAGGACTCGCTGTGGTGGGCATAGTGGGTTCTGATGATGCCCAGTGGTCTCTGTTTCTGTTATTAAGATTCTTACTTTTGCCTTTTGCCATCTGGTAATCTCTAGTGTTAAAGTTCTAACTGTCTATGGAACTTTCCTCCTGTGATTCTGTTAGCCTCTGTCTGCACTCCTGGGAGTCCAATTCTCACCTGAGTCCCAGTGGTTAGAGCACTCTCTGCAGGCAAGCTCTCTTCTTTTTTTTTTTTTTTTTTTAGTTTAGTTTTTACTTTTATTGAAAACAGATTTTTTAAAAAGATCTATTTATTTATTTATTTATTTATTTATTTTATTTATTTATTTAATGTATGTGAGTACACTGTTGCTGTCTTCAGACACACCAAAAGAGGGCATTGGATCCCCGTAACAGATGGCTGTATGTCACCATGTGGTTGCTGGGAATTGAACTAAGGACCTCTGGAAAAGCAGGCAGTGTGGCAAGCTCTCTTCTTACAGGGCAGGTGTCCAGAAGTTTGGAGCTCTGATCCACATCCTGAGTCCTGGGGTCAGAGCCCTTCCTGTAGGCTGAATCTCCTCTGGCAAGGAAGGTGCCCAGGGTTCTGGGTCTCAGCTCTGCCTCCTGGCTGAGGATGAAGGCCCAAAGGGACCCTGACCAAGAAGCTCTGTTGCTTCTGTGGCCCACATGCTCTCCCGTGATCACGAGTTCCTTGGCGTGCTAGGCGTCCTCCAGTGTGGAGAGTCCTCTGTGGCCATCGACACCCTAGGCCAGGTACACATGGAAGATAAGAACATAGGTATCATGGCATAGCAATTCTTTATAAGTGGTGAATGCCTCACCGCATCCAATCACCTCTGTCTTAATATACTGACTGTAAGGCCTTTGCTTTAAAAACACACCTTATTAATTAAGGGCTTGTTTTTTGCACACATGGATATGTGGGGACTCTTTCATTCTTTCCTGAAAACCTATAGAAAGGACCAATATCGAAGTGATTATTCTGAAGCTGGGTTAGTTAATAATACTGTAATGAGGTCATTTTCTCACCCCCATGTTCTTTTCACATCTGCACTACTTATCTCTTATTGATGGCAAGTGGGCTTCAGTTCACACAGAAGTATCAATTGATGGGTATCAGCTACTTGAAGCCAACTTCAGAGGGAGATTGTGAAGCCAGGTCCAGCAGGGAACACAGCTTTGGAAGGCTCTACAGTTTCCCTTGTGCCAGTGACTAGGACTGGAGCTGTTAGACATATTTATGCCACATACCTGTCTTATTCTCTTTTGTTATATCCTGAGAATGTTCTGTTGATCTGGACTAAGTGAGTGGGTGACAGTTTATTATTTTTCTTACATTTGACCCAAGCCCTGCATCTCATTTGTCAGCAGTATTATATTACTTGATCTTTAGTTACTCACTAACATAATTAACAAATTGGAATAAACTGCTCTTTATGAAGGTGTTATAAAAGTCTTCACAGATCCATTAAGCTTTATTTATAAAAATATTTATGAGTCAAATATCATACTAAGTGACTCAAACATGACTTAATAATTTTTATCCTTAAAAGTCTAATAAGAAGAAATATGGCAATTTGTTTTCTGTTGAAAAGTACAAGCAGATTCAAGAAGTCAGAAGACAGGTAAGTGACTCAAAATGGGTAGGGATAGATGGTGACTCTTCTTGAGAAGAAGTGGGAGTCTATTCTCTATATTCTATAACTTACAAACAATAAGTGACTGGTATATTCATTCTACACGTCTGAATGACAAACGTGGGTATTTGTGACAATCAGACTGAGGTGAGTCTTCATAATGAGGATTTCTCTTGAACACAGTAATGAATACCCATACCTGAGCTTCAAAGTTGCATGTAAAGTGAAAACTGGCAGACTGTCTTTACGTAGATTTATCAGAAACTAGAAAAGTGTTCATGATAAAGAAAAAGAAGCATTATAAAAAGTGAATGACCAATGTAATAGAAAATATGCAATATAAAAATATAAAAAGGAAGCAGAAGGTTATGGATGGGTGGGGGCAAACACAGAGACAGGGATGTGTGTAGGAGAAATCAACCACAAGTATGCATACATAAAATGTCATAAATAAATGGGTTACTTTGTATGGTCCTTTAGAACAGAATGAAAAGTGTGAACGGTATTTTGAACTATTAATAGATAATATTAATTAGCAAATTATTTTCAAAGATCTGGCATATGCCAAATTGTTATAAGATCTCTGAAAATAACTTAATCAGAGTGCTTAATTCGCTGTTAATCACCAGTATATATCTGTTTTCTAGTATATTTGGTTATAATCTGTTAATACATATAACCCAAGACAACAAAGGGCAGAAAAATAAATAAGATAATATCTTTCCATCATACTCACTGTTTGAAATTTTGTTATCATACACTTAGAAAAAGTATCAGATAGATACCCAATTCTATGGCTCACTTTTATCGGTCATGAACCCTTTTGGGTCACGTATCTTATATTTACATTACAATTCATAACAGTAAAATTACATAACAGCAAATTATAGTTATAAAGTAGCAATAAATGAATTTTTTGTTGGGGTCACCAAAACATGAGGAACTGTATTAATGGTTTGCAGCATTATGAATGTCTAGAACCACTGCTCTATTGACTTTGGCCAATGTGGAGGTTAGTGGAGGAGATAGTCTTCTAGACTACATGTGTGTATGAGATGGAAACTGATACATTTTCAAATTTACAACAAGCAAAATCACAAAAAGGTTCTTTCTCCTTAGTGATTTACTCAAGACAGCACAATTTATAGTACCAAAAGAATCTGTATTGAACTAAACATCGTTGTAATAAATCTACCTGTGTTATGTTAGCAGAACTATGACATTTTTTTGAACTCCCAGATTCATAGCTTGAAAATACTATTCCTATAGCATTCTGAAAAGTAGAGACATGTCCACTCACCACTGTAGAATAAAATGTGTTTCCCTGTATGCTATTATGAGTGTTTTATCTCTGTTAACTGCCTTTTCTGCCATTCACAAGGAGATTTTTATAGTCAGTGAAACATAATTCAAACAAGAATCCTGTTAGCTGCAGAATAGTATAGTCACTGCACTCTCTCAAACATTTTTTATTAAAAATAAAATTAAACCTTTATAATCATCTTTAAAGGCATGAACTAACAGGTCAATGGCAGCCATATAGTATCTAAAATCAAATTCTCTCGGGACTTTAGTTACTTCACATGAACTTCAACTTATTAAGAATGTTCAAATTCCCACTTCCTATTCCAAAGTTTTGCCCTTTTCAAAAGGAGGGCAGACAAACAGGAGGTGAGAGTTACATGAAAGGGATACTTGTTTTTCAACTGGAAATATGCTTTCTTGGTTCCATAATTTTCCAAATGGTTTCTTTTTATTAAATATAGATACATGAAACCAAATTCATTGTATAATAAAGTCATTTTTATAATAATTACAATTAAACATCAATCACATATACTGTGCCAAATATTTAGCTACATTTTTGTTCTTTCACTGTTTAGTTAGTGTAAAAACATTGCTATATGTATTTTGTTCTGAATTAGCTAGAGGAAAATAGTTTCATCAGTTGATGCTACATATGTTCTTAAATAATACTATAAGATATCTTACTGTAAAGAAAAAGATATATTATTGTAATAAAACTTACAGAAAACGTTCACTGCAAATATGACCTATTCAAAGTAATTGAACTGACCTTTTATATTGAAGATTTAATTTCTCCTAGGAAAGCAGGTATTCTATTTCATAAATCAAATTAAGCATAAGCTTCATTTTCTTATAAAAAAAAAACTTATCTAAGCCAAACTAGTATATACTACATACAAGTAATGCAGTACCAGGGGTTACTGTATTTAATTGCTAAAGACAGAGTCCCAGGGTACTGCAGATTTCCCATGTGAAGGCTGCAGAGCAGGCATGCCTTCCCAGAAATTGTCTGGAAGATAGGTCAGTGTCAAGAATATACCTTTCTAAGGGTACATTACTTATATTATCAGAATACCAATGACATTTAAAGTCATCCAAGAATAATCTGGAAGAAACAGAAAAGGAAGAATTTTTTAAGCAAGTCATTTAAGCTGACCAGCAAAGACCACAAAGGCCCTTAAAAAAACTGAAATAAATGCTAAAAACCCATATGCTATGTGAAATTGGAATTTTCAAGTCAATATATTCCACAGTCCTTGTATTATAAGTGACTATTCAAAAAGTTGGACACAGCATCCTAACTTCTTCCGTGGAAATATCAATATCTCTATATATACTAAGCAGTGAGCTTACCAACAAATAAGGACAGAAAATCCACTAAAAGCTGACCAAACCTCTTCAGTCAGTCAACAGGTTCTCCAGGCAGCAGTGAGTATTAAAAAGAAAACAATTAGATAACCTTGTACCATGACCCCAGTCCATTCTGAGACTGAAGGCATGTTTTATTTTTTCCCAATCCACTTTTATACCATTTTAATCACATGCAATTATTAAGGGGGAGCAGTACAATGAGAAACAAACAAAATAATAGGCAAAGTCCTGTGATTAATCCTGTGATAGTTGTTTCCAAGGGCTTGTCAGAATGACAAAAATACTTGAGCCCACTTCCTTGTCCAAGCCCCCAAACCTGATTCTTTCCTGAGGCCTACTTCTTTTGTTCCACCCTAAGATTATGATTCCGCCTGAACTCACTTTCCTGTTATAGTCTAAGATTAGTTTCCTGCCTGAACTTATTTCCTTGTCATACCCTAATGTCAGATTCCTGCCTGAAGCCCATTTCTGTGTCATTGGCCAGTGCCAGATTCCTGGAAGTTAGCCCATTAGGCTCTCCACAAAAATCAAAGTGAGTACTGCAGATAGTCCTCCTTCAACCTGTTTTCCTTGGCCAAGGTATCATTAGAAGATGAAATGTTAACAGAAAATGGATCATCACATCTTTTAATTGATTAACAGAGACTCTCCCCCCCCCCATGTTCTTTGTACAGTGATTTTAAAACATGGTGAAGTTGAGTGATGGGTATTTTTCTACATTAAAAGGTATTCAGCCATTATGGCTCACAGGGCCACCTGGTTGGAGCCAGAAGAGCTGTCATTGTAGTGCACATTCATCATGGCTGAAAACCAGAGCTTCTTGAACTAATCTGGAAAGAGGATCATAGCTCCTCTCAGCTTTGTCTCCTGCTTTTCTTAGTTAAATGAACAAACCTTGTGTGACCAGTGTGACCTAAGACTCAGCACAGAGGGATGTTAGTTTCATTTCAGTCAAGTGGATGGTGCCCAGTGCTGTTGAGTCTTTTTAGCAGATGAGATTCCTAGACACCTGTGTTACTATCTCTTCTTGAGTTGCAAGGCATATTTTATAGCTGGCCAATGCCTTTGTGCACTTTATTCAGCTGTGTGCTGCCTCTAATGATGACTGTAAACATGTACTTTAGTTTCTTCTTCAAGGACAGGCACAGGAATCAGACCACAGGAAGACCCCAATGCACCAGTATCGAGCATAGTGGACTTCCTGTTGGTCCTGGGTTCTTTCTATGATAGAGAGACATCCTAACCTCATCAGAGTAAGGACTGGTTTCTGGTCTGGAGTGGCTGATGCTCCATTCCATTCTCAGCAGGCAAACCAATACACATCTTATCAGAGAAGGACTTTAAGCTTACTCTCCAGGCAGCATATCAGCAAAAGTAGAGCAAGGTGGTGAGAGACACCTGTTCTGGACCCTAAAGAGTCTGGAGTCCTTCCCAGTGATTTGTCTAAAAAGCACACCTGCTCAATTACTGAACAAATATGTTGGTCCTTGTCATAGCCTTTCCCTCCTGTCTTCAGTAGGATCGGAGGAAGAGGACATCTGCTTCTGTATGCACAGGAATGACCAAGAGCAGTTGGCATCAAGGAGAGCGACCTGTATGCAAGTCCTTTCTTCTTCAAGGGGCTACAACTGTCCTGTGCACTCTGGACCCTCTCAGCAGGCCTTCTGACAGACATCTTTCCTGAAGATACTGGTGCTTTGGTCCTTGCCTTCACAAAGTCTCTCTCTCTCTCTCTCTCTCTCTCTCTCTCTCTCTCTCTCTCTCTCTCTCTGTGTGTGTGTGTGTGTGTGTGTGTGTGTGTAGGGAAAATGGTTTGTCATCCCAGCTTCTGGGAAGACAGCAGAACACTGAGCAGAAACCGACCAGAGGAAGCAAAAGAGCAAGGTCCCATGAGGGAGTACCCAGTGCGGGTCGTGACAAGAGATTCAACCCAGGATATGACCTGCTGCCCCTACTGTTGCGGATACCCATGCTGCAGGCCCTTACCCTCAGCACCAGGTGAGTGCAGAGACTTGAGATCCCAAGCCAAGAGGTTGTGCTGGTCAGGGAGGAGGCATCTCCCTCTTAAGTAAGATTCTAGCTGAGTGATTAAGTCTCAGAATTACTGAAGAGAGCAGAGCCTTTCCTTTCTTTCTTTCTTTTTTTTCTTTTATCAATACTAATCATTCCATTTGCTTGCAAATCAAATAATATCCCACTTCCGGTTACCCCTCTGCCATGGCCCCCACCCCACCCCACATTTGCCCACCCCCTTCCCTTTGCCTGTATGGGAGTGCTCCCCCCACCCATCCACACTCTCCTGTCCCACTGCTCCAGCATCCGCCTACTCTGGGGCATCAAACCTTCCAGGGACCAAGGGCTGCTCCTCCCCTTGCTGTCAGGCCAGGGCATCCTCTGCTACATTTGCATCTGGAGCCAAAGACACCTTTAGGTACACTCCTTGGTTGGTTGTCTAGTCTCTGGGAGAACTGGGTGGTCAGGTCAGCCTATGTTGTTCTTCCAGTGGGGTTGCAATCCCCCTCTGCTTCTCCATTCCTTTTGCCAGCTCCCTCACCATATTCCCCCAGTTCAGCCCAGTGGTTGGCTCCAAGCATCTGCCTCTGAGCAGAGCCCTTCTATGGTTCCCATAACTCCTGAAGAATTCTCAAGATTCCAAGAGCTTTCCTTCAGATTAAAAGGAAGACACCCCTCCACAACTTTTTGCTCCCTCCCCCATTCCCTCTCCCCAGGTGAATTTACCAAACTGACTTCAAATTTGAGTTTTATTTCTTTAAAGGTTTTCCTCTTTATAATATTTCAGTTTATAGTATTTTCATGTTTTTTTTTAAAAAAAAAAACATGCCTTCAAGTATTAATAGGCCTTTTCTAAATAATGAGCTCTTGAATATTGTGGTAATGCCAACAGACTAATAAAATTTGTCTTTGAGTTGTTGTCATTTGATCTCACCTTCGGCTTTAACAATTATTTATGGGTTCTTTTGAAGGTAGGGCATGTCTAAAGTTGATACATAAGTAAATGTCAGTCAACATATTCATTAAACAGTAAATGTTAGAACAAGAGAAACCCAACCTACAGTGGCACAAAAGATAGGAAAGATCTCTGGAGTTCCCAGAGTCTGTTTGCTTTTTTTCCATATAAAATAATCACAGTTTATTCCTTATTTTATTTTTATTTTTATTCACATCCGAACACAGTTTCACCTCCTTCCAGTTCCTCATCCTTAACTCTCCACTCTTCCTCCTCTGCTTCTCTTTAGAAAATGTCAGGCCTCTCATGGATACCAACCAGCCATGGCCTATCAAGGTGCAATAAAGACTAGGTACCTCTGCTCCTATCAAGGCTAAATGAGGAAAACAGAGTCAGAGGAAAGGGTCCCAAAAGCAGGCAACAGAGTCAGAGTCAGACAGCCCTGCTCCCACTGTTAAATTTCACAAGAAGACCAAGTTACACTACTATAACAGGCATCTGTCTGTTCCATTTGCTCTCTTCCTAATTGCTACAAGAAGAGATCACATAGACATCACATAATTCCATGTGCATCAACAGTCCTGACTTAGAGTTACTTCATTATTTCAGAAAGAAGCCTGAATATTCACCGTTGGACAAGCATTTCCTTCTGCTTTCCTAGTGAGCCTCAGAGAGTTTTGTTTCGTTTTTGTTTTAGACCTTAATTTCTTGTCATATTGTTTATATTGTTTCGAAAGCACACAGAATTTCAAAAAAATATAGTGAAGCTACTGTTTTGAAATGTAGCTCATACAAAGATTCACTTAACTTGTGCACAAATGCATGTGGTCAAAGAGCACTAATGCATGAGAAGATTGAGTAAGTTTAGAAGAAAATGGCTGGACTTTTCAAATAGTTTCATCCTACAGGAGAATTAAATTCCTATTCAAAGGCAATATCTGCAGTTCAGAAAGAAGTTATTTAGGGACTGAAAGAATGGTAGTGGGACAGTTCTTTAATGTTCTTCCAGAAAACAACCACGGAGTGCAGGAGTCTTGTGCTTTAGCTGATGAACCTCAATTCTCTTGTTCTGTGTCCACGCTCCCGATGCCTTTGGGACATAAATACCAAAATGACTTGAGAAGGAGCAAGACAGAGCAGGAGAGAAATCAGTGAAAGTCTACCAACCTCTGATGGTTTTCCATCAGGAACAACTTTGAGCAGATGGTTGGTTACTCTCCTCCCTGTAGGAATCACCTGTGTGTCCTCCAGATCCTTCGTCAGCAGCTGCACATCATGCTTCCCTAGGAATCTGTTTCCAGATGATACCATACACTGTGGATGCTGAAGACTTACATCTCTTTTGTGCGTTACTGCAACCTCAGGATGAAGCTGTAGTGTAGGCCAAAATAAGAGAGGACAACTGTGGACTCAGGAATACACAAAAAACCCTTTTAAGGAAATGCATTTGATGTAGGACAGAGTCTCACTTTAACATGGTGAGAAGTTCTATAAGTTCCCCACCCAGCTCTTTCACACAGTGAGTCTGATGCACACACTATTTTAGAATTGTATCATTCTCGAAAATGGATGAGAGAAGTGTCTGTAATAGGAGCGTGTGGAAGGGAATGTATTTGTACCTGAGGTTGCAGTTCCAGCCTAAGTACTTATTTTCAGAAGCAATGTTTAAAATTATTTTTAAGAATCGTAGATAATATTTTCCATATGAGAGATGGTAGTGACAAACATTTATGTGCTGATTGTGAAACAGAGCCAAAGCAAAATCCATGCAATTGAAGGGATGAATTTAATCTTCTAACATGGAAGTAAATGGCACTTGAGAAGGCAGACTCATAGAGTCTCATAACATGCAATACATGTATAACTGTTTCTGAGTAGATTTGCTAAAAATAACTTCAAGATCTAAGGCTTAATTATTTAAGTTACCTAATTAAACAGGTAGTATTATAAATATGGCTTCTCTTGGAAATAAACAGAAAATATATAAAACCATGTTCTTTATTTTAGTTCTGTCATTTTTTTCCCAAAATAAGAGTGCTGTCAATCACACAGAAGCTATGCCATTTGGTTAACAAAATAGATTAGTTATAACTATATATCTCCTACCAAGACAAGCATATGAATTATATATTACAAAAAAAAATGAGTGATGGCCATAGTTTTATGCAAAGCAGCAAGTGTGAATTACAGGACAATAAATTATAAAATTACAGAACTTTCCATTGTAATGTCTGCTTTCCAATGGCAACAATATGAAGATGATTTATCTTCTATTTTAAGTCATGAAGTTTATAATAGCGAAAGATGTTAGTCGATAGTGCATACTCATGCAGATTCCTCATGTAACAGATAGCACCACTCATGTAACCAACCCAGCAAAGTTGCTTCAAGCTGAAATAATTCATGAGAAAATTTAAGGGTATTCTGTGAAACAAAGTAAGTACCCTGTGAAACTATTGTGAACCGTTCGAAACGTTTTCATGAAATCTTGAGTATTGACAGAAAAATAAAGTAAATCTCACAGGCAGATCAATTGAATGGCATTCAGTTAGCAAGACAGCCTTGACATCTAAAAGAAAAAAAGGGGAGTCAGAGAGAAAGTAATCACAGAACCATGAATGTGACTTGGTATTTGTATTCATTGGGATTGTATTGCTGTGAAGAGATACCAGGAGCAAGATAACACTTATAAAGGCACACATTTAATTGATCTGGCTTATATTCTCAGAGACCCAGTCCATTATCATCATAATGGAGAGCATGTCATCACCACCCATGTTGACTTGGTGCAGGAGTTACCACGAGTTCTATATCTTGATCTGAAGACTGCCAATAGGAGACTGGAATTCCACACCAGACCAGAACTTTAGCATAGAAATCTCAAAGCCTTACCCCACAGTGACACACTTCCTTCAGTGAGGCCATAACTACTCCAACAAGACTACAAATCCTAATAGTGCCAACCCCCATATGCCAAGCATTCAAAACAATGAATCTGTAGGGGGCTAAACTTATTCAAATCCTTACACTCTACTCCCTGGCCTCCATAGGTTTGTAATGCAAAATCCATTTTATCTAAACTCAAGTCACCATATCCTATCACAGTCTGGTTCCTGCAAGGTATTAGAAGAATCTTATTTAGAGTGAAATATAAAGTAATATTAAATAGATGTCTCCAAGTATATGCAATCCTGATACATAGCAGGCTATAAGCAAAGGGACTTACAGCAAGGAGAAGAGCCTAGTCCCCATCCCATCTTCTGTTAATTTTAAGTGAGAATTAGCTAAAACATTACCCCAGATCATGTATAGATCCTGAATGAGAGTTGTCAGTAACTTTTTTCATTGCTGCACACAATTGACTGAAAAAGGGAAAAACCGTGTCTAAAGTAGGACCTGTTGATCCTTATGCTCTAATGTGAAACAACTTATACAAATATTAAATAATCTTAATACAAATAAATATTTGCACAAATGTACCTCATGTGTTAAATCTATTGTAATAACATCATGATTAACATATTTAAGTGTATTTTTAAGTGAAGCATGTAGCTAACCATGTCCCTCAGTAAATGTTAAGATAGGTTAGCTTAGGTTACAAATCTGGCATGTTGTTTAAGACACCTCAGATCAGTAACAGGGAGTAATATGGAATACAATAGCATGTAAATAACAAGTTATAAAAACCCTAAATGAATACATCCATTACATTGACTTCAAAATTCTAGACCAGGACAGCCAAAATGACAAAGTGAATAACCTACTCTATGTCAATATTCTGTTCAAGGAGAGGAAATGGGAGGATTTTCATACAAATGTGAAATACACCATCTAATAGGCAGAATGTATGTGGTAGCTTTCCTAAAAAAAAAAAAAAAAAAAAAAAAAAAAAAAAAAAAATGGGCTCTACATCCTCATCATTCTTGCTAATCAAATAATTGAAGATTATGGGCACTTGGTTTCCTACTTAGACCTTCTTTGTACATCTTTTGCTTAGAAAGTCATGTAAAGGCTTGATGCAATCCCACAGCAGGACTCTGCCTTCCAAATAAGTAAAATGTCAGTAAAATTAATGAAGATTTTCTTTATGTTTCCAATGGGGTCTGTCCTTCCTCCATCTAAGATAGGGGTAAGGATTCCTAATGTCCCTAATCTTATTTAAGCTATCTTTCTAGGATCTAGAGGTCCTTATCCACGTGTAGCTCACTCATCAAGTAGACAATGGAGTTGATTGTAATAGTAACCATGATGTTTGCCCTATTACATGGAAGTAAATTCTAAAAATAAAAATCTGAAACTTAGAATAAAAAGAATTTAGAATGGGAATTAACATCTCTTTGCTAGCTTTCTGTGGTCCATGAAAATGTGATAACAGTTGCCCTCTCACAATGTTGTCAAGAGTATTAATTATGATAACATATGCAAACAATAATTTTCCATTCAGAGAAGTACAACCCAACATGCCACCATCATTATTATATGATTAAGAGGTTTTGGCAAGGCTTATTCTATGAAAGTTTTCTGGCATTTCAGAAAGAGGTCTTTAATAACAACCTTCTTATACCCTTGTGCACAAGCAAGTCAGAATTAGTGGGAAAGTTGTTTTAAAGTTCAAGTCTACCTTGAATTATGTAGACATTTCTTCTTTATCTGTGAAGAAAACTTCTTGGAGTAGAATACAGGGACCAGTTCTTTGTCATAAAAACCAGTCCCACTTAGGAAGACTAATTTAAGTGTCCATGATATATCCTCAAGGGAAAATGAAGCAGGGTCACATTATCTAGTTAAGGTCTAGAATCTCATATCCCACTGTCAATGGAGTTAATTTTTATTTAAAGTGAAGTCATTAAACATACAATATAACAATGTCATCTCAATGGCTTTTAGGAGAGTTCATTATTCAAGCTCATGGCAGACCCACAAGAATAACTCAATAGTGAGAGACTAAAATACATTGACAAATCTAAACACAGTAAGAGTCCTAGACTCTTCCTATTCAGTAGCTACATAGGAGCAAGGCCCAGTCTTAGTGTTATCAAATGCTTTAGGAAAGGCAGGTATATAAGAGGGTATTATTAGCCTTACACAGGACAACTTTTGAATGCTGTGTCTATGGGAAAGAGGTTTGGATATTTAAAAAAGTTCACAATGCCCCTACTGCCTTAAAAATATACAAGTTCCACTTTCTCGTGGTCAAGATCATTGCTTGGTGATAGAAAAAATCTCTGCATTACCAGCAAAACAAAAACAAAAACAAACAAAACAATCAAGACTTGTGAATTGTTGTCAAATGGCGGATATGGTTAAAAGAACCAGTTATTTTGAATATTTAGTCTTTTTCTTTCTTCCACAGAGATATGTGAGCTTATTTGACAAATAAATTCACAAGAAAGATGGGAGAAATTGCTCTTTCCCTGACATTGTAATTTCAAACATCATAGAAATATATTGAATCCTTGCTTTTCAAGTACTTATACTACAAGTACTTGCATTTCAAGTAGTTACATTCTGTGAGTTAATCCTTGTGTTTTAGCAGTATTTGCACTATGTATGCTATATATCTAGGGAAATCTAGACCTTTAGAGTATTTCAATATATGTCTACATTTTTCCAGATGGAAAGTACTCAGTTCTTAATCTGTTGTTCTGAGAATGATTCTATCAATGAAATCAATGGATTCTACTTATAGAATCAGATCTACACACACACACACACACACACACACACACACACACACACACACACCACAAAAAATAAAGAATACAATTTTCTAATAATCTACCAATGGGAACTAGAAAGACAGGTTGATGATTAAATACACACTTGATGCTGTTCCAAAGGACCTTGGTTCAATAGCCACCACTCATCTAGTAGTTCAGAACACTTTGTAATTTCAGTTTCCATGGTACTTAACACTTTTTCCTGGTCTCAAGACAACCTGGCATGCACATGATGCACAATCCTATGTGCAGGCAAAATACCTATCCACATTAAAAAGAAATAAAACTACGGAAAGAAACTACATGTTATCATGAGATGGGGAATGGGTGACATTAACATATTCTTAAAGTAAATGAAAGAAATATGTCAGTTTGAAGACAGGAAAAAAATGAATTTTTCATTAGAAATCCAAAAATTTCCAGGCAATCTCATCTTTCATTTTTAGAAAATATGTATGAGCTCTAATGAGTGTTTCTCAAAATATACTTTTCATTGTGTGAGAATGAGCATCTACTGGGTGAATCTGAAAGGATAGATAGATTCCAAGCTCCTGGAAATATCAGGTCAGTTCTCGGAGGAGAGGGCAGTGGATTTCCATCTTGTGAAGCCTCCTGTGAATATGAAAATCTGGAAATCACAGATTTCAGTGTTGGAGACCATAGAACTTGGAATTCTTTGAGTTCATTGGCATTAAATAAAGGGAAAATTGACTCTCAAATCACACTATTTACTATGTGTGTGTGTGTGTGTGTGTGTGTGTGTGTGTGTGTGTGTGTGTGTGTATGTGATTGGGTTATCTCACATGAAGAGGCATTTAGCATTCCAGTTGCATAAAGAATATTCTCTGCCTCATTTGCTATTCTCCAACAAGGAAAAAAAATCAGATAAATTAAATACTGTAAAGTGATTTACATGGGTTCTCAGGAGCATGTTAGAAAATTAGTGTGAGGGCCAGGCAAAATCTGTGGGTACACTGAAAAGAGTGAGCTTTAACTCCAGGTGAGACCAGCACAATCTGTAATAGCAGCAATATCCAAGGCCTGCACATGTAGCAGGATCGCATGCTGCTGTCTTATTGGCAGAAGACATCAGGATTTTCATATCAGTGATATTTAACATAAAGAGCACAATCTCATTCTGTCATAGATACAACTGGTTTTCATGATGGGGAAAACATATTTTCTTCATGAATTTGAAGTTATTTAGTGAGTGATGTCCTTCCTGAACTTTGTTTCTGATTATCTTTTTAGTCTGTAGTATTAATTTTCTCTTTTTGTGTAAAAAATAATATAGTGATATAATTTATATAATAATTATGCTCAGTCAGGTTAATCCTCACAGTTAATCTCTGTGGTGGATCCTGTTGTTGGCCCCAGTTATACAGAAGGGAGCTGTGGTACACAGGAATGAGTTTAACCCCTTTTAAAGCCAGTCTTAAAACCAATGGTATATTTAAATTTCAATGAAACTATGCTCATGCTCTTAATGAATGACTGAGCCTCATGCTGGAAAACCAAAGAACCAAAGAAATAACTTTAAATTGAATTTGTTCTGGTTTTATCTTATGGAATTGATTCAAATGGCCACTTCTTTTTAACTCTGGCTTAGGTGGCTAAACTTGTTTTATTGATGTCCTTATTTGAAAGAGTCAATGCAGTGCTTCATGTATCACATAATTACATGACTATATGATGCAAAGACCGGCCTTTAATTATGGAGTCTGTGCTTGCCAGTCTCTGATATACAAGTGAGGACTACTCCTTAGGTGCTCCTTCTACCCCAATGTCCTTTCTGGATGATGTCTTGACTCACAGGATTCTTGATGTTTGGTGATCTTGGCCCCAATCACCAGAGTGGCTACTTCTGATGTAACCTATAGGTCATTACCAATCCTGGTGATTCTACATTGGTCTTTACAGAAGCAACAACTCAGACGCCATACATAGAGCTATCCATTTGACAATGAGAATATTCTTGGATGTTAATTAAATATCTGGTCTTCCTGTTACTGACAATATTCAGGATGACTTCAAATACTTGTATTTTGAAATGCATCCACATTTATGAATTAAATAACTAAACATCAGTTAAGAGTCCTCCTACCCCCAATTTCTACAATTTAATGAACATTTAGTATCATGTCCTGTCTTTTCTATTAGTAATATAGTAAACTGGTGGATTTCTTTCTTAAAATATATTTTATTTTTATTTATGTATATGCGTGTTCAGGGACATTGGGGTATGAGCACATTTGTGCAGATATCTGAAGATGTCAGAGGAAGGCATCTGATGCAGTGGAAATGGAGTTTCAGGTGCTTGTGAGATGTGTGATATTGGTATTAGGAAGCAAATTCCAGTCTTCTGGAACAGTAGCTCTCTTATTTACTAAGCCATCTCACCAGTACATCCCATAAAAATCTGAGGATGAAATACTTGGCCACTTTTTTATATTTAATAATTTAATACCCATTTTATCTCATGGTATCTGAGATACTATACCTCACAAGTTATCACCTCAAAGGTGATGTGCTCTATCACCTTTGGCCAGCACAGTGAGTGAGAAATTGTCCAGAATGTTCTTTTGTTACATGCTATCTTTTAATTGCTTCTGGTTTTTAGAAAGTCTAGGATCTTTTCATCCTATTTCCTACCATGTTTAATATTTTACTTTCTTTCAAAGTAAAATATTAAGCATCAGTTTATTCTGAACTATGAGGCTCATATAAGTAACTTTATTTAAAATAAATTATAATTTTCAAAATAATAGGGTTTTTTTGTAAGCATGATATAGCATTATGGAAAAAGGGCAACAGAGCACAAAAACACTGAATATACGCTAAGTGTTTTATATACTAGAAATTATATATGGTGATCTTTAGAGGCATTAGGAGAATAAGTCAAGCCACAACACCTCAGTTGAAAGGGGAACTTTAAATAAAACAAAGTGAAATATACTATCTTAAAATTTTTGGTGAATTGTTGACACTGGCAAAGTACTCATTTTTTCAACTTTTATGTACAAATTGACAATCCTGCTATGGCAAACTTATACTCACAGGCATATGAAATGTAAAAATCAATTTAATTAAGATCCCTCCTCATCATCATCCTGAATAAATCAATAAATCAGATCAGTGATCTGAGCATTTATGATAAGCCTACATCAATGGCTTTGAAATGTTTTCACTTGCCGGGCAGTAGTGGCACACGCCTTTAATCCCAGTGCTTGGGAGGCAGAGGCAGGTGGATTTTTGAGTTGGAGGACAGCCTGGTCTACAAAGTGAGGTCCAGGACAGCCAGGGCTATACAGAGAAACCCTGTCGAAAGAAAGAAAGAAAGAAAGAAAGAAAGAAAGAAAGAAAGAAAGGAAGGAAGGAAGGAAGGAAGGAAGGAAGGAAGGAAGGAAGGAAGGAAGGAAGGAATGTCTTTAGCAACTAACATAGCATTAAGACAAATCTTAAGTCATTGGACAATGAAATATAAATTATTAGATAAAAATGAAAAGTTTCAATCATGTATATGAAAATAATTAATAACAAAGCAAAAATGAATTTACCTGAATACTGTCTATTTGTCTCAAGCCTCCTTAAAAGTACTGAAGTTAAGTGAGTCACAGAAGCAATGAGCAGCAGAGTAAGGCTTCTTCCACTGTGTCAAAATGAATCAGAATTCAGTTTACCTTAAACACACTGTTGTTTAGAGGTTGGGATGAAATAAAAGTCTATTGTTAAATTTGATTTTCTGTTATACTGGAAATAATTCAGAAACCAAGCTGACCACTTCTATTATTTCCTGCCAAATGATAAACATGGTAAATCTATTTTTTATTACAAAAATGTTGCATTGAAACACTTTTAAAAAATGGTTTGTGCAAGTATATTATAGTTTGAGAGATGATCTCCCAGGGTCCAAGCATTAGTCACTTAAGATGATGCACGGTGACTCATGAAGAAATACGTAGTCCACCCAGGGATCCATCCCATAAACAAACACCAAACCCAGACACTATTGCATGGAACACAGGGCCCCAATGAAGGTGCTAGAGAAAGTACCCAAGGAGCTAAAGGGGTCTGCAACCTTATAGGGGGAACAACAATATGAACTAACCAGTAGCCCTCAGAGCTTGTGTCTCTAGTTGCATATGTAGTAGAGGATGGTCTAGTCGGCCATCAATGGGAGGAGAGGCCCTTTGTCTTGTGAAGATTATATGCCCCAATACAGGGGAATGCCAGGGCCAGGAAGTGGGAGTGGGTGGGTTGGGGAGCAGGGCAGGGGGAGGGTATAGGGGACTTTCAGAGAAGAAACTAGGAAAGAGGATAGCATTTGAAATGTAAATGAAGAAAATATCTAATAAAAATTAACATAATAAAAGAAAGATATACACAGTCCACCTAGAAGGATGTCATGTACCTGTGGGAAATGGAGATGCTGAGAAGCATGCTGTTGTAAGGATTTTCTTCAGAAATAAAGGATCTTCTGTAGGAAGAGTATATTCTATTGTTTCTGAGCCGTCAAATTAAAAAAGTTGTTTTTCTTCTTTCTCATTAAGAGCTCAAATCCCACACATTGGAACAAGAAATGGTAACATTGAAGTTGCCATGGAAATATTCAAGGTGCTCAAGATACCAGAGTCATAGAATATCTATTGAGGAAAGTTGCTAGTATGGAGTGCAACCAGACAGGAGAAATCATTTTATTTCAGTTGACAAAAATGAAAAAAAGGAGTTGGAGATGTGAAGACTACTTTGACATCTGACATGAAGATTCAGAGTTTGAATTTTGCCTGATTGGTTTCCTGTCTTGGTTTGGTAATTACAGTAGAGTGGTTAGATGAATGTCAGGAGGAACATTGACCTTTGGACTTTTAACATTGTTGTGACTGCTATAGATTATGGGGGCTTTTGAAGTAGGACTAAGTGTATTTTGCATTATGCTTCATTTAAAGCCTCCATAGACTCATGTGTTTCAGCAGGCCTATAGGGGCCAGGGAGTAGAATGTTGTGGTTTGAATATGTTTGGCCCAGGGAGTAGCACTATTTGGAGGTGTTGCCATTTTGGAGTAGATTTGGCTTTGTTGGAGGAAGTATGCCACTGTGGGTGTGGGCTTTAAGATCCTTGTCCTAGCCGCCTGTAATCAAGTCTTCTCCTGCCTGCCGTTGGATGAAGATGTAGAACTCTCAACTTCTCAAGGCCCATAAGTGCCTGAATGTTGCCATTTTCCCACATTGATGATAATGGAGTACTACTTAGCTATTAAAAGCAATGAATTTATGAAATTCTTAGGCAAATGGATAGAACTAGAAAGTATCATCCTGAGTGAGGTAACCAAATCATAAAAGAACACACATGGTATGCACTCACTGATAACTGGATATTAGCCCAGAAGTTCGGAATACCCAAGGTACAGTTTATAGACCACATGAAGCTCAAGAAGAAGGAAGACTAAAGTTTGTATACTTTGGTCTTTCTTAGAAGGGTGATCAAAATACCCATAGGAGAAGATACAAAGACAAAGTGTGGAGCAGAAACTGAAGGAAAGGCCATCCAGTGACTGTCCTACCCGGGGATCCATCCTATATAGTTACCAAACCTAGACACTATTGTGGATGCCAACAAGTGCTGGTTGATAGAAGCCTGATATAGCTCCCTCCTGGGAGGTTCTGTCAGTGCCTGAAAATTACAGAAGTAGATTCTCTAGCATATTTTTTAAATTATATACACATATAATAAATTCATAGAACTGTGTTGTCTTCAAATATTTTATACTGATAAGTCAAGATTAGAATTTGATTAATAATTTACTAATAGTCCATTTAACATTTATATTTTCTAAGTCTCACGTAGAGAGAGTTGGACTTGAACTTACTATGTAGCTGAGCCTAGCCTTGACTGTCTGATCCTCCTGAATCCATTTTTTGGAGTGCTAAGCTGACAGGTACACACTGTACTCAGCTCTCACATGCAAGTTCTAAGATGTAGTTACAAACACTATGTCATTAAAAACCAGTTTTAGGGAAAAGTCCAAGCATGAAAGTGGATTATTCAGTTATGCAATACATAATGGCATGTTGGACTCAACTCTTTAACCTTTTAGGTAATTAGTATGGTCATTTTAAATTATTCATTAAACATGTATATGCACACACATTGGTCTTTATGCATTAAGTGTTCTAGTGTTTGTTTATTTTTTGAAGACACTTACCTCTCTGTTCTCAAATACTATATTTAAATAAAGCCTGGTTTCTCTGAAATGCATCTGATCCAAGCGTGCATGTACAGGTCAGTCGCATGCAGAGGTCTATAAAGTTAGAACAGATCTGTTTGTGACAGATGGTGCATTTCTCACTTTGAATACTGCCATAAATCTAAATCCCACAGCATATGAAAAGCGGTTCTTTCAGAGACTCATGAAGCATTTGGAGATGTATCTTTTCAGTTTTAAAATTTTGGCTATTTTGAGACTTAAAATAGTTTCCAGGCATCTGATTTATTGCACAAAATATCTCGCTAGAGAGAAATCAATATATAGCAAGGCATCATCCATTCAAGTCTGAGAAATAACTGCCCTCATTGGTAATGCTATACATTATTTTCCTCAAAGTCATTATTTTTCCTGAAAAACCCCATGTGGTACTGTCACCAGATACAACAAGGCACACAGAAAGTCACAGTTCAGTGTCTGCTAAAGCAAGTTATACATTAACTTATAACTCTCAGTAAAACCTCCAAATCACAGGTCATCTGGGCATAAATTTTTTGGTTACATCATTGGCATGAGAAAAGAAAGGAGCTAAACAGGTCAGGGTAACATTAATATATTAACTTCTCTTAATTTTGCAAAATCTCTTTATTAAGCTTATCTAAATATCTATTTGGACAATGTTTTCATACTCTCTTCCATATGCAACATCACAAGCTCAAATTCTCTTTTTTTTATTGAGTATTTTATTTATTTACATTTCAAATGTTATCCCCTTCCTAGTTTTCCCTCTACAAGCCCCCTATCCTCTCCTCGCTCCCCCATGTCTCTATATCACTGCTCCCCCACCTGCCCGACCACTGCTGCCTCAGCAGCCTAGTGTTCCCCTATACTGGGTCAAATTCTATCTCTTAACGTTTGTACCATAATGTCCTTAGGCAGGCAATACCAGGGGCTCAAATCAGAATGTTCCAACTCTTCCAGAAAGGTCAGTTCACTAATTCAATGAATTCTCCATGAGCTTCAAACTCTTCTTCCACCTTTTATTTTTTTTATTATACATATATCTTCCACTTTTCCTCAGTAATATTTCTGGATTAAACTTTCTATTATTAGAGATCTCCCCTCATGGGGGGCTCTCACCATTGCTCACTAATCCAGTAGACCCTGCTATTTCTCCCTGATCTTGTTTGTGCCTTGTGTTTTCCATGGACATACTTGTCCTTAGTGACCCAGGCCCAGTATTCCTTTTTCCCTGGGGTCTTCAATTCTCTTAGCTACCAAAGCCTCAGCTCTCTCAAACGAAAACATTTTCTGCTTCAAATATTTCCTGGTAAAGTTTCACAATGAAGGCAGTAAGGCTCCACATCCAGAACCCATTTTCCGGATATGCCTGAGTTGGCTGCTTGAATGGCCAAGGAGAGAGGAGTTTGTTCCTAATAGATATCATAATCATTTCTTTCTCTAGTGATGCCCTCAATTCCTTTCCCCATTTTTTAACCAGAATTATATTTGAGGACAAATATGTTATAGAAAATGGTAAAACAAAGAAGTGTACAAGAAAGAGCAATGCCATCTGTATACTAGAGAGTCAGAGGTTCATTGTTCAGGTTGATGGTGCTTCTGAAGCTGAAACTGTGTCACGCACCCATGTTGGCAACCATGTCACACCTAACAAAATAAATTATAAATTATGTATTTTCAAAATTTTCACATTAACATTTCAGAGAAATCCTGCTTATAACAGTACAGATGGCTTTAGAGAAGAATTGACATTGATGTCAAAAGTAAAAATTGAGTTGTGTGTTTTAGTATTAAATTAGCTTTGAAAGAAGCTAATTAATGTTTTACAGGATAGGATATTATGTTCTCACAGACAATTGATTGGAGACAAAGTTAACATGTTGAAAACATCCACAAAGGGAGCAAAGCAGAATGTAGGTGTTTCATTCCTGAGGTCAGCTTGGCTGTGGCTTGACATTTGACTCAGTTTACTTAGAAAGAAAGGTGAGCCACACAGGGCGTGGTGGCACATGCCTTTAATCCCAGCACTGGGGAGGCAGAGGCAGACGGATTTCTGTTGCCTGGTCTACAAAGTGAATTCCAGGACAGCCAGAGCTACATAGAGAAACCCTGCCTCAAAAAAAACAAAAACAAAAACAAAAACAGAAAAGAAAAGAAAAGTAAGGTGAGCCACTGTAATCTTTCAGGAAGAAAATTTATGTACTCCCCTACCATTTAGCCTATAGACTAATGACTTCTTGTCAACAGGAAAAAAAATTGTTGGCTGAAATAACCAATTACTGCACAGTGCTACCCTCTACAACCACGGCACTCTCATTATTTTTCATCTTGACATCAAGCCATGGGCTGTCCTGGCTCTGAACATTCCATGATCCTGCCTTCCAACAATCTCAAGCCCATGTGTTCTGCCATGCTTGACTAGGCTAGTGCCTCTGGCCTCTGGCCATTCCACGAAAGTAGGGGCTCCTTAGCAGGAGTTGGCTGGAGCTCTTGTATTCCATCCCAACCCTCTGTCTGGAACACTGAAACTCATTTGTTCCTCTTTCTCAGCAGGGCTTCTTAGTCTCTCTGTGATCTGACTGACATTTATGTACAGCTTTAGGTCTTTAGTTGGGTAGACCAGGATTGGGCTGTTGGGCCCACAGCAGGTTAGCTTGCCCTTCCTGTTCACTTCCTGAAGTTTACAGGTCTCAGCTCTCCCTAGGAGCAGCTTTCCTATAAGCAATGGCCTCCTTTACAAAAAAGAACAAAGCACCTCTTGTCTCATCCCTCTTGCAGCCACCCCCAGCTATTATTCTTAGGGAGGGTTTGTACCTGTATTAGAGATATTTCTCAGGTTAACTTGGATTCTATGTCATATTAGAGTGTAGTATGAAATAAGACTTAGAATCAAAATATACTCACAAATACTTTGACCATGTAGCAACACACTTCTCTTACTAGATCATAACATAAAATAATTCCTTTATTCCTTTTTAACATTTTTATTGATTATTTTATTGATTTCCATTTTATATTCATTCCTGATTTCCCGCCACAAAACCCTTATCCCATATCTCTTCCCTGCTGCTTCTATGAGGATGCTCCTCCACCCACCCACCCACCCACCCATCCACCCACCCACTCTTTTCCTCACCACTCTACCTTTTGCAGGTGGGGCAGTCTCTGGATAGCCTTTCTTTCAGTCTCTGCTACACTCTTTGTCCCTGTATTTCCTTTAAATAGGAGTAATTCTAGGTTAATATTTTTGAGATGGGTGGGTGGTCCCATCGCTCAACCAGGGGCTGTGTGCCTAACCTCTGGATATGGTCTCTACAGGTTCTCTCTTCTCTTATTTTGGGGGGGGGGGAGGTGTTTCAGCTAAGATCATCCTTACTGAGTCCTCTGAGCTTCTTGCTTTCCTGTCATCTAGAACTTTCTGGTAGCCACCCCCTGTTCCCAATCCCCCACTGCTACACACTTCTGTTCAATTTCCTCTGTACTTCTCCTCAGTCTTCTCCTACACCTGTTTCTTTCCCTCCCCTCCTCTCTCACTCCCAGGACCCTCCCACCCCCTTCCTCCCCTGATTATTTTGTTCCCTCTTCTAAGAGTGAAACATCCACACTTTAGTCATCCCTCTTCTTGAGCAAATGTACAACACCCTTAGTCATCAGGAAAATGTAAATCAAAATGACCCTGAGATTCTACCTCACACCAGTCATAATGGTTAATATCAAAAACTCAGGTGACAGCAGATGCTGGTGAGGATACGGACAAAGAGGAACATTCCTTCATTGCTGATGGGAGTCCAAGCTGTTACAACCACTCTGGAAATCAGTCTGGTGGTTCCTCAGAAAATTCAACATATTACTACATGAGACCCCAGCTATACCACTCCTGGGCATATACCCAGAAGATGCTCCAGCATATAACATGGACACATGCTCCACTATGGATAGAACTAGAAAATATCATCCCAAGTGAGGTAACCAATCACAAAATAGCATATGTGGTATTAAGTGGATATTAGGACAAAAGCTCAGAATAACCACAATACAACTCTTTTATTCTAATCTACATTCTGCGATGTGGCTGGTTACCTGGGCTTAGGTACCACACATGCATCTCATTCCAACTTTCTGGAGAAATCTCCTATGTCTGGCACTCTCCCAGAATCCTTTTGGCTTCCTGGATATTCCACCTCCTACTTCCTGGCTAAGCTTTAGGCCATCAGATTATTAACAGGTGCCACATCTATACAAACACAAGATAGTAGCCATACATTGCTTGTGTGAGATTATTTATTCCAAACGTTTTTGTGGTATAGTTAACCTCATGTTGGATTTTTTTTTTTTTAACTAGAAACTTTTGTAATCCTGGACTTGGAGATAGAAATTGTTGAAATTTGGCTTTTTGATGGAATATTTTAGTCTCTCCATCTATGATGATTGAAAGTTTAGTCTCTCCATCTATGATGATGGTTTTAGTACTCTGGCTTTGTATCTGTCATCTCTTAGAATCAAAAGTATATTAGTTTGGGCCATTCTGGCTTTTAAAATCTCCATTGAGAAGTTAGGTGTAATTGTAATGGGCCTGACTTTATATATGAGATATGGTCTTTTCCATTACAGCTTTCATTTTTTTAAATTTTGTATGCTTATTGCTGTACTTATTATGTGGCAAGAGGACGTTCTCTTCTGATTCAATCTCTTTGCTGTTCTGTATGTTTCTTGTACCTTTATAGGCATTTGATTTTTTAGAAAAATTTTTCCTATCATTTTGTTGAAACATTTCTGTGCCTTTGAAGTTGTATTCTTATTCCTATCTTTTCCCATGTTTTTAGTTTTGGCCTTTTCACAATGTCATATATTTCCTGTATGTTTGTACCAGGGACTTTTTAAATGTAACATTTTCTTTCACTAATGTATCGACTTCTTCTAATGTATAGTCATCACCTTAGATTCTCTCTTCTATCTCATTTATGCTGTTGGGTACGGATACTCGTTGAATTCCTAAATTTTTCACTTCCTGAAGTTTCTAAGTTATTTTTTTTCTTTTTTTTTTAAAAATTATTAGATATTTTCTTTATTTACATTTCAAATGCTATCCCGAAAGTACCCTATATCTTCTACCTGCCCTACTCCCCTACCCACCCACTCCCACTTCTTTTTTTTTTCACTTTCTTTTTTCCCAGATTCCCCTTTTTATTTACTTTTTAATTTTTTAATAGACATTTTCTTAAATTGCATTTCAAATGCTATCTCAAAAGTTCCCTATACCCCCCACCCGTCTTGCTCCCCTACCCACCCACTCTCATTTCTTGGCCCTGGCATTCCCCTATATTAGGGCATATAAAGTTTGCAAGACCAAGGGGCCTCACTTCCCAATGATGGCCAACTAAGCCATCTGCTGCTACATATGCAGCTGGAGACATGAGCTCTGGGGGTTCTGGTTAGTTCATATTGTTGTTCCTCTTATAGGGTTGCAGACCCCTTCAGCTTCTTGGGTACTTTCTCTAGCTTCTCCATGGGGGGCCCTGTGTTCCATCCTATAGATGACAGTTAACATCCACTTCTGTATTTGCCAGGCACTGGCATAGCCTCATATGAGACAGCTATATCAGGGTCCCTTCAGCAAACAGTTGCTGGCATATGCAATAGTATCTGGGTTTAGTGGCTGATTATGGGATAGATCCCTGGGTGGGGTAGTGTCTTGATAGTCCATCCTTTTCTCTTAGCACCAAACTTTGTCTCTGTAACTCCTTTCATGGGTATTTTGTTCCCTATTCTAAGGAGGAATGAAGTATCCACACGTTGGTCTTCTTTCTTCTTGATTTTCTTGTGGTTTGCAAATTGTATCTTGGGTATTCTAAGATTCTGGGCTAATATCTATTTATCAGTGAGTGCATATCTAGTGACTTCTTTTGTGATTGGGTTATCTCACTAAGGATGATATCCTCCAGATAAATTCATTTGCCCAAGAATTTGATAAATTCATTTTTTTAATAGCAGAGTAGTACTCCATTGTGTAAATGTACCACATTTTCTGTATCCATTCCTCTGATGTGGGACATCTGGGTTATTTTCAGCTTCTGGCTATTATAAATAAGGCTGTTATGAACATAGTGGAGCATGTATTCTTATTACCAGTTGGAACACCTTCTGGGTATATGACCAGGAGAGGTATTGCTTGATCCTTCAGTAGTGCTATGTCCAATTTGCTGAGGAACCTCCAGACTGACTTCCAGTGTGGTTGTACAAACTTGCAATCCCAACAGCAATGGAGGAGTGTTCCTCTTTCTCCATATCCTCGCCAGGATCTGCTGTCACCTGAATTTTTGATCTTAGCCATTTTAACTGGTGTGAAGTGGAATCTCAAGGTTGTATTGATTTGCATTTCCCTGATGATTAAGGATGTTGAACATTTTTTCAAGTGCTTCTCAGGCATTTGGTATTCCTCAGTTGAGAATTCTTTGTTTAGCTCTATACCCCATTTTTTTTAATAGGGTTATTTGATTTTCTGGAGTCTAGCTTCTTGAGGTCTTTGTATATATTAGATATTAGTCCCTTATCAGATTTAGGATTGATCAAAATCCTTTCCCAATCTGTTGGTGGCCTTTTTGTCTTATTGATAGTGTCTTTTGCCTTACAGGAGCTTTGCAATTTTATGAGGTCCCATTTCTCAATTCTTGATCTTACAGCATAAGCCACTGCTGTTCTGTTTCGGACCCAAGATGGCTCCCTCACCTGCTTTTGCCACCACTCCCACTTCTTGGCCCTGGTGTTCCCCTGTACTGGGGCATATAAGGTTTGCAAGACCAAGGGGCTTCTCTTCCCAATGATTGATACTTTTTTCAATTTTCAGCTCTCGAACAGATTTATTCATTTTCTTCTGCTGTTTGTATTTTCTGAAATTTCTTTAAGAGGTTTGGTTATTTCTTCTTTAAGTGTCTTGCTAACCTTCATACAGCGGGTTTTCAGGTCTATTTCTTGTGTTTCAGCTATGATGGCATATCCAGCACCTGCTCTTGTATGTTATTAAGATCAAGTGGAGACACATTGCCTTGGCTATTATTTCTTGTTTTTTTACATTGGTGTCTAAAAGTCTGGGGTTGTGATGATTATAAGTCTAAGTGCTGACTTCTGGATTTGTCTTTTTTGTGGAGAAGATGGTTGCTTTTCTCCTTGGTTTCTTTTTTTTTTTTTTTTCTAGATTTTCAGAGTATAATGGCTAAGTCTTTCATGGTAGCAAATTTTCTTTGGATCTGATATTTGAGGTTTCTTGGCTTCCAAGTAAAATGCATTTCTGAGTATTGAGAACTGACCCTTAGTCATCATATGGCTAGGCAAGATTTGAAAGGATTCACAAGAGCGAGGAGAACAGTGTTCAACCATGATCTGCTCATTGTGTTTCCTTGGAATTTGGGGAGACAATGAAGAAAGTTCACCCAAGAAGGTCTGCTTTGGCACTGAAGTGTGAAGGTAGATCCAGAAAAACAAATGAGAGAAGATCTGAGGACTGCCTACTGCCTTCCCTGGTAAGATTTATCTGTGGGTTAGCATAGAGTGCCTCTGCCAGCCAATGGCTGTGACAAAGCACCAAGTGTGGAGAGGAAAGCTAGAAGTTCTGTTGAATCCACAGAAAATGTGGACAGAGAGTAAAGGAAGGCTGCAGCAGGTATTCTCTTGCAGAAATAGAGATGACATTTCGGGACTGGATTTGGGGAACAGAGAACAAAATACACATTTTAAACTAATTTTACTTAAAGATCTTACAGATATTTTTTTAACCATACCAAATGAACTTACAAAGCCCGTGTAACATTTTAATTCAGTTTATCAATTTTTATCAGTGTGGAACAAATAATCAGCATGTATTTTATTGAGTGACACAATAATGTCTGAAGCCTCTCTACTAATAAATTGTTTAAGACTTATTTTTACATCGTTATTAAGTATATAATTTCCTATAAACAGCAAGTTATCGATCATTATGGAAAACTATGATATGCATAAATTTCTGTACCATTGCCTTTTAGATATATTTTCAGTAGAAGATAAGCAGGAAGGAAGGATAAGTAACAGATAAGGAAGTAAGGCACAAATTCTATGAGCTACTGCTTTAGCAGTAGTGATTTAAGAAGTCAATAAATTACTCTGCTTCACATGTTATTTTTCTTATAAAAGTTAACCAAACATCTCCAGAAAGCAATTTAAAGATTAGAGCCAAATCCTAGTAGTGATAGGCAGATAAAACTGTATTCAATTGATATGGCCCCAAATACTTTATAAGTAATGAGGTTGCATTTTTCTGGAAACTTTTAATTAAAATGATGATGTTCGATTTGTGGTTTAGTAATAATATATCATAAGCAATTTTTTTTGGTTTTTTTTTTTCGAGATGGGGTTTCTCTGTGTAGCCCTGGATGTCCTGGAACTCACTCTGTAGACCAGGTTGCTCGAACTCAGAAATCTGCCTATCTCTGTCTCCCAAGTGCTGAGATTAAAGCATGTGCCACCACTGCCTGGCTATCATAAACAATTATAAGGTGGTTACTATTTTATTTTATCTACAATTTAGTTTACTTATCATGAAAATGAAGCATTCATTTAAAAGTTGATCATATAAGTAGGAGAAGACTATACCATCCATACACTCAATCCACTCTCAGATGGAAATTACCAGGTTGGGTCCTATCTTGTCCAAACTGGGTAATTTCCATCTGAGAGTGGTAGGAAATGGGATAACTACTTCCCCTGCCTTAGGCCTAAACATACAAGTGCACATAGCCCTGTGCTTTCAACCTTTCTCCACACCAAAGGAAGTCATGTAGTCACAGTCAGGTTAAACTCCCCCTATCCTTATCTGGTCAAGACCATCATATGGCTAATTTCCTTCTGATGCAAAAGAAACATCCCCAGCACCTTGGTCTTGTCCAATGCTGTAACCCACCCTGGTATCCCATTCTCACCTCCAAAGATTTAAAAAGCCTGTTCTGCCTATTAAAAGAGCGCCTCCTTGAAGCAAGTCTCTGGAGAAGTCTGTTTCTCATTGTGATCACTCACAGTCTGAGGTCTCTACTGTTCTAGCCTACCTTTCCCTCTCTAGATCCACTGGCTGTGGTTGTAAGCAGGAATAGTGTGAGAAGGACATCTGATGACAATTTACTTAGTTTTGTTTGCACAACAAGCCTTAAGACATGTTTACATTGAAACTCTTTCCAAAGCACATGTGGCTTGCTACATCCACCCCAGTAATGACAAGGGCGACAAGCCCCGAAAACCTGGGCGCTGTCCCGAGGCAAAATGTTCACGGAAACAGTCTCCTGGAACAGTGGCATTCCGTAAACCGAATGCTCCAATGTCCTTTCTTTAGTTGGTAAATGGATCTGTGTGGTTTCCTATAAGTGCTCCTAAGGATTGATTTTTTGACATATAGCTAAGTTGGATTCTAGGCAGTCCTTGATCAGACCCTGGCTATAGATAGCTGAGTTACACCCATATATAAGTATTTACAATGGTCTAGGGGGAAGGTGGACTATACAATAGATTAGAATAGGAACTATAGCAAGGGCACAAAGCTTCTAAGTTTAAGCGGACTTTAGGTGGGGCTGTTTTTGATCCCTGCTGTTAACATGAATTTTATCCCAGTTGGTTCCTGCCAGTCCTTCCGTGTTTGCATTCCTCTGTTTTATGTAAGAATCCAGTAACCTCATTGTCACCTAACTTCCTTATTTTCTTCTGTATAAAAAGTTTGATGCTCGACTGGACAAATTACATTCAGATCCAGCACACGCTTTCGTGTCTGTGTCTGTCTGTCAATTCCCGCCGACTTTATGCCCATCTGTCTGAACCCCCCCATTCCCACGGATTGAGAGGGGGGCAACTAGGCCCGGTCCATGGCAGTGGCTTTTTCAATAAAGACAGGTTCTGTTGATTTAGAAATAATTCCCAAGAAAAGAATCTAGGGAGATTGGCTCAGGTAAACATAATAGAATGTGGGATTCAGAATTGGCCTCCTAAAATACCACAGATGTTATTTAGGTTGCTGCAAACGATAAGTGAAATCTCTTATAAGAAGAGTTCTTATAGGCTGAGAAATGATGTTCAAGATTTGAGGGGGCACAAGGGGGATATTGTTTATCTGGAATAAACAAACAATATCCTAGTACATCCCTGTGAAGGTTGGCACTCCAGATAGAAAAACATTACCAGGTTGTATACTCCAATCTTTCTCAGCATTCTAGGTGGAAGAGAGATAATAAGTTACTTTGTTTGAAGAGACAGGCATTTGTATTTAACATTTCCTACCTTTACTGGTGCTTATTGGTATGCACAAGGAACTCTTGTCCTCCCCAATTTACTTAAGTTGAAGAAAGAATACAGAATGAGGACACAAAGCATTTTAAAAGAACAAGTATTTACAAAGGGACTTTACCCATGCATAATGCAATAAGTAGACAAATGAATAGAGTGAAGGGCAATATGATGTCTCTCTGTATAAAGGTTCCTCCCATCAAGTCAGACAACCTTAGCATTAGCCTCATTCATGACCCACATGGGTATAGGAAGGAACACTATTGTTGAGTGTCCCCAGACTACAACATCTAAACTACAGCATGTGTCCCCAAATGCACACACACAAATAAATGAAACAAATAAAAATGTAGTAATTCTTTTGTTTGACTGAGTTATCAGAGCTTCTGCCAGTAATATTGTAAATTGACTGATTTGATCTAGCTGTCAATCTTGAGACACCATAAAAATGCCCTACTGTGGTAGTAGCCTTCTAGATGTCTCTTACGTTCATGATGTGTAATCCAACATATGAACAAACTGAAATTAAAAGAAGAACACATAAACATATAAGAAGATGAAAAGATGTGTCAGTAAAATCTAATACCACTTCATGTTTGCAATCCCACCAACAATGGAGGAGTGTTCCTCTTTTTCCACATCCTCACCAACATGTGTTGTCACCTGAGGTTTCGATCTTACCCATTCTGAGTGGTGTGAGGTGTAATCTTAGGATCGTTTTGATTTGCATTTCTCTGATCACTAAGGACTTTGAACATTTCTTTAGGTGTTTCTCAGCCATTAGAGAATCATCTGTTGTGAATTCTTGGTTCAGTTCTATACCACATTTTTTGTTTGGGTTGTTTGGGTTTTTGGTGATTAACTTCTTGAGTTCTTTATATATTTTGGATATTAGGCCTCTATCAGATGTGGGGTTAGTGTATATATTTTTCCCAATGAGTAGGTTGCCAATTTTTCTTATTGACTATGTTCTTTGCCTTCCAGAAGCTTTACAGTTTTATGAGGTCCCATTTATCAATTCTTGATCTTAGAGCCTGAGCCATTGGAGTTCTGTTTAGGAAATTTGCCCTGTGCCAATGAGTTCAAGGCTCTTTCCCATTTTCTCTTCTATTAGATTCAGTGTATATGGTTTTATGTTGAGGCCCTTGATCCACTTGGATTTGTGCTTTGTACAAGGTGACAAATATGGGTATATTTTCATTCATCTACATACAGACACCCAGTTAGACCTGTACCATTTATAGAAGATGCTTTCTTTTTTCCATTGTATATGTTTTGGCATCTTTGACAAAGATCAAGTGACTATAAGTTTGTGGTTTTATTTCTGTGTCTTCACTTCTATTCCACTGATCAACATGTCTATCTCTGAAACAATACCATGAATTTCTTTCAGTGTGTCCCATAGGTTTGGGTATGATGTGTCAACATTTTCATTAAATTCCAGGAAGTCTTAATTTCTTTCTTTATTTCTTCCCTGACCAAGTGATCACTGAGTAAAGATTTGCACAGTTTCCATGTGTATGTGGGCTTTTTGTAGTTTTTGCTGTTATTTAAGACCAGCCTTAGGCCATGGTTGTCTGATAGGATGCATGGTATTATTTCAATCTTCTTGTATTTGTTGAGAGTTGTTTTGTGGCCAATAATATGGTAAATTTTGGAGAAAGTACAATGAAGTGCTGAGAAGAAGGTATATTCTTTCCCTTTAGGGTGAAATGTTCTGTAGAGATCTGTTATATCTATTTGGTTCAGCAAAACACAAGAAATCAAGAAGAAGGAAGACCAGCGTGTGGATACTTCATCCCTCCTTTGAATAGAAAACAAAATACCCATGAAAGGAGTTACAGAGACAAAGTTTGGAGCTAAGATGAAAGGATGGACCATCTAGAGACTACCCCACCTGGAGACCCATCCCATAATTAGTCACCAAACTCAGACACTATTTCATAGGACAGCAGGAGTTTGCTGAAGGGACCCTGATATAGCTGTCTCGTATGAGGCTATGCCAGTGCCTGGCAAATACAGAAGTGGATGCTCACAGTCATCTATAGGATGGAAAACAGGGCTCCCAATAGAGAAGCTAGAGAAAATATCACAGGAGCTGAAAGGGTCTCCAACCCTATAAGAGGAACAACAATATGAACTAACCAGAACCCCCAGAGCTCATTTCTCTAGCTGCATATGTAGCAGAAGATGGCCTAGTTGGCCATCATTGGGAAGAGAGGCCCCTTGGTATTGCAAACTTTATATGCCCCAGTACAGGAGAATACCAGGGCCAAGAAGTGGGAGTGGGTGGGCAGGGGAGCAGGTCAGGGGGAGGGGAGAGGGAACTTTTGGAATAGCATTTGAAATGTAAATTAAGAAAATATCTAATTTAAAAAATTGAAAAAAATATATTTGGTTCATAATCTCCCTTATTTTCACGGTGTCTCTTTAGTTTCTGTTTCAATAAGTTGTCTATTGGTAAGAGTGGTGTGTTAAAATCTCCTACTATTATTGTGTGGGGTTCAATGTGAGTTTTGAGTTTTAGTAAAGTTTTATGAATTTGGTTGTTCTTGCATTTGGGGCATAAACGTTCAGAATTGAGACTTCCTCTTGGTGGATTTTCCTCTTGATGAATATGAAGTGTCCTTCTTCATCACACTTGATAAGTTTTGGTTGAAAATCTATTTTAGTGGATATAGGATGGCAACTCCTGCTTGTTTCCTGGGACCATTTGCTTGGAAGGTCTTTTTCAATCCTTTTACTCTGAGATAGTGCCTCTCGTGTTATTTGGATGTGTTTCTTGAATGCAGCAAAATGCTGGATCTTGTTTGTATATACAGTCTGTTAGCTTATGTCTTTTTATAGGTGAGTTGAGTCCATTAATATTGAGAGATATTAAAGAGTGATGACTGTTGGTTCCTGACATGGTTTTTGTTTGTTTGTTTGTTTGTTTGGTGGTGGTGGTTTTATGTGCTTGTGGCTCTCTGCTTTTGATTTTGTTGTGAGATGCTTATTATCTTGTCCTTTATTTGTTACAGGTATCTTCCTTGTATTGGAGTTTTCTATCCTGGATCCTCTGTAAGGCTGGGTTCGTAGATAGATACTGTTTGAATTTGCTTTTGTCCTGGAATATTTTGTTTTCTCCACCTATGTTAATTGAGAGTTTTGCTGGCTTGTCATTTGTGTTCTTTTAGAGTCTGCATGAACTCTGATTAGGCTCTTCTGGCTTTCAACATCTCTGTTGAGAAGCCTGGTATAATTCTGATAGTCTACCTTTGTATGTTACTTGGCCTCTATCCCTTGCAGCTTTTAATATTCTTTATTTACTCTGTGCATTTAGTGTTTTTCATAATTATTTGACAAGAAGATTTTCTTTCTGGTCTCATTTATTTGGTGTTCTATAGGCTTCTTGTACCTTTATGTCCATCAGTTGCTTTAGGCTGGGGAAGGTTTCTTTGATTTTGTTGAAGATATTTTCAGGTCCTTTGGGTTGGGAATCTTTGTTCTTCTCTATTTAGATTATTCTTAGACCTGGTCTTTTCATTGTGTTCCTGAATTTCCTGGATGCTTTGGGTTAGGAGTTTTTATGTTTTGAATTTTCTTTGGTAGTTGGGTCAATCTCTTCTACTGTATCTTTACACCTGAGATTCTGTTTCTATCTCTTGTAATCTGTTGGTAGTACTTATATCTGTAATTCCTGGCCTCTTTCCTAGGTTTTCCGGTTCCAGGTTTGCCTCCATTTGTTTTTTATTTTATTTTGTTTTGTTTTGTTTTGTTTTCTCTACTTCCACTTTTAGGTCTTAGATCACTTTATTCAATTCCTTCTCCTGTTTGCCTCATTATTGACAATTTTTTGTGACTAAATGTGTCTTCCAGTATCTTAACTGGGTTGCTTTCAATTGCATTGTTGGTAAAAGGAGTGCCATGGAAATGCCCAAACAACTCTATCTGTAGCTGAGCAACATTGTATGTTGATCACTACAAACTGACATCAGCCATTCCTGAGGACAATATATAAACAAATCTTTGAACACAGAAAAATTGAACTGGCACCTACAGCGAGACTTTATGTAGATGTTCTATTACCTTTGAGGCAGGAAGGGACTCTGCATACTGCCAATAAAGAAATATAAACAACAACCAAAACTCTCAGACCTACAATCTGTCCTACTTGCAAGATATACTAGGGCAAAGGTGGCATGACACTGCTTTAGTGATTAAAGAGAGAAAGTAGTACAGAGGCCTTGGGTCAATCTATCCTTCACAGGGGGCTTCTAATATTACAATGTAATTATAAAAGACAGTTACACAGATTGCTGGAATGCATAAAGCCCTGAAGGTGTGTTATACTCTGCAAAGTTAAAAGCAGAGCACTGGATGTGGGCTGTTTCTAAAGAGATTTGCTTGGCCCTCATTAGGCTTCTCAATGCCTCACTTAACCTTAGAGTTCTGACTATTCATCATCACTACCTTTTTCTCATCTCTTCCTCAAACATGGATGAAATTTCTAAGCTTATACTTGTCTTACTGGTCATGATCTAAGTCTGCATGTGGAAGTTTGTTTGAAGGAAAATTTATTCCCAGAATTTATGAACATTTGTTGTAATAGCTGGAAGGGATTCTGGTTAGATACCACACTAAATATTTCCATCTATATTGCATTGATACTAATATAAGAATTTATAATTGAAAGCAGTGTTCAGTTACACTGATAACCAAGTTTCAACTGTGCAATAATGATACTATTTACTAAATGAGATAAAAAGATCCTAGACATAAAAATATCTCAGGTGGAACAGTTGAAATTAATAAATAAGAAAAGATTTATATACTATGATTTAAACCTTGTCACAGATTTATCAATTAAGTTGATTTTGAATATAAGATTATCATGAAGAAAAGGAAACTAATTACTAGGAAGAGGAGGAAACAAGCCTGAAGGGGATCATGTGAATATGTTAATGATGTGAGCAGCAACACTAAATCTACATAGATTTTGTGCCTCCCTAGGGCTACGACACTAAGAGTTTCCAGGAAAAATAGATAAAATAGTATCTTCAAATATTATAATACAGATCTTATAACCTATGAATATAAAGAAGAAAAAGGAGAAGGAGAAGAAGAGAAACCATCACAGTAATTTCTGCCTTAATTACATGGAGCTAAGTAGGCAGTCAAGGAATGACATTCTCATTGCAGGTTACCTATATAATTGAGAAAATGAAGAACTGAAACTGTTTTTAGAAGCTTGCCAGATGCATTCCATTATATATTTGCCAACTTCTAAGGGGTGACATTTATGAAGTTTCCAGATTTTCAAGCTAGCATGAATTCAGTGAATATTTCTGTATATGTGTACTCACACATATGTTAGAGATGTAACAGTTAATGTGCTTACAAGACAGCAATGTTTGATACCTCTGTACTCTGAACACTTGAAATAATTATCGTCCACTATATGTGTATTACAGCAATTCATACCCATACTAGTCATATCGGAGAAAAATATGTTTCTGTCTCACTGACTCTTACAACCAACACTGATCATACCAAAGCTTCGGATCTTTCACCAAACCACACATTATGTGTGTTGTGTGATCCTGTGTGTGAGCTTATTTTCAGGCCTCATAAAAGATATCTGTGACTCTCTTCAGTTTCTCTTGAAATAAATCTGGGCTTTTCTGTGCCTTGTACACGTTGTTGAAACTAGCTATCATATCAGTTTAGTTTGGGTTTGATTGGAATGTTGTTTTGGTCTCTTCAGCAGTTCAAGGGAAGCTTAAATTTCTCAGAATTCAGGGCTAAAAATGGTGTATGTGTGTGTGTGTGTGTGTGTGTGTGTGTGTGTGTGTGTGTGTGTGTGTGTTCGTAATTATACAGTGTGTTTGCACATTTGCTGTGAAGGCCAGAGGATTCTCAGATTTCATTTTTTTTTTAACAGTTCACCTTGGTTTTGTTTTGTGGTTGAGATTGTCTGTCTTTCTGTCTGTCTGTCTGTCTGTCTGTCTGTCTGTCTGTCTATGTGTCAAGGTCTGCCACTTGGATCTGAGGCTCTGGTATTATGTGAGAGTGGCTGGAGTACCAGTGATCCTCCTGGCCCCTTTACTGAGCACTGGGGTTACAGTCAGGTGCAACTATGCCCAGGTTTTACATGGGTTATTATCACAGAATGCTGGTTCTTCCTACATGTCTGCAGGGTCTTTTACCCACTGAGCCATAGGTACATTCCCTTGTGTATGTATACTGGGGAAGTATACATAAATCCTACTAGCAAAGGTGTGATAGTGTGGCCACAACCTTAAAACTTGATGCCTTAAATTTGTTTCCATGACTACAGATGTGTAAAAATTAGATGAGTCAACCGGAATAGCATGGATATATCAGAATATTCCATAAAAACCATAACTGTGCAATATATCAGGAGAGAGGAAACAATTGTTAATGTAAACATTTAGGATTTTACTCACAAGATTGTTCACTGATTCTACTTCATATCACTGGTAGCCAACAGGGAAGCTACATCATCCCAACCTCCCTGAGTCTACTACTGAATATTTAAGGAGCTTGTCAAGATCACCAGAGGGAGCAATGATAGATGTTGTCCTTCATTTAAATCCATAGTGTCTGAATATGGATAAAGGAACTTATCCTCCATAGTGACAGAAAGATATCACATTAGATTAAACAACACAATCCCAGTGAAATCCATAAAACATTGTACCCAGATCCAGAAACACAAAAACTACCTCATCTATGAAGCTTGACAATTAAAAAAAAAAAACCCTATAATCTTTGCTCTTGATATTAGCCCAGAAATCTAGAATACCCAAGATACAATTTGCAAAACACAAGAAAATCTAAAAGAAGGAAGACCAACATGTGGATACTTCATTCCTCCTTAGAATAGGGAACCCAATCTAAAATACCCATTGAAGGATTTACAGAGACAAAGTTTGGAGCTAAGATGAAAGGATGGACCATCCAGAGACTGCCCCACCTGGGGATCCATCCCATAATCAGCCACTAAATGCAGACACTATTGTATATGCCAGCAAGATTATGCTGAAAGGACCCTGACATAGCTGTCTCCTGTGTGCTAATGTGTGGCAAATACAGAAGTGGATGCTCACAGTCATCTATAGGAAGGAACACAGGAGAAAATACCCAAGGGTCTGAAGGTGTCTGCAACCCTATAAGAGGAACAACAATATCAACTAACTAGTACCCCCAGAGTTCGTGTCTCTAGCTGCATATGTAGCAGAAGATGGCCTAGTTGGCCATCATTGGGAAAAGAGGCCCCTTGGTATTGCAAACTTTATATGCCCCAATACAGAGGAATACCAAGACCAAGAAGTGGCAGTGGGTGGGTAGGAGAGCAGGGCAGGGGGGGTCTTTTGGGATAGCATTTGAAATGTAAATGAAGAAAATATCTAATAAAAATTAAAGTAAATAAATAACTAAATAACAAATACCAGGGCATGTTAAGGATTTCTACTCTCACACTTCTCTCCATTTCAGAGATGGGAGAGCCTAGGTTCTGGGTAGGTATCATTTGTTCTAAGGCTATTCATACCCTTGACTTGTAGACAGGATTTAATCTTACTCCACCACATTCCCCTCATCACTACTGAGCCTGTTCTCTAGTATGAAAGGCATTAGCTGTATTGCCTTTACAGTGATGTGAATTTCTGATTGCAATTGTTTTTTGCTCCCATTATTTAAGGTTCTGTGGGTCAGATCTTAAACACCCAGATAAGGTAACTCTATTAGGCAATGCTCATAGAAGTGCCCGCACAGCATGTCCTTCCATGTTGTTGGATTACAAACATTGTTTCTTTTAATCTGAAAGCTTACTTTTTATTAACTCATTTTTTTCAGGTTACATTTTGATCTCAGTGTTTTCTCTCTCCCAACTTCTGTTTTGTTGGGTGTAGTTTTTTTGTTGTTGTTATTGTTGTTTGTTATTTTGTTTTGTTTTGTTTTTGTTTTATGAAGATTTACTTTGCACTCTTCAGTTTCACTGGGAAGGAAAAATCCTCTGAGTAAGAAAAAAAAACTTCTGAGAGACTGAGGGGTTTTAGCACATGGGCTTTCCTTCATGCAGCTATCAAGGAGAGAAAACCCATGGAGTATTTGAAGAAAGCCTTGAATGTAAAGCATATGTCAAAGTGTTGTGCTCACTAAGACTTTTGATGTTACTACTGTCAGAATTGACTATTCCCCTACAGTCATTCTTCTTTTCTTAAAAAAAAAAAAAACATATCTACTTCAAGCTGAAGAAATAGAAAATATCATTGGTTAGGTCAAGTGCTCTGAAAATAAGCTACGATCATATTACAAACAGCAGAAATCATCAGTCTCCCAATATAAAGCATAAATAAAAGCGTTTCCTGCAATAAAAACGAAGGAACAAAGAGAAAGAGTGAAAAGTTATTTCTATCTGACAGTTATCTAGAGTTCCTATGGAGGATGATGGTAAATGAGTTACAACACGTGCAGGAGAGAACCTTTATACTTGAATGAGTGTTTGAAAACCAAGAAAGCCAGTGAGAGATCATGGGGAAGGAGGACACACACACACACACACACACACACACACACACACACACACAGAGAGAGAGAGAGAGAGAGAGAGAGAGAGAGAGAGAGAGAGAGAGAGACCCTAAAATGTGAAAAGTGTATCTACATCTCTGAGTTCACTCCATCAGTAAGCATGGCAGCCAGGCTGTAGAACCAAGCCAAACATTCATGTAGATGAATGGATGAGAAAAATGTAACATACATACAAACAACACAGATATGCATATATGAGTGCCACTGGGGAGAGATATATATGCACGATATGCACTATACACTTCAGCAGAGAAAGATTCTGTAACTTGCACATAATGCATAGAACAGGGAAAAAAATTGAACCACACATACAAAGGGGTGGGTTTCATTATAATATTCGCATGAGGTATTCAAACAGAGATGAAGTTAGTAATACTGTACCATACATATTTTTATAATCACCAAAATATCACACTCTACCCTAAAATATAATGTTTATATTTATTTGTCAATTCATAATTAAAACTACAGTTAAACTGAAATAATAAGTGTGTCACTTTCATTCAACAAAGGCTTCTTTCTTTAGAGAGTAAACATTCTAGATTCTTTCCTTAAACTGACATCCTAAAAATTCAACCTTTCTGTGATCTATGGTTTCTGTTCTCAATGGAATAAATTGCCTGTCACACAGCAGCACTGCTAATGAGTTCTGGCAAAGATTTCAGATTCTTCCAAAAGTGTTCCTTTTAGAGCTTTAACTATATGAATAAAGCACACATTTTCAAAAATATTTATCTCCACTTTCTTCATTCCCAAGCCTTGCTATCCTGTATTGCTCTATGTTAACAGTTAATTTGTTTTTCTTACCTCTAGGATCTGATAAGGGACCTCTAGGATCTGATAAGGGAAATAGGAATAGAGTTCAGAATTTTGGAAGAGATGTGTATTTATTCTCAGAGACAAGGCACTCTCTGTACTGGGGTGTGAAGTTTTTGATCAGTACAAACAGAGGTAGCTGATACTTTAAACTGGAGGGCTGCAACCACAATCTGGTGATACTGACAAGCTGAAGAGGTGTGGATTCTTATCAAAATGCAGACAGACATAGTAACTGTGGGAGTGCTAGGACTTTATCCTTACTTCTTATACCTTTCTGTAGGGGTGCATCTGGTTCTCACTGCCTCAATCATTTGTCCACACACAATTGAATATGCACTTCAGGGAGGCCTTTGAGTCACCATGCATGTGATCTGTGGCACAGTTTCACTGAGGACATGAGATAAAAATATTTTCAGAGGCATCTTACACAGGGCAAGGTCCAGCCACACTGCAAATGGAAGGCTAGCCATTTGTATTTTCTTTTCTGCATTGTTTTAATAGACAAAGTAACACAAAACCTTTGAAAGCTGAGCTTGCAGCTCAATATTTCCAATTTTATGTAATCTTTTTTGAAACAGAGGGAGAACCCTGTATTAAGGGAATATCTCTCATTGTTTATGTGTCCAAATGTTTCTCCTCAGGCTTTCTAAGTAATCCTTCCTCTACAAAGTAGGCTTCTCCCTGTCAGGCTATAAAACTAATATTTGACCACACTAAGTAATATAAGTTGTGATCCAATGGTATATGGATGGATACATAGATACATGCACATCACCCTGCAAACAAATTTGGTGCTAGAAAATCTTGTTTAACTGAACCTAATTTAAGAGGTCCCTTGTTTGGAATTCATCAATATCTGCATTATTATGATTTTAACACACACATACATTTTCATGAATGTAGAAAGCTGAGTTTTTTCAATTTGATATTGGTAAGATTTTATTACTATGACTGGAAACACAGAGACTAGAAACACTAATCAAATTTAAGAAAAGCATATATATTTCCTTTAATACTTTTCATATTTTCATCTGTGATCACAAAGTTATCCTTTCATGAGTTTACCATATCACCCTTGAACCAGGAGAAGAGGCCTAAGCATTTCTGGATGAACGTTCCCACATGACTAGCTCTAAAATCATTCAAAACTCTGTTATCCATAATGTTGATTTTTTAGAAGCTCATCACTAACTTCACTCTTGTTTTATGTTTTAACACCTGCCAAATCTAAATGTCTCCAGGACATTATCTTTTAAATTAAAGAGAAATTGATGTGACAGATCACAGAAGAGACAAATAAGTGGCAATCAAAGAATTCCCCGGTTACTGTGTGTCCTGTCAGTCCAAACCTTCAATGAGCTGGAAGTGTTAGTTGGCTTCAGATGGTTTTTATATCTCCCTATGCCAGAGTTCATTTAAGCTTGCCCACTAAGGAATGGTAAGCCTAACACTCACTTAATATCTGGTGGAATCACCATGCCTGACCTCAAGCTGTACTACAGAGCAATCCTTATAAAAACTGCATGGTACTGGTACAGCAACAGACAGGTGGATCAATGGAATAGGGTCGAGGACCCAGAAATGAATCCACACACCTATGGCCACCTGATCTTTGACAAGGGAGCTAAAACTATCCAGTGGAGAAAGGACAGCATTTTCAACAAATGGTGCTGGCACAACTGGTGGTTATCATGTAGAAGACTGGGAATNCTAGTTGGCCATCATTGGGAGGAGAGGCCCTTTGGTTATACAGTCTCTATATGCCCCAGAACAGGGGAATGCCAGGGCCATTACGTGGGAGGGGGTGGGTGGGGGAGCAGGGCGGGGACGCGGGAGGGTAAGGGAAAATCTCTGGATAACATGTGAAATGTAAAGGAAGAAAATATCTAATAAAGAGAAAAAAAAAAGGAAAAAAAAATAATACAATTATAATATATAAAACTCAGTACTTGCTGAAAATTCACTATTATAACTCATTAGAACACCAGTTTCATCAAATAAAGGAAAACAAGATTCATATTTTTAATGGGACTAAAATAGAAAATTAGGAGTAATTTTTGTGTTGCTGATCATAGATGGTTTAAACATGTCAGACTTATCTATCCTGACATGACTCAGTTATAGCACCATTTATTTTGCCAGAAGAAAAATGAAAACTTTTACTTCATTCTATAAATTCAGTAATATTCAAAATATCTTTCAAAGATATATTTGATTTCTTAAACTTCCCACAAATGTTTAAGTAGCTATTTTCTTTATTTACATTTCAAGTTTTATCCTCTTTCCCATTTCCCCTTCACACCCCCAATTCCTTCCCCCCTCCCCCTGCTCACTAACCTACCCACTCCCACTTCCCTGTTCTGGGATTCCTCTACACTGGAGCATCAAGCCTTCACAAGACCAAGGGCCTCTCCTTGATGTCCCACAAGGCCATCCTCTGGTACATATGTGGCTGGAGCCATGTATCCCTCCATGTGTACTCTTTGGTTGGTGGGATAGTCCCTGGGAACTCTAGGGTTGCTGGTTAGCTCATACTGTTGTTCCTCCTATGGAACGGCAAACTTCTTCGGCTCCTTGGTCCTTTCTCTAGCTCCTTCATTGGGGACCCTGTGCTCAGTCCAATGGTTAGCTGAGAGCATACACCTCTGTATTTCTCAGGCTCTAGCAGAGCCTCTCAGGAGACAACTATATCAGGCTCCTGTCAGCAAGCACATATAGGCACCCAAAATAGTGTCTATATTTGGTAGCTGTATATTGGATGAGTCCCCAGGTGGAGCAGGCTCTGAATGGTCTTACATAGTACATAATTGGGAGAATCCTTGCTTTTCTTACTTGTTTTTGCTCTGTGAGAGTGTAACAGTGATCCAAATTTAGAGTGCCACAAATATTCACAGTGTTCAACTCCCCGGTTTTCATTATCTGATTATTACCAAATTTTGAAACTTGATGAGACATTGAAAATGATACGCCTGGGATTATTTAATTGGTCTGCACCAGTCACTTGATTCAACTTACTTTTATCTCAGAAAATATAAAATATTGAATAGAATAGTCATCAGAAAAGGAGAATAATTGATAAAATATCTAACATTTATAGATGGGAGAAAATTTCCTGAGCATTGTCTGGACTTTTATGTTGTTAATGACAGATATATCCATTGACTCTTTTTATTTCTCTTTGCTTCTTAGCTATGTTTGCGTATTCCCTCCAAGCTTAATGCTCAAATTTAATTTCCATTATAACTCTATGAAAAGGAGGGAACTTTATGAGGTCATGAATTTCTGAGAGTACCTTCCTTGTGTGTGGATTCCTTATGATTGATATGATTGGAGAGGGCCTGCTTTGGTAAAGTGAGACCTTCATTCTCTTTCTCAAAGACACGTCCCTGCCATATAACTCTCCATCTGCCAAGCTATCACGTGAGAGGGTCCTTGACACCTGATGGCACTACCCACATGACTTTTAACCCTTCATAACTGTCAAAAATAAATATCTGATCTTAATAAGTTAAACAATCTTAAATCATTTGTTATCTCAACAAAAAAACAGTTAATTGATTCCTCAACTATGGAAGTATAACTTTCACAACTAAAAACAAATGTATAAAAATATGCATTTATGCACAAAATTTAAGATACAAAGTTTATCAAAATAAATCTTACTTTAAATGGAATTATTTCTAGTAGAATTACAAGTTTCTCAGCAGTAGAGTATAAGAATAATGTATCATCATGTCACAAGCATAATTTTGGCCTCCATGCTAAAATGATCACTTCCTGTTTATTCTGTTAAATCCAGAAAATACATTATAGTCAAAATTGTTGTTTCAAGAGATTCTACCCTATGGCTATACAGCCCTAACCCATGAGCATTTCAGGAGTGATTTGCATTTAAATGACTCATTAACGTCACCATTTGTAGAAATGTGGGTCATTAGATGTGAACACAAGCTGAAACCAAAATTTACTTTACACAGAGATGACTGGAATACAGACATGAAGACAAGACTATGGTATCCTCATTGATTAAGATGCTTTGGAGTTTCTGACCTCTTGCTGCAGTGCTGATCATCAACAGGATTTAGTGACATTAAAAGCTTTGGCACAGGGCGAGTTGTGTGGATGTTATACTTCTATTGCATTGATTTAATTAGCAAAGAAACTATTTATTTACATTATTTTTCTTGAAAAAATAAAAGCCTCCGTTATAGCAGGCAATCTATTGAGCTTCTTTGAGGCATTGGCTGATCTCATCATTCTGAAGACTAAATCCAATCATACAGAGAAACCACAAGAATTCATCAGGTTGAAGGGTTTGGATTTCTCTGAATTATCTGCGAAATATCATTTCTAGGATGACAATTTCAACCTAAGTCACTGTACCAAACCACAGAACACTGGGATACTAAGAGGGAAAGAACTTTTTCACAAGGTATATTGTTTGGATAGTTAAAAAAAAAAAAAAAAAAAAAAAAAAAAAAGGGTACTTTGGGCTGTGCAACTCTAGAAAGTGCCATTCCTAGCCACTGGCCTATAAGCCATGACCATCCAAGATCATCAGTCTTTCTCTTTAAACATGGTATCTAAAAGCTTTTACTCTAAACTTGAAAATATATAATACAGAAAATGTTTTCAAATCATTATTCTAACATTCATTTTCTTTATAAGCTATAAGTAAAGCGATTATTAATATTAATTATATGGTTAACACAGCAACTTCTATCTGCTCCATCTTTTAGTGCACCAGTGCTTTAACTGGGGAGCAGATCAGAAAGAACTCGGTATAATATTTCTACTGAATTTAGTTTTGCATGAAGCCCTACTAGGCCTTTTCTGATTGTAGAGTTATTATATTTCTCAAATAGGACTGTTCCATGAAGCATGAGGAAGGAGAATTCTGGGTCTAACCTGGCAATAAGCAAAGTGTTAAAAGTATTTATTTCTTGTAGAGTATCATCACATAAGATATCTTACTGCTGTAAATATGCTGTCATAGAAAATACAAACAAACAAACAAAACAGAAGAGACATTAGGATATGCAATGAAGAACCCTGAGTCAGCCCAGTAGTGTATAAGCCAGGGAACTTCGGATAAGTGCATTTCAAGTGCACTTCTGTGTTTTTTTAACTGTGATTGTCTTAACAATAAGTATTCTCCTTTATCTAGAGATGAAAACATCTTGTTTTAGGAACTCATCACAGACAAAAATCCCCCCATTCTTTTTCATTTATAAATAAATCCACAACTTTTTCTACGTTTTCAACATAAAATTTTCCTCTATCAAATAAGGACTATGGAAATTGAAATTATTTCAGAGAGTAAAATTAGAATAAGATATATTTAATTTTGGTGACTTTTGAAGTAAAAGAGATGGTTATATTTTTCCACTTTATTCTGGTTCTCTGTAAAGCTCAGCTGCAACTTTCAAGAATGACTTAAAAATGATCCAGTTTTCTTGTGTCATCTCAGAAACGATCCTTGAGGAAAAAATCTGGCAGCATCTAAAGGAAGGAATTGTCACCTGCCTATCAGTATCTATTCCTCTCTCCTTTATACTTCTCTGATCATCAAAGCCAGTGAGCTCCTCACACTCAGTGCAAGTCATGTGTAGTGTTGCATGATGGGACTTTGGTTGCAGACTTGTGCTTTGGTATTGATCCTACCTCATAGAGATACAGTCCTACATTACAGAGATTGTGAAAAATCATTATTGGTATGGGCTTTCTCAAAGCTTCTGAGAGAAGTGTGTTATAAACAAGTTGGTACAGAGCTAGTCAGAGTCTCTGACAAGACCATGGGCTCACAAAAACAGCTACTACCATTTTGTGTCAGCTGTGTATCGCTACATTAATAGGGAGTTCAGAAACACTCTGTCTTCATACCTATTATACATCATAAATTTGCATCCGATGCACACAGACTTACTTTAGTTTTGGGTTAGTGAATATGAGGTGGTATGCTTTATTGAATTATTAAGTAAAAAACGAGAACCCATTTCTCCAGCCCTCAACCTTTTTATAGGCATCCTGTATAAACTACAGGGACAAATGTCACACATTGGGAAAGAATGAATGCATATAAAGCTCCAGTGACATCACATTTATATTTCAAGAAAACTTTCTTGTGTGATGACTAACAATGATAAATAGCAGCTTTTTACACTACTAGGTTAGACCCATAATTCCCATTTGTTTCTTGTGCCTCATGGCATGAGAAGAATCCCATGTTTTGGGACTCCTATCATACTGTGCTGTGCTCTCTTAATTACCTTAATTGGTCTTCTTTCTTCTATGTGACAATTCCTCTTCATTTTTGCCTCTTTCTCATCTGTTCTTTATAGAATTAGAAACTGATCCATTACTCTGATGTTCAAAATGAATAAATAACTGAAGATTCCCTGAGTGGTGCTGTGTGAGGAAGATACAGCTTCTCGCAGCAACTGTTTGTCAAGTCAGAGGGCTTGAACAACTTCCCTCTCCTCCCACCATCACCCATCATCATCACAGTTGGAAAGCATTCATTCACTTCATCACATTAAGCAAACTTGATCAAAATACCTTGGAGAGAACCAGCCAACAGGATGGATGTAAGGAAAAACCAGAGGCTTTAAGCATGTTTAGAAAAGAAACATCTACAGTATGGAAATCACAACCACTCAGTGTCCTGTGCATTATAATAATTTAATAATGAGTTTATCTATCTATCTATCTATCTATCTATCTATCTATCTATCTATCTATCTATCTATCTATTTTTATATAGTTCTTTTTTAATTATTCACTTTATATCCCATTCATTGGCCCCCTTCCCAGTCGCACCTCCCACAATCCTTCACTCATCTCTCCCTTTCTCCTCTAACCAGGTGGGAAACTCCCTAGGTATCCCCCCCACCCTGAAACTTCAAGGCTCTTTCGCGTTAAGTGCTCCCTCTCCCACTGAGTCCAGACAAGACAGCCCAGCTAGAAGAACATATCCTACATAGGGGCAAAAGCTTTTAGGGTAACGCCCTCTCCAGTTGTTTGGGACCCACATGGAGACCAAGCTGCACATCCATTGCATAGGGATGTGCAGGGAGGCCCAGGCTTACCCTGTGTATGTTCTCTGGTTGGAGTTTCAGACTCTTAGAACCACAAAGGAGCAGATGAGTTATTGTGTTGATCTTCCTGTTGAGTTTCTATTCCCTTAGAGTCTGTAATCCTACCTTTTGTTCATCCATGAGAGTTACCAATCTCTATCCTTTGATTAGTTATGGGCGTATGTTTCTGTCTGAGTCAGTTGGTGAGTCAGGCCTCGTAGAATACAACCATTCTAGACTCCTGTCTGCAAGCAAAACAAAGTATGAGTAATTGTGTTAGGGATTGGTGCTGACCCATTCGATGGGTCTCAAGTTAGGCCTGTTATTGGATAGCCACTCACCCAATCTCTGCTTTAATCCCCAATCACTGTATTTCTTTTTGTTGTTGTTGTTGTTTGTTTTGGGGTGTTTTTTTTCTTCCAACTTTTATTAGATATTTTCTTCATTTATATTTCAAATGCTATCCTGAAAGTCCCCTATACCCCTCTGTCCCCCGCCCTGCTCCCCTACCTACCCAATCCCACATCTTGGCCATGACATTCGCATGTACTGGAGCATATAAAGTTTGTATGACCAAGGGGCTTCGCTTCCCAATGATGGCCAACTAAGCCATCTTCTCCTACATATGCAGCTAGAGACACCAGTTCTGGGGGTATTGGTTAGTTCATATGGTTCTTCCACCTATAGGGTTGGAGACCCCTTCAGCTCCTTGGGTATGGGCGTATGTATCTAGCTCCTCCCTTAGGAGCCCGGTGTTCCATCTAATAGCTGACTGTGAGCATCCACTTCTGTGTTTGCCAGGCACTGGTATAGCCTTACAGGAGACAGCTATATCAGGACCCTTTCAGCAATATTTTGCTGGCATACGTAATAGAGTCTGCGTTTGGTGGCTGATTATGGGATGGACCCCGGCTGCAGCAGTCACTGGTTGGTCCATCCTTTTGTCTCACCTCCACACTTGATCTCTGTAACTCTTTCAATGTGTACTTTGTTCCTAATTCTAAGAAGGGGGCGAAGTGTTGACACTTTGGTCTTCATTGTTCTTGAGTTTCATGTGTTTAGCAAATTGTATCTTGGGTAATCTAGGTTGCTGGGCTAATATCCACTTATCTGTGAGTACATGTTATGTGAGTTCTTTTTTGATTGGGTTACCTCATTCAGGATGATACCCTCCAGATCCATCCATTTGCCTAGGAATTTCATAAACTCATTGTTTTTAATAGCTGTGTAGTACTCCATTGTGTAAATGTACCACATTTTCTGTATCCATTCCACTGTTGAGGGACACCTGGGTTCTTTCCAGCTCCTGGTAATTATAAATAAGGATGCTATGAACATAGTGGAGCATGTTTCCTTATTACCAGTTAGAACATTTTCTGGATATATGCCCAGGAGATGTATTGCAGGATCCTCTTTTAGTACTATGAAAGAACTTCTGGTGGAATCACCATGCCTGAACTCAAGCTGTAATACAGAGCAATTGTAATAAAAACTGCATGGTACTGGTACAGCAACAGACAGGTACATCGATGGAATAGGATTGAAGACCCAGAAATGAATCCACACACCTATGGTCACCTGATCTTTGACAAGGGAGCTAAAACCATCCAGTGGAAAAAGGATAGCATTTTCAACAAATGGTGCTGGCACAACTGCCAGTTATCATGTAGAAGAATGGGAATCCATTCTTTTCTCCTTGTACTAAGGTCAAGTCTAAGTGGTTTAAGGAACTCCACATAAAACCAGAAACACTGAAACTTATAGAGGAGAAAGTGGGGAAAAGCCTCAAAGATATGGGCACTGGGGAAATATTCCTGAATAGAACAGCAATGGCTTGTGCTGTAAGAGCAAGAATTGACAAATGGGACCTCATAAAGTTACAAAGCTTCTGTAAGGCAAAAGATACTGTCAACAAGACATAAGGGCCACCAACAGATTGGGAAAGGATCTTTACCAATCCTAAATCAGATAGGGGACTAATATCCAATATATATAAAGAACTCAAGAAGGTGGACACTAGAAAATCAAAGAACCCCATTAAAAAATGGGGCACAGAACTAAACAAAGAATAGTTAACTGAGGAATACCGAATGGCTGAGAAGCACCTGAAAAAATGTTCAACATCCTTAATGATCAGGGAAATGCAAATCAAAACAACCCTGAGATTCCACCTCACACCAGTCAGAATGGCTAAGATAAAAATTTCAGTTGACAGCAGATGCTGGTGTGGATGTGGAGAAGGAGGAACACTACTCCATTGTTCGTGGGATTGCAAGCTTGTACAACCACTCTGGAAATCAATCTGGCGGTTCCTCAGAAAATTGTATTTCTTGTAGACAGGGTGAGTTTTGGGTCAAAGGCTTTGTTGGTGAGTTGGTGCCTGTATTGCTCCACTAATGTTCCTGCCTGGCCACAGGAGGGAGCCTCCACAGGGTCTATATTCCCAGTGCTGTGAGTCACAGATAATGGTAGCACCATTGATTCTTGGACCACCTACAGGAGCCTGAGAAACTGAAAAGGATGTTTAACTAGTATCACAAATATAATCAAGTATCAAGGGTACAAACCTTTTGTACACCACACCTCCTCAAGTGGGATTCTTCTATTTCTGATTTTTGTGCTTGATGTGTCTTATAAAGGCAAGTATATGTTTTATGGAGTAGGATGTGTTATGGTAGATGAAGTACCTTAGCAGGCCAAGGCTAAGACATCCCTTCCCCAAGGTACCAGCAATGTGAAGGGTGAATAGAATAGAGTTTATTTGGGGGAATGGGAAGGGAATAGAGGCAGAAGTGAGACAGGGACAGAGAAGGACAGAGAGAGAAAGAGAAAGAGAAGAAAACAGACTGGCCAGGAGCATGTGGAGCAGGGGAAAGGAAGGGGAGAGAGGGAAAAGAGGTTCATAGAAAGAAAAGTGGCAGAGAGTTAGCAGTCCCTTTTATAGCAAGCCAGGTATACCTGACTGATGCTACGTGACTGTTGGGTGAAGCATAGAAGAAATGCAAACAGTGGTAATTTTCTTGATTAACGTTTTAGAAATACCACCCTATAACATTTAGGAAAATGTATAATAATGTCCAGTGTATACATATTAGCAACAGAAAGCTAGCACAAGCCAGTCTCTCCTTGCCATTTGCTATGAAATACCAGTTAACTAACTGCTTCAGGCACATGCATTCCAAGTTCTTAAGAGCAGGTCACCACACAGGTGACACCAGAAACAACATCTGCCTTTTCTATACTGATGTCTGGATTTTAAAGTATACATTTGGTTTTCTTTTTCATTTTATATGACTATGTATGAGCTTGTTGTGTGGAGGCCAGAAGACAGCATCAGATCTTTTGGAGTAGAAGTAACTGATGAATGCAGGTCCTAAGAATCAAACCCGGGCCCTCTGTAATAGCAGCAAGTGCTTTTAACCATGAAGCCATCTCTCTATCTCCTATATTAGCAATCTTGTCAACATTAGCCCAGCACCAACCCACTCCCTTCAGAGCCAGAAAAATGGGCCTGACTTTCTTTTACTATATAGCTGAGAATCAGCAGTTCCTTTGTGAATAAAGTTTGTAATAACTGTTTGTCTTTGTTTTTCATTAATAGCATTTCAGATCAGTGAGGAGATGGATCCTATTTGCTACCTGACCAAATATCACTTTGAATTTTCAAACCAGCCTTCAAGGCCTTTAGGGGAATATGTTTCAATTTGTTGAAGCTACTTCACTAAGGGTCCTTTGTAACCTTTTGACATTGCTACCATAACATCAGATAGATATATGTATCCAAACATTGGAAAATAATGGATGTAATCTTAGGGAACTGTGAAGGAAATATATTATAGATACTGGCCTGGGCAGGTTATTTCTCAAGAAATTTCAATCTTATCTATCAGAAATGGAAAACAGAGAAAATTAGACCTGCTGTCACAGCTTGTAGGCAGCAGCCACAGGTTCCATTTTTTTCTGCCCTCCACATTTACTATTAGTAGTTTACAAAATTATTGAAATAACAAAGATACAAAACTCTATGATTTGTTCTACAGGTAGATCTTCTAGCACATAGCTGGAAATTCTAACAGTGAAGACAGGATAAGGCTTCAATCTCACCTGTAGATTTGAATTAGACATTTTAAAATATATATTTTGATGTCAGTTTAGACTTTTCAAAATCTAATTTCTTTAGGGTTCTTAAATGTATCAACATTCTTTCTAGCACACCAACCAGAGGTAGGGAAAAAATGTTAACAGGAAAAGGGAGTTGTGGACCTGTTTTAAAAGTAGTCCCGTGGGGTGATTCCATTCTTCTTTGTCAGGATACCATGAATCTATTTCAATAGCTAGCATCAAACATGAATCAGTCTCAGAGGCTTGATCCATCAGAAACAGCAAGGCTCCACAGAATTTTACATGTCAGTCAAAACAGCCAGAAACAGCCCAAATACCATGAGAAGTTTTTTGGCTTTTCTCTCTACAGATTGAAGATAAACAAAGACCATTGAAGACCTGTGAAATGTTGCATTGTATACCAATGTAAAAGTATTTTTTCACTGTTTGGGGTAGAGAGGGGTTTTAGACATATTCTTTATAAATATCACATGTGTCTGTTTTCAGCCAAACCGTGCATTGTCCTCTCACAATAGAGCTTCCAGAAAAACATCACATGATAAAACTGAACTCATAAAGAAACCAGAAATTTCTACTTCACCTTGGGCTGTTAACAATGAACCCCAGATCCTTAGGAAAGTTAGATAAGCACTCTGTAAGTAGACTAAAGTCCTGCCTGACAAGTCCTTTCTTAAAACCTAAGGTATATCTGTTCAGTTGAGTTTTTAAAACCATTTCCAGTTTGGATTAAGCCATTTTGAGTTATTATTATTATATTCTCTTTCAGAAGTGCCTAAAAGTCAAAACTGTACTGTAATTATATCATATATTCTATTCATTCTGTCATATTGATAGCTGAACAAAAAAGATTTATGTGCAAAGAATAGGAACAGGAAGTTCAATATGAACTATTTCATGGGAGAAATGAGATGAGGGCAAACTTCATATCTTAAAGCAAGTCAATAAATAAAACTATAAATCTTTGATGAGGAAGTAGACATGGTGAAGGTTCTGAAAGTTTACTTGTTTTCAATTGCAATATTTATGAATTAATGGCAGTCATTGATTGGGAGGTGACACTGTATTCACTGTGAATTGATTGATTCCTTAAATTCTTTCAGGCCAATAAGAAACCTAGATTATAATACATTTCTCTTGGTATTTTAGTAAAGTAATATTTCAGACTTTCTAGATTTTTATCTACCCCCACATTTGTATGAGAAAACTCATTTTTGTCTAAAACAGTAATACAAGAAGGTGAATTACAGTTATGGTCACGTGGTTTTATATTATTTGAGTCAAGTCTAGGATTAAAAGTCAGATAGTGCCTTCTTAGTCAGCTTTGCTAGATTTGGAACCAGTTAGTAGACACACATCTGGGTAAGTCTGTGTAGGTGTTTCAGGTGGGTTTCCCTGGGGAGGAAAGACCTATCTTGGATGTAAGTAGCACCATCCCATGGCTTGGGGCTCAGACTAAATACACTGTGGAAATAGGAAGAAGCTGGCTTTTTATCAATGTCTGTGTTTCTGTTCCTCCTTAAAACACCAGCAAGTTGACAAGCTACCGCATGCTCTATCATCCTCCTTCCTCACCAGGATGGACACAACTCTCAAACCATGAGACAAAATAATCCCTTTCTTCTTTAGGTTGTCTCCAAATGTCACTATTTGCACAACCCTGCACTAAGGGACATTAACTGAGATTGACTGTTTCCTTTAGGACTTGCTAACTCAACCCTCGCCGATATAAAAATGGTTGCAATGAGGGAAATGACACTCAGAGTTCACAGGGCTCTTTGGCTGAAGTGGATATAAATAATAAACAAACAAACAAAAACAAAAAACAAAACAAAACTGAAACAACAACAAAATAACCATAGCAATGTGTGTGCCAACAGGGAGTCCAAATAAAGATAAAATTGTGCTTGTAACTCTACTTTGTACTAACCAAATGGCTTTTTTTTTAAAACGTTTTTATTGAATCCTTTGTACATCATGGACCCCGGTCCCAATGAGGGACAGGTGCAGCTCTCCAACTTTCACGGCCTCCCTGCCAGCTCTCCAACTACCAGAGAAAATGAGGGGCATCACTCATGTATCTATGCCAGTTCATGGCAGATGAGTGGCAGGATCAGCTCCCCCATGCATTTGCCCTCGGAACTAGCTCACCTGCTCCTTTCCTACCAGGGTCCACTCTGTTGTGCTGTCTGGGTGAGGGGTAGGACCCGCTTTCCGCAATGCTGCAGCTGGTGAATAGCAGGGATAGCTTTCCAGTCCTCATGATTCTGTGGGCAGCGTTTCGGACTGCCAGAGGTGCCAAGAGACAGGGGACATCTCCTCAGTGTCCATAATACCCATCGGCAGAAGAGTGCCAGGGTCAGCTCTCCTATACTCATGGCCTTGAGGCTTGCTCGCCCACACCCTGCCATCAGGGCCAGCTGCACTTTGCTGTCTGGCCTAAGTGTGAGGCCCACTTTACCAAGTGCTGTCAAGAGTGAGAAATGGGGCCAGCTCTCCACAGTTCCAGACTCAGTGAAGAGAGTGGTCAGTTATGTACAACCCCAATCACATTGTCCCCAGAAGCTGCCCAACCAGGGACATCTCTATGTCCTTTAGTGGTAATATGAGCCACAAGCATAGGCACTAACCCCTGTCAGTGCATAGCAATGAAGCCAGATATGGTCCTATGCTACTCCTCTCCACCCTCAAGTCTCCAATTCCATCACTCTTCATAATGCCCAAGTAGCTGCACTTCTCTCATTTAACCACCATATACTGTCACATCGTGGTGACTCCCGCTGTAGGCTGGATGAGTGCCTGGTGGGACTCTGGGTAACATCTTCCATCTGGGGTGTATGGCATGGCAGCAAATGCATATCCACTGTCCTCCTACGCCATGTGTCAGAGGGCAGGTCTGCAGGAGGTATGGCAGTCAGCAGGTCTTTGTCTGTCTGCCTTTTTGTTTACTGCACTGTGTGATGGTAGGCGGGGCTCTATGTTTCTATTGTCTGCTCTTGCTTTGGGTGCATGGCAGGGGTATGGGTATATTCCCCAGCCCACACTGAGTAGCATGGTGGAACAGACAACTCGTTCTATCTTCCTCCTTGTAAACTGTGCTGCTTGGATTTGCTTTAATTCAGTTTATCTGTACCCTAGACCTAAAGCAGCTTGGACAACCATGTCAAGCATCAAGCTAAAATGAACAAAGGACTGCCATCTGCTCTCTCCCTGACTGATACAAGAGCAACACCATCTACCTGCTATCTTCTTGCTGGTTGCCAGGTTAGCTAATGGTTTTTAAACTAAAAAAATGAAGTTGACACCTATTTTTATATTTCTTAAAATGAACATCCTTCCCACAGGAAGATAGAGATTGTATTCATTCCCAAATATTCCATATATCATAAAGAGAGTTTACAGTTTGACTGGATGAAGTACAAAACCAGTAATATCGACTTTTACTAAAATTATTCACAGAAACATTTGTGCGTGACTGAGATGGACTGGAGAGAGGAAGAAATAAAAAGGTAGGGAGGAGAGAAAGTAAAGAGGAAGAAAGGAGGGAAGAGGGAGAGAGGACATCTCCTCAGTGTCTATAATATCTATGGAGATGTCCCCTGTCTCTTGCCACCTCTGGCAGTCCGAAACGCTGCCCACAGAATCATGAGAATTAGAAAGCTGGCCCTGCTGTTCACCAGCTGCAGCACTGGTGAAAGCAGGCCCTACCCTTCACCCAGACAGCACAACAGAGCTGACCCTGGTAGTGAGGAAGCAGGTGAGCTAGCCCTGAGAGAAAGGGAAGGAGAGAAAGAGGAGAAAAGAAGAGAGGAGATAGGGAGGACAGAGAAGAAGGAAAAGGAAGGAGAACAAAAGAAAAGACCAATATTTGGTATTCACTTTTTTTACCTTCTCTTCCCTAATCCCAATTATGCCATTAGCTTTATTAACTTCTGAGAGGGCTTTGGGGACCATGGAGCAAAAAGAAACATTTGATTTTGTGGTGGAATAATTTTTGCTCTCCTTTTCAAAACACTAAAGAACCTCTCTGAGTTCAAGGCTTATGATGAATTCCTCTCATGGCTGGAGCCAAATCAAGCAGTGCTTACAACTGACACTGAATAAATCCCTCATTTCTAAACAAGTCAGACTTCAAGGAGAAGAGGAAATCAAGCAAATCGACACGAACTGATTCTGTTCTTGTTGTTCTGAACTGATCCAGTGTTCATTTGATCCAAAATTAAATTCTGTCCTTCCTACTGTCTGGGAAACACCAGAGTGATTGTCAGTTTTTTTCCCCCCCTCTGTTATTATATTGGGACATTCTACTAAGGAGTACCAGGACAATTTTGTGACTTCATTTTAAAGACTTCATTTATCATGCTTCCTTTAAAGCTGGGTAGCCATGAGAATTCTTTCCAGGAAAGAAGACTGGGAAAACTCAAGCTGGACACTAGAGATGATCATAACTTCACAACTTATAAGCAGCCAGCATGCCTGTAATGGAAGCTTAAGGAGTGGCATAGTGACCGGAGACAATGGATGGTACAGAGGCTGGAAGTCAGCACAGCACTTTGGGAGAAGTTCCATGGGCAGAACACATGGGACAAAGTTATAGTCTTGAGCAAGACTAAATAGAGGAAATGGCTTAATATCAGTGGTCCTACTGGCAATCAAGAAAATTAGGTGGACTAGGATGTGATTCCAGGCAGAGTCACCAGGATTTATTAATGGATTGGGAGGGTGACAGAGAAGCAATGCAAACAAAGAATGATACATAACTCCTAGAAACAGGATTTGCCAGCTAAGTGAACAAAGATGTCCTCTGTTGACAAACTAAAAACAAACCCAGAATCAGGTATAATAAGACATGGGGTGCTTAGCTGGCAAATAAGAAACTCACTCATTTAAGTAGTTTCAAATCCCCTGCACTCTGTGTCTCCTCTGCACCCTATAGGAGGCTTTAAAACATCTTAGGAAGAGCCAAAGGTATTCTTCTTCCCCATCTTCACTGCAGAGTTCTGTGACCCTCTACTAACTCTTAATCTCTCCATATATTATTTTCTTCAACCATAATATAGGAATATAGAGTATACTTCCTTGAGTTATATAAAACGTGTAATATATAAAACTCCCCAATTATCCCTGCCCCAAAGCTCTTGAAATATTATTATCAGTAAGAACATAATCCGGCTTGGTTTTCTACACATTGTCACTGACTACATAAGAAACAATGGTATGTTACCTTATCCTACTTTGATCAGATGACAGCAGCCAGGCTCTGTTTTGTTCCTCCTCTAGGAGATTTCCTGTGGCTACCTTCTCTATACAGCATCCTCATTTATTTATGAGCAGAGCTGGTATTGAACAGTAATTTCCTCCGATCCCCCTGTTAGGAATAAACGTTTACCCATTATTACTATCATTAATTTAGTTTTTCTCATTAATCCCACAAAAACTGGTTTATAATCCCTGTGGCACAAATAGACACAAATCTCCAGATGATATAAAATTTCATCAACTACAAATACAACCATTAGATAATGAGAGACTGCATAAAATTCTAAACTAACTGAGTACAAAATTATTATTTAGTGACTGCCTGTGTTCATCCACAGTTACTTCTGGAACCTCATGCCTCACAAATCAGTCTACTGCTACAGCACTCTTGGGGGAGGCAGTAGGATTTTTTTCTTTTCTTTTTATTAAATATTTTCTTTATTATTTTTCAAATATTATCCCCTTTCCCAGTTCCCCACCCCCACCCCCAGATGTCGACATTCTGGATCTTTTTCAAACATCTAAGCTATGAGACAAGTGTTCAAGACTGCTCAGCTTTCCATAGAAATGGCCTTTTTGCTCTCTTTGACCTCAGGTTCTCCAAGCTCCAATAGAACTAATTAAGCATGAACCACAAAGTCACTAAAATTAGTTTGTGCAACAAGGGGAAACTGAGGTCACAGGATCCTATTTCTTACAGTTCCATAAGCACCTGGGATGGGTGACCTCCATTTCTTCCTCCTTTGCTTCATTTTTTGGAACATTTTAATAGAATATGACAATTAAATTGTAATAAAACCACACAGAATTAAGTTTCCTCATTGTTTATTTTTTTTTTTGTAGAAAGAAAAGTTGTGTTGATCTGGTTTTGAATACTGGAACTTTAATGTCCTATTGCTCTTTCTTTATATATATACGAGTAATGGGTAAATTGATCTTTCCATCTGCATGTAGGAACCCTTAATAAAATTACAGAACTAAGGTAGACTCTTTTACAATAAGAGTATTTCAAATCTGTAAAACTCTGAAAGGCAGTGTCATAGGAAGAGCTGGCATGGAACATGTTGTTGAAAGGTGCAGAATGCACTTCTGAGACATGAAAACAAAATGACTAATAATGCAACTGTTCAAAAAGTCAACCTGTTGAAAGGATTTGCAAAGACAGAGAGGAAGAATGGAAGCAAGCATCCTGAGGTGTTGGGAGAGGGCATGCACTCTGATGTCATTTTTAACATTAAAATATTATTTTATATGTAAAAACTATATATATATATATATATATATATATATATATATATATATTCCCAATTTCAAACATGAGAAGGCAGAGTACTGGGAAATCTTGGCCAGCGATAAATGATTTAAGGGAAGCTTAAACAATGTTGCTTTAGAAAATTGTATGTGTGTGGCTAACTAAATAGATATGTAAATAAAAGCTTTGGTTTAAAGTTACCATAGAGTACATTTTTTGCTGATCATCGTAGAAAAAAATTGTATAAATTGCTAAGTAGTGTATTTTAGATATTGTATAAAAGGAATCAAGAGTAAACTTTTTTAATATCTGCACCCATGCTGGTGGTCTTAGACTAGTGAATGGTGGATGATTATCTGAAAAACATCGATTGAATTGGAGAGAAATTCATCAGGTCAAACGCATAAGCTTACAGTATCTCTGACTGAAGAACTAGGTTTTCAACAATTGTTCAGTAATAGTTGCATATTAATGTAATTTATGTCATCTTAGCCAATCTAAAAGTTCAGCTGCCCTTCTACCTTTAAGACCAGAGATGCAAAATAAAAATGAACTTAGTTCTTGGCATGAAATCACAGTTCTGGTTCTGGACATTGCCTGTCTTGTTATCTAGGAAAAGTCAAGGTAGTGTTTAGATATTATTTGCTTATTTGTGTTTTAGGACATGACTGCAGATACTTGACAAACTGGTTGCAAATACCAAGTGATTTAATGTGTGTACAATTGTCCTATAAATTTATAGGCAGAACTCCCTGTGGGGGCCCACAGACCTTCCAGCTGATACTCCTCCTTCACTCACTTTATTTATTCCACTGACTTAAGGGAGAATGAAAAGTGTTCTATTCCTCCATGATCTCTATTGTACTTGTTTGAGAAATGAAAATCACTTAGTTTTTTGTCTTTGTTTCCCATGGGTGAAGGATCTTTTGAAGCAAAAAGAGATGTTAAATCTCTGTTCAATCTCAGCATTACTTCTCCTTCTTCACTTTGTTTTTCCTCACGTGTTGCTGCTGTAATAGTAATTGCTACTTAATATGTAATATTTGAAAAAATCTTAAGGTTCTCAGGCAGCCAATTTGTCTTGACCAATATTTGATGTTTGCTTAATGAAATAACATCGCTTTGGGTAATCAAATCCATTAAAGGTGTTTATATCTAAGATGGGTGAGATCATAAGCAAGAAAAGGCACACAGCAAAGGGAAATTGGAGTACTTATGATTCAGGGTTGAACTAAGAAATCAGAATGCTTTATCATCTTTCAGACATTATTTCAGCCTATATTTTGAAAATAGATCTTTTGTTAAAAATCTGAATTGAAAATATTTTTTTCTGCCCGTAGTGACATTTTTTTCCTCCACAGTCAACTTTGATGTGAGGCTTTTAATATTTAGTTAATTCCTTTTCATCAGTTTTCAACCATTTTCAAAAGTATTTCATGACATGTCTGAGAAGTTAAATTTGACGAACATTATCTTGCATAAATGTTACTCTTTATTTAAAATGCTCAGTTGCAGCCTTTTGCATATTTCTAAGATTGCTGTTGGTGAGGCAGTGTTTAATGCTCATGCTTACAGATAAATTTTACAATCAGTTTCGAAAGACTCTCCTTTCCCTCTTGAGTTAACTTTCTGAAAGTCCTTAAGCTTTCTATGCTACTTATGTGTTGCTATGTGATAATGAAAAATTTTGCAAGAATATTTATTTAAATCACTGTCCATTCACTAAAAAAGAAAGTAATTCATAGTAACTCTATCTCTCTTTCTTTCTCTTTCTCCACTCTGCCCACATGGTAACAATGGCAGTTATATTTAGGAAAAATTAAAGAAAGAGTAAAGTTCAATATCAGTACCCAAGCCAACAAATGCTAAGAGTAGTCTCAATATTTAAAACTTTTAACTCTTTATGAGAGATGTCATTTACAAATTGCAAATTACAATTTTAATTGGCAAATATTGTAACCTATGACTTGTTTTACCTAAAAAAACTTCCAAAATAGCTTCCATTTTATCAAGAATAGGACACTGGGTTCCGTTAATTACAGAAGACATCATCATATGTAGTGGGTTTGTCTGATGCTGCTTATATTCTAATGCTAAATACTGGTTCCTCAAGATATGATTCCCCAGTTGAGCAGATCCTCATCTATTCAGAGTGATGCCATGTGAACCTTCTCCCCAATTTAACTTGTCAGAAGGCTAGAGCCTGTTATTGAGCAGTCAAAGAAGAAAAGTGGGACTGCAGTTTCGATGAGGTGGTTTCATGAAGAGAGACGGAGAACACAGGACGATGCAGGAAGAAGAAACCACTGTGAATGAGAACAGAATAGACAGGAGAAACAGCAAGTTACAAGTAACTTATACCTGGGGAATAATTTAATATAGCCCTAGATCTGCCAAATTTAGACTTATGGATTGTAAATAAAATACTTGGATTGTGCGTCTTTTATATGGGCTTGTTAGGGAAACAAATTCCTACTACAATAACACGTTATCAATTTTTAAGTATCTCTTTTTGAAATTCTCACTGTGTTGACATACATAAAAATATATGCCTATAATTTAAAACTCCCTATGCTACTATTTCTATTAAAATTGGTTGAAGCTTTGTATTTCTTGATAATTTTATAGTTTTACTAAGCAGCCCAGGAGATTCTGACATGATCTGTCTTCATTTCATTTGTTGTGCACATGCAGGGGAAATGAATTCTCAAGGTTTGTACTTAATACTGAAAACAGCTCCTTGTGCCCCATATCTTTTCTAGTGATAGCAGGAAGGTGACAGGAGGTATCAACTGAAAGCCAGAATCCTAACACCCATTCTTATGCAAAAGGTATCACTGAAAGTTTCTTTGTAATTATTAATATTTCCTTTGGTCTTTAAACAAACAGAAACATCAAATCCTGTGGTCCAGTCCTACTGGCCACTCAGCACATGCATTCTTCTATGGCCCATAAAGTACTTTTTAAAAAATTAATTAAGTCACTTAAAATGCCAATGTCAGCCCCCCTTCTCTTAGATACTGTCATAGATCCTCCACCCATCACTCCTCTCCTTCTCTACTGAGAAGAGGGACACTTCACAAACATATCAAGTCACTGCAGGTCTATGTGCATCCTCTCCCAGGAGGCCAGACCAGCTAGGGGAATGGATTTTACAGGCAAGCAATAGATTCAAGGGCAGCCCCTGCTTCAGTTGTTCAGGAAGCTGCATGAAGTGAAAGCTTCAAGTATACTACATATGGGCAGGGGACCAAGACCAAGGTCCAGTCCATGATCCCTCTGTGGTTGATAGTACAGATTCCGAGAGCTCCTAAGGGTTGAGGGTAGTAGTTTGGTTTTCCGTAGAGCCCCTCTCTTCTTCAGATCCTTCCATTCTTCCCTCACCTCTTCAACAAGACTCTCTGAGCTCCATCTAATGTTTGGCTTTGTGTTTTTGTATCTGTTTCCATTGGTTGTTGTGTAGAGCCTCTCAGAGGAAAGATATATTAGGTTCCTGTCTGCAAGCTTAATAGAGAGTATCATTAATACAGTCAGGGATTGGTTCTAGCTAATGGGGTGGGTCTCAATTTGAGCCAGTCATTGGTTGGCCATTACTTCTCTCTCTGGTCTTTCTTTGTCCTTGCACATCTTGTAGGCAGGACACATTTTGGGTAGAAGGTTTTGTGTGTGGGTTGCTGTCCTTATCCTTTCTCGGGGTGTCCTGCCTGGATCCAGGAAGTAGCCAATTTAGGATCCATATCCCCATTAATAGGTACGTCAGATAGAGTCTCTCCCATAGCACTCCGGGTCCACCCCAGCCCATCCTAGATCTCTGGCTCATAAAGAACTTTTTTATATCAAGGAGTCTAAATAGAAAACCTTGGTCAGTAAGGAGAGGAACTGGGTGCTGAGTGTTCCAGGCTGAAGAAGGCAGAATGGGCAATCTGTGTAGAGTCTCATCCCCGAAAATATTATTCTACTATACTACTCTACCATGTTAAAAATGAACTAAATTTGTGAAAATTATTTTAATACTTCCTTATTCATTAAAATATTAATTATTACAGAAAATATAGTACCTTCACCCATATTACCAGCAGTGTGTAGAATGACCTCTCAGTTATTGCTTCAAGTGAAATAGAGTTACAAGTAACAATGGCTGAGAAGCACATGAAAAAATGTTCAACATCCTTAATCATCAGGGAAATGCAAATCAAAACAACCCTGAGACTCCAGCTCACACCAGTCAGAATGGCTAAGATCAAAAATTCAGGTGACAGCAGATGCTGGCATGGATGTGGAGAAAGGGGAACACTCCTCCATTGTTGGTGGGAATGCAAGCTGGTTCAACCACTCTGGAAATCAGTCTGGCGGTTCCTCAGAAAATTGGACATAGTACTACCTGAAGATCCTGCAATACCCCTACTGGGCATATATCTAGAAGATATTCCATCTGGTAATAAGAACACATGTTCCACTATGTTCATAGCAGCCTTATTCATAATAGCCAGAAGCTGGAAAGAACCCAGATGTCCCTCAACAGAGGAATGGATACAAAAAATTTGGTATATTTACACAATGGAGTACTGCTCAGCTATTAAAAACAATAAATATATGAAATTCCTAGGCAAATGGATGGATCTGGAGGCCATCATCCTGAGTGAGGTAACCCAATCACAAAAGAACTCACATAACATGTACTCACTGATATGTGGATATTAGCCCAGAAACCTAGATTACCCAAGATACAATTTACTAAACACATGAAACTCAAGAAGAAGGAAGATC
>LR749626.1:105884-119565 GCA_902729485.2 Mus minutoides | reverse complement strand
CAGTCATGTGTTTCCTAATGGGAAAGAAGTTTAGTCATGATACACTTTAGTGTCTAAGACACAGTCATGTGTTCCCTAACTGTCATTTGTGAACATGTTCTGGAATAGATCTGTCAAGGAGTGTGGTAGGAATCTATTGCGTTCACAGTGGTAAATTTTGGATTCAATTTTGCAAATGTCACAAAACCCGGAGATAAACAGAGATTGTCCTAAGCATCTAGGGGAAACTCTAGGTTCAGCAAACACTAGAACTAGAGTTTTTCACAGCAGCTTCAGAAAGTAGAAGACATCTGAGCCTGAAAGCTCTAATCATCACTGGAAGGCCCAACAATAACTAAAATGAATATTTATGAATACATCAATGCCAAGAAAACATAATTTAAGAAACTTGAAAAGGCAATGTTTTAGGTTTGATTATGCCAGCAACTCAACTTCCCTTATATAAATGTTCTTATTTAAAAACAAGCTTCTTATTGATACTCTGAGGACAGCTCAACAAATCCCCCCCACAATTGACTGGATTTCTTAATGCACTCATTTTTATCCATCTCCCTAAGTTCACTTGTATATCTAGGCTAGCAATGACAAATGCAGCTGTAAACACTTCACATCTTGTATCATTGTGACAAGGCTTTTACCAATAAAGGGGCATCAAGGTCTCCTAGTGTGTCCCTTTGAATCTTGTACAGTCACAGTTATAGTTGTTTCATCCATTCATACATCACCCTCCATGGAGACATGACTGACTGGCAAATTCTTCAAAGTTGAGTTTAAAGTGTTCTCCAAGGAATCCAGGTGCATATTCACATACATAAGCCCAAGAGCATCCTGTGTTTCTCCTTTAACTACCTTGGAACCTGAGGCTATGTTTGTATTCACAAAAAAGGAGCCTAGCATGCTGTCCTCTGAGAGGTTCCACCCTAAAGCTGATGCAGACAGATGCAGGGACTCATAACCAAACACTAGGTCAAGCTTAGGAAGTCTTGTGGAAGAGATGGAGAAAGGACAGAAGAACTTGGAGGGACTCCACAAGAAGGCCAACAGCGTCAACTAACCTGGACCCCTGAGGGCTCCTGGAGACTAAACCACCAACCAAGGAGCACACAAGGGCTATACCTAGGCCAACTGCATGTATGTAGCAAATGTGTAGCTTAGTCTTCATGTGGGTCCCCCAACTACTGGAGCAGGGGTGTATTGTGACTTCGTTGCCTGTGGATCCCATTTCCCCAAACTGGGCTGTTTTGTCTGGCCTTAATGGGAAAGGATGTTCCTAGTACTGCAGTGACTTGAGGTTTCAGGATGGTTTAGTACAGGGAAGGGGGGATGGAACACTACTCATTCTCAGAGGTGAAGGGAAGGAATGGGATGGGAGGGGCCATGTGAGGGGAAACTGGGAGGAGAAGAAGGACTGTGATAGGGATTAAAGTGGATGAGTAAATTAAATAATTATTTAGTTAATTAAAAACTAAAATTGACCCAAAAAAAAAAATAAAACTCAGGAAGGCAGGTTGACTTTCCAACTCCCTCTCTTACTTTCTTATAACAGGAAATCACAGTGTATAGACAAAACAAAAATACAAGAAGAGTATTCTTAAGCATTTTGAAAGAATATACAGGGGACAGTCATCTGTCATCTATAGCTGGTGATATAAAAATGATATCTAGTTGGGTCCATTTTCTTGTGTATTAAGTTGTCTTCTTCTCTTGGTAAATATACATTTTTGAGAGCTATTCTCTGAAGTCCCAAGAGATAACTCATCCAGGGCAGTAATGAAATGAGTGCGTGGTACATGCCACAGGTCACAAAATAGAGATGGTGGATGGACGCAGATGTACAGTTAGGAATTATGCTTACATCAGGAGAAGGCAAAGATAGTCCCAATTCTGACTCTTAGAAGTAGTAGTTTGTAGGGTTATGGGGTCCAGAGTCTGCTCTACCACAAGGCTTTGCCACTGGAGGAGACAGGACACAGGAAGCTCATTGTACTTTCCCCATGCCATCACTGGGAGGGTGCTGGGCAGTAGGGAAGCCCGGGACACTGCTCCAGGGTACGGAAGAATAGTCTAAGTTACGGAACAGCTGGAGCTAGTTGTGTTAGGGGGTTCCCCAAAACTGCGATGAGGCAGGGGCCATCTGGTTCCCAGGCTCTCAGACACACAGGTGTGGCTGGATGCCTCAGAAGAGCTGAGAACAGAGTGGGAACCTGCGGGCTGTATCTAGCCCCTGGCCAAGGGGGTAAAAAGGGGAGCTACTGCTGGTCACTTAAGGGAAAGTTCTTGGCTAGATGGGTGGCAGTCTTAGGCTTGGTGGTGGTGACTGCCAGGGCTGGGAGCACAAAGAAGCCTTCTACCAGAGATAAGACTGGGGCTCTATAGACAAAGGCATCCTCCTTGACTCCCCACTGCAGATCCCAATGAAAAGAGGCAGTCCACGATTTTAAGGCATTTATTGTGATTGTGGAAAGTGGATGAGTAAAACAATACCCCACTTCTTAGGGTGGACCTGAGGTTAAATACCTTTTGTATGGAGGAAAACTTATTGGCAAAGCCCTTCAGGCCTTTAGGTACCTCATTAAAATGGAGATCTGTCTTGAGCCTATGTGACCACAGGTCATGTCCTCTACAAGTGGAGGGGCTTGGGTCATTGCCCTTACATGAGGTGACTGAAGGCCACAAATCTATAGGAAGCTGCAGCTAGTGACAGGGTGCTAATTCCCAAGGAAACAGGCAAGCACCTACTGTCCCTTCAGGGTCACCAGGTCTTCAAGCCTTAGCTCAACCAGGAACCAGGCTATATATCAAGGCCCCACAGCAGTTTATATTATAATATTAATTCTTTCTTTTTATTTCACTAATTCAACGTATAAAAGCATAACAGTATTTATACCTCACAGAATTTGTGGTGGAATAAAATTATACATTTAGAATTCTGGAGAAGAAAGTCCTATAGAGTAAATGTTCAATAAGTAACAGAAATATTGGAGGAGATTTGAGTTATAAAATGTCACGGAGTATAGATCAAAGGATCAAGGTGAGATGATGTAATCTGTCTTGATACTTGGAAGCACTGGTGTGAAATGACTCCCAGCTTGCCTTTCCCATGTCACTTTGACATGTGTCACTATTCGAACTATTATTGTCCAAGTCAGTAGTTGAATGAAGCCTCAAAAATGTTTCAAAAGAGAGGGCATCCTTCATTGGTGTGTGACAATCTGGCATTTGACCTCTCTCTCTCTCTCTCTCTCTCTCTCTCTCTGTGTGTGTGTGTGTGTGTGTGTGTGTGTGTGTGTGTGTGTGTGTGTGTATGTCTGTAGGAAAATTTCATGGAATGGAGTGGCAGCTACCACTGATTATTCTGAGCAATGCTCACTGCCTCTTGGCCCTTGCTCCTTACACTGATACTAAATATGAAACTTCCCCCATTTAGTAACTGCAGTGATGAATGAAACTAACTTCAACATAAGACTGATTGCTATCCACCTAGCAAATCACAAGCCAAGATTGAACTAAAGGATCATCTGTGTACTTATCTCAACTCTACTTTCTCACTTGAGGGAAAGCAGTCTTTCCCACAGTAACAGTATTAGTGAGCTTTTCCTTCTAACACTCTTCCAAATCCCATGGAGTAATTCAAAGTTTTTCAGAGCATAGATGGATCATGAAAAGAAAATGTGCACAAAGTACAATATAATGAAAATAATTATTTGACTCAGTTTTTAAGGGCATTAGATTATCAATGCTTACTTGACTCCCAGAGATTAGATTAGAATGCTTACTTGACTCCCAGAGATAAGCTCCCAAAGATAAGTTCTCCATCTTCTGCAGTACTTCATTCCTTGTTCAGGGAATAGTCCTACCCAAATTAGGATGGGTAAATCTACATCTATTAGCATAATCTAAATAACTAACACTCCCACAGGCATGCCTGGTACTAAGCCAAATTAGATAGCCCCTTAGATATATGTGTGCTAGCCTTATCCAAGTTGAGTTTAGATCTCAATGCACTGAAAATGAATCCAAACTACCACTTTGCACTTCAAAGAGATGAGATGGTTATATATGGTGGAGCTTATTTTTTTAATAATAGAATTAAATTTATTTATTATAATAGTATTACATAGTATTATACAAATATGTTTATATTAATAGTCTCAGATAATGCAAAATCCTGTCCTCTCTAATGATTCTCTTAGGTTTTACTGATGTCAATTCTCAACTTAACATTGCTAAGAATGCCTATGAGAATATTTAGAGATGAATTAAACTAATCATCTGAAACTCAGTTTGTTTCTTGGAGATTTTAAAGAGAAATTTATTTGCTCAGAATTCATTTTTATTGGATATTTTCTTTATTTACATTTCAAATATTATCCCCTTTCCTGGTTTGCCCTCCTAAAAACACCCTCTCCCATCCCTTACCCCTTTTCCTGCCCAGCTACCCACCCAGTCCAGTTTCATGGCCCTGGCATTCCCCCACACTGGGGCATAGAGCCTTAATAGGACAAAGGGCCTCTCCTCCCATTCATGTTCCCCTAGGCCATCCTCTGTTGCATATGCAGCTGGAGCCATGAGTCCCACCAAGTGTGCTCTTTGGTTGGTGGTTTAGTCCCTGGGAGCTGTGGGGGTACTGGCTAGTTCATATTGTTGTTCCTCTTACAGGGCTGCAAAACCTTCAGCTCCTTGGGTGCTTTCTCTAGCTCCTTCATTGGGGATCTTTTGCTCAGTCCAATGGATGGCTGTGAGCATCCACCTCTGTATTTGCCGGGCACTGGGAGAGCCTTTCAGGAGAAAGATATATCAGGCTCCTGTCAGCAAGCAATTGTTGGCATCCACAACAGTGTCTGGATTTGTTGATTGTAAATGGGATGGATCCCCAAGAGAGTCAGACACTAGATGGTCATTTCTTCAGTCCCTACTCCACACTTTGTCACTGTAACTCCTTCCATGGGTGTTTTTTGTTTCCCCCTTCTAAGATGTATAGAAGTATCTATACCATGGTATTCCTTCTTTTTGAGTTCCATGTGGTTTGTGAATTGTATCTTGGGAATCCCAAGTTTTTGGGCTTCTGGGCTAATATCCACTTATCAGTGAGTGTATATCATGTGTGTTCTTTTGTGATTGGATTACCTCACACAGGATGATATACCCCAGAGCCATTTGCCTACAAATTTCATAAATTCATTGTTTTTAATAGCTGAGTAGTACTCCAATGTGGAAATGAACCATATTTTCTGTATCCAATCCTCTATTGAGGGACATCTGGGTTCTTTTCAGCTTCTGGCTATTATAAATAAAGCTGCTATGAACAGAGTAGAGCTTGTGTCTTATTGCATGTTGAAGCACCTTCTGGGTATAAGCCCAGGAGTGGTATTGCTTGGTCCTCCAGTAGTATTATATCCAATTTTCTGAGGAACAACCAGACAGATATCCAGAATAGTTCTACCTGCTTGCAATCCAAACAGCAATGGAAGAATATTCCTCTTTCTCCTCATCCTTGCCAGCATCTGCTGTCACCTGAGTTTTTGATCTTAACCATTCTGACTGGTGTGAGGTGGAATCTCAGGGTTGTTTTGATTTGCATTTCCCTGATGACATAGGATGTTGTCCATTTTTTAGGTGCTTCTTAGCCATTCAGTATTTCTCAGTTGAGAATTCTTTTCTAGCTCTGTACTCTCATTTTTTAAAATGGTAATTTGTTTCTCTGGAGTATAACTTCTTGAGTACTTTGTATATACTGGAAATTAGCTCTCTATTGGATACAGGATTGGGGAAGATCTTTTCCCAATCTGTTGGTGGCCTTTTTGTCTTCTTGACATTGTCCATTGATATTATGAGATATTGAGGAACAAAATCATTGTTGTTTCCTCTTATTTTTGTTGTTAGAGTTGGAATTCTCTTCATGTGGCTATCTTCTTTTAGGTTTGTTGAAAGATTACTTTCTTGATTTTTTTCGAATGTAGCTTTCCCTTTATTTTCCTTTGTAAGGCTGGGTTTGTGGAAAGATATTATGCAAATTTGATTTTGTCACGGAATACCTTGGTTTCTCCATCTATGGTCATTGATAGTTTTACTGGGTAGAGTAGCCTGGGCTGGTATTTGTGTTCTCTTAGCATCTGTATGATGACATCTGGTCAGGATCATCTAGCTTTCATAGTCTCTGGGGAGAAGTCAGGTGTAATTCTGATAGGTCTGCCTTTATATGTCACTTGACCCTTTTCCTTTACTACTTTTTAATTTCTTTGTTTTGTGCATTTAGTGGTTTTACATTTTCTGCACCTGAGATTCTCTCTTCAATGTTTTGAATTCTGTTAGTGATGCTTGCATCTATGGCTCCTGACTTCTTTCCTAGGTTTTGTACATCCAGAGTTGTCTCCCTTTGTGGTTTCTTTATTGTTTCTACTTCCATCTTTAGATCCTGAATGGTTTTGTTCAATTCTTTTACCTGTTTGGATGTGTTTTCCTGTAATTCTTTAAAGGGGTTTATGTGTATCCTCTTTAAGAGCTTCTAGCTGTTTACCTGTGTTAGCCTGTATTTCTTTAAGGGAGTTATTTATGTCCTTCTTGTAGTCATCCATCATCATCATGAGAAGTGACTTTAGATCCATATCTTGCTTTTCTGGTATGATGGTGTATCCAGGACCTGCTATGGTAGGAGAGTTAGGTTCTGATTATGCCAAGTAACCTTGGTTTCTTTTGCTTCCTTTCTTATGCCTGCCTCTTGCCATCTGATTATCTCAAGTGCTCCCAGCCCTCTATATATCTGATTGGAGCCTGTCCTTCCTGTAATCCGGGTTGAGTCAGAACTTCTCAGAGTACAGCTTTCACGGTGACCCTGTGATTCAGGGATCCGATGATCTTGAGATTCTGGGTGTATCAGAGTGTTTGGCAGTCAAACTTATTCTGAGACCCTGAGATCCTGCTGTAACCAAGATCTTGGGATCCTGTGATTTTGGGATTCTAAGATCTTGGGCATGTTAGAGTGCCTAGAAATGGTACCTTTTCCGGGGGCCATGGGGCTGTTCACTGAGTTCAAAACCAATGAAGATCAGTGCTATCTAGAAGGAACCTGAGCCACTGGCCACCTGTGGTTCCTGTATCTCTCTTCCTGCTCACCCCAGGCACTCCTGGTGGTGTTGGAACAGATGTTGTGTTTTACTCACCATTGATCTTAAGATCCTGTGCATGCTAGGGCACCTGGGGAATGGAGACCTCTGGGGACCATGGTACTGTCCACCAAGTTTGTGCCCCTCAGAATTCTGACCAAAAGGTAAAGTTGGTCAATGATATATACAGGCTTTGAAAGATGGGGAGGGGTTTTTAGCTACAAAAAAGAAAAAATAACATCACATTTTATGATAAGTCTGCTCATAGTACAGACAGAATAGGGCTTTCGCAAGTGACTATCTCTAGAAGAGGAATCATGATAGATCACAATGAAGTACAATGAAGTTAGCCTATAGTCAAAATATCTAATTACATCACTCAGTCATTATCTTCCTGTTTCCTGATAGATATAAATCACCATCATAAAACTGACTAGAAAACATCCAGAAAAAAAAAAAAAATCAGCGCCTCTCATGTGAGATTTATAAAAATCTAATAATGTGACTTCAGTTAAACAAAACTTATGCTATTTGAGAGTATTTTTACAGCATCTACTCCTCAGCCACAGTCCCTTTAAAAACCAAATCACAGCCTTACATTAAACAACTTGATGTAGCATTAGATAAATGAAGCTTTGTCATTTGTTTATAAAGGAACACTCTTCTTAAGCTTAAATTCACTTCAAATTTCACTGTTATGATTTTGCTACTTGAATCTGCTTCCTCTTTCTCTTTATCATCTCCTTCTTGTTCTCCCCATCTTGTTCTGTTTCGTTTCTTCTTTCTCCTATTCTGTCTCTCCATCCTCCTTCTGCTGTTTCTTCTCTTCTCACTCTCTCTGTAAAGAGACACCATGGAAAATCTTATAAAAGAAAACATTGACATGGGGCTGGCTTACAGTTCAGATCTCTAGTTCACTATCATCATGACAAGAAGCATTGCAGCATGCAGTCAGACATGGTGCTAGAGAGGGAGCTGAGCATTGTCTATCTGTATTCACAGACAGGAAGAAATGAATGAGGCACAGTGTCTCCAACAAGATCATAGCAACTCCAACAAGGTCATACCTCCAAATAAGGCCAATCTCTATGGGCCTATTTAGGCCATTATCCCTCAAATTACCACATTCCCCTCCCTAGCTTACATTAGCTTATAGTCATATAATATTTCAAAAATGCATTTAGCTCAATGTCAAAAGTCTCCATAGTGTATAACAATCTCAAACTTGTGTAAAAGTCCAAAGTTAAAAGTCTCTTCTGAGACATATGTAATCTCTTAACTATAATTGCCTGTGAAACAAAAATGAAAAAGCTGATCACATACTTCTAAGTTATAATACCACAGAATATGCATTACAATTCAGAAAGGGAACATAATGAGGAAATATTAGTCAAAAGCAAGACTGAATACCAGGTGGGAAAATTCCAAAGTCTGCATCCCTATGACTGATGTCAAAGCATTCTTCAGATCTTCTATACCTTTCACTCATTTATTTATTTATTTTTATTAGAGAAATTCTTCATTTACATTTCAAGTGTTATCCCAAAAGTCCCCGATACCCACCCACCCCCGCCCTGCTCCCCTACCCTCCCCCTCCCACTATTTGGCCCTGGTATACCCCTGTACTGGGGCATATAAACATTGCTAGACCAGGGGCCTTTCCTCCCAAATAATGGCCAACTAGGCCATCTTCTAATACATATGCAGCTAGAGACATGAGCTCTGGGGGTTCTGATTAGTTCATATTGTTGATTACAACACACTTCTATCTTGGTGGCTGGTTCCATTTCCATTTTATAGCTTCCCTTGCCAGGTATTGTGGAAACTAAGGGGCCGTGTGAGGGAAAGAGGGAGGAGCGAGGAGCCCACATTCGGCCAGAGTTCTTCCTATGCTCTGGGCAGGCAGATGAGGGAGGGCTGCCGGATGCTTTCCACTTGGCCCTAGGTGGGCATCTAAGCCATTGATCCCACTTGACATGGGGTAGACAAAGGGCAGCCCCCAAAACCAGGGGCCTCAGGGTGACACCCTTGGCCCTGGGGTTATGAGAGAGGGGGCAGAGGGAGAGAGGTTCCCATGCAAGCAAGAGTCCTAGTCTGGGTCTTGACTGGAGCACAGGAAGGCCTTCCATTGAGAGATTAGAAACTGCTCATTAGAGGAAAGCCTATCCCATCATACAAGTTGAGTGGGCCTTGACATAGACAGAGACAGTCTATGGTTGTAGAGCTTTATTGTAGAAAGGCAGGAAGAAAGGAGAGAAGGTAGAAAGAGAGAGAGAGACTGGCTATGGCCAAGAGGAGAGAAAGGGGAAAGAGAGAGAAAGAGGAAAGACTAGAAAGTAAGAAAGAGAGAGTAGGAGGGAGAGAGAGTAAGAGAGTGAGAGGAGAAGATGAGGAGAGGTTAGAGATCGAGGTGGGGCCAAGCAACCCCTCTTATGGTGGGCTGTTATCTTTACTGTTGCTAGGTCACTGGGAGGAGTCTAGTCTGAAGGTCAGAAGCTTGGGACATTGTCTAAGTGACTACTAGCCACACTTCTCCTGTGGAGGCTGTGGAGATGGTAACTTCGACAGGAGCCTTGAGTTCAGGAAACATGAGGAAACACCTACCATGCCATGAAGGTGAATTATCACTACTCTGGTGTTCAGACCTCAGCTCGACTGAAAACAAGACTGTCTGTGTATAGCCCAATGCCTAACAAGGTTTCAGATGGCTCTGACATCTCTAACATCTTGGAGTCTTCTAAGATATAGAATCTTCACCTTCATAGCATCATACAAGATCCTCCCTAGGCCTTCATGTAGAACCACCCCTCTACGCTCCACACCCATGCCTGGTTTCAGGGTCTTTTCTTAGCAAGTGAGGTAAATTCCATAACCCCTTTCTTTTATGTTTGACTCTAAAGCTAGAACCAAGTAGTCAAAGCTGCCAACTTCTGTGGCTTGATGGGACTAGAACGTGGTACCCAAATTCAAATACCCCTTTACCACCTTTCTGTTTTCAATGAATTCCTTTACTGCCTAAGCTTGTTTGTCCTGTAATTCACTCTGTAAACAGGGCTGCCCTCAAATTCAGAGATCCATCCATTTGTCTCTGCCTCCACAGTGCTGTGATTAGTGAGATGTACCACATCTTCTGACCCTAAGCTTTTCCTTAATTCTTTTTCACAAGTTGGAAACTTAGCTGGATGGGATCTTACCCTTTATTCCATCTAGCATCAGGCTTTTATTTAATAATTCAATCTCCATAATCAAAGGATTTACATCCATTCCACTTAGTGGTGCCCTTTTCTCCTTGAACTGTTTGTGTACATTTTGTATTATTCCTTGCTCAGCTTGTTCCTTGTCTTAAAGATCTTCATAAGAGTGAGCTCTAATAACCATATGAAATAGTCAATACTAATCTATTTAGAAGTGTCTTCTGCCAATGCAACTAACTCAAAATTCTTACCCTCAAGGAGAATGTTAGGAAAAAGGCAAAAAGCAACCACATTTTTCATCACTCTCTATGCCACATATTACTATTAGAATTATTTAGAAGAATATTATTCTTCTAAAGAAACATCTTGAGCCAGACCCTCACATTTCAAATCACTCTCAGTACTTTTCTTTTACATACTCCTATTAGTATGGCCCATTAAATAATGCTTAAAGCATTCACTTGCTTTTCTAAAGTCCACTTGCCTCCAAACAAAACCTTGGTCAGGTCTATCACAGCAAAATCCCATGTTTATTATCAACTTCTGTCTAAGTTATGGTTTCTATTGCTATGAAGAGATACTATGACCACAGCAAGTCTTTTAAAGAAAAACATTTAAATGGGGCTGGCTTATAGTTTAGAAGATTATTTCACTATTATCAGTGGTGGAAATCATGCTAGCAGATAGCCAGACATAATGCAGAAGTAGCTGAGAGTTCTACATCTAGACTCACAGGCAGCAGAAGGTGAATGGGACACACTTTCTCAAACAAAGCCACACCTACTCCAAATAATCCATACTTGCCAATACAGTCAATCCCTATGGACCTGTGGGGCTCATTTTTACTCTAGCTACCACACCTTTCTGCTCCAGTTCTTCTTCCATGTTTTTGGGAGTTTTCCAGAATAGCACAGGCTGGCCTAGAACTTAATATATAACCCAGAACTACCTCACAATCACAGCAATCCTTTGTTGAAGGAGTGTACCCACAAGTGCTAGTATTACAGGAGTGAGTCATCACATCCCAGTCTTAGGTTTTTGTTCCTTTTACTTTCCCTTTCATAGTCTCTTTGTCTTTGTTATAATTGATGACGTATTTAAGTTTTTTAAAATCAGTTTATGCTAGTGGGTACAATGAAAACTATTGTCTGTATTAACTCACAAGACATATTTTTCAGCATAATTTTTCTCTTGTATAACTAAATAGATTTGTTTGTGCTCTGTTTGGGAGGGGACAAAGTAAAAGCTGGCCATACATTTAAAAGAAAAGCTTTTGGGGAGAGATATCAACAATGTCTTTTCATTCTTATTACATATTTACTAAATTCAAGGTATAAGTTAAAACAGGAACAGTGAAATATATTTCACAAATCAATAAAATTACCTATAACTGCTGCAAATCTCAATCTTCCCATATAAGTAAGTTTTATTTTAACAACAAAGTCTGAGACCTATGATTCACAATGGTGTTAGCATGCTTAATTCATTCTCAAAATGGCTCTTTTTATGAGTTATAGACACAAATATTCCTAAATGTTTCACAGGTCTCTTTCAGCTAACAAGAGCACACACCTCTTCCCACAGTTGGATCTGACTTGCTCAGAAACCCTGGGCTCATGAACGAATACCTGTTGACTGAACAGTGGGCTCTAGTGAGTAAGAATGAATGTCAAGCTCACAGCTGGGGATGCGAGGTACACATTATATTAGGTCATTTGTAAGTTTGGTCTTTTCATCTAAAGTGTTAGGATGCAAACTTGTGTGCAAGAAGGGGCCTCTCTTCCCTACTAGGCCATCATTGGGAAGAGAGGCCCCTTGGTATTGCAAACTTTATATGCCCCAGTACAGGGGAACACCAGGGTCAAGAAGTGGGATTGGCAAGATACAATTTGCAAAACACATGAAACTCAAGAAGAACATAGACCAAAGTGTGGACACTTCGCCCCTTCTTGGAATTAGGAACAAAACACACATGGAAGGAGTTACAGAGATCAAGTGTGGAGCTGAGACAAAAGGATGGACCAACAGTGACTACTGCAGATGGGGATCCATCCCATAATCAGCCACCAAACATAGACACTATTGGATACGCGAGCAAGATTTTGCTGAAAGGGCCATGATATAGCTGTCTCCTGTGAGGCTATGCCAGTGCCTAGCAAACATAGAAGCGGATGCTCGCAGTCAGCTATTGAATGGAACACAGGGTTCCCAATAGAGGAGCTAGAGAAAGTACCCAAGGAGTTGAAGGGGTCTGCAACCCTATAGGTGGAACAACAATATGAACTAATTAGTACCCCCAGAGCTCGTGTCTCTAGCTGCATATGTAGCAGAAGATGGCCTAGTTGGCCATCATTGAGAAGAGAGGCCCCTTGGTCTTATAAACTTTATATGCCCCAGTACAGGGGAACGTCAGGGTCAAGTGGGTAGGGGAGCTGGGTGGGGTGTGGGGTGGGGGAGGGTATATGGGACTTTTGGGATAGCATTTGAAATGTAAATGAAGAAAATATCTAATAAAAATCGGGAAAAAAAAGAAGTGGGAGTGGGTGGGTAGGGGACCAAGATGAGGGGAGAGTATAGGGGACTTTTGGGATAGCATTTGAAATGTAAATGAAAAAAATATCTAATAAAAAGTTGAAAAAAAATGTGTTAGGATGCAATGCTGTAAATTTCTCAAGTGTTATGTCCTTCTATTGCCTAATTGCTGAGCAGCTCAGAATGAGCGGCAGCCCTGGAACATGCAGGAAGACAAGATTTAACTGACCTTTAGAAGTACGATACATTTAAATTTAAAATATATACATGTTTTTGAGAAAGCTTCTCTTTGAATTTTCCTGCACTTCTTGTTTTCAGGAGTAATTAAGGCAGTTCTCTAGACAGAATTTTTTTTCAACTTTTATTAGATATTTTTCTTCATTTACATTTCAAGTGTTATCCAGAAAGTTCCCTATACCCTCCCCCCTCCCGGCCCTGCTCCCCTACCCATCCGCTCCCACCCCTTGGCCCCAGCGTTCTCCTGTATTGGGGCATATAAAGTCTGCATGACCAAGGGGCCTCTCTTCCCACTGATGGCCAACCAGGCCATCCTCTTCTATATATGCAGCTAGAGACATGAGCTCAGGGGGTACTAGTTAGTTCATGGTTATTCTTCCACCTAGAGTGTTGAAGACCCCTTCAGCTCCTTGGGTACTTTCTCTAGCTCCTTCTTCCTTGGAAACCCTGTGTTCCATCTAATAGCTGACCGTGAGCTTCCACCTCCATGTTTGCCAGGTATTGGTATATTTTCCCCCGAGACAGCTATATCCGGGCCCTTTCAGCACCATCTTGCTGGCATATGCTATAGTGTCTATGTTTGGTGACTGATTGTGGGATGGATCCCTGGCAGCT
>LR749626.1:74213-105784 GCA_902729485.2 Mus minutoides | reverse complement strand
CTTCACTCAGGATGATGGCCTCCAGATCCATCCATTTGCCTAGGAAATTCATATATTTATTGTTTTTAATAGCTGAGTAGTACTCCATTGTGTAAATATACCAAATTTTTTGTATCCATTCCTCTGTTGAGGGACATCTGGGTTCTTTCCAGTTTCTGGCTATTATGAATAAGGCTGCTATGAACATAGTGGAACATGTTCTAGACAGCATTTTAACTAACAGTCAGGAGCAATAGCAGATACAGTTCTGTCCTCTGCTTCTGTAGTCTTACAGAGTACTACAGCCACAAAGTTTCTCTCTATATATATGGAAGAAGAAAACAGTTAGAAGATAGAGAGGTAGGTGTGGATCTGGAGGAGTTATAGGGAAGACTATGTGAATGTGAGAGAAATGTGGTGTGTGAGTTCTCAAAGAATTAATACAAATGTTTAAAAGTGGGTGAGCTTGAAAGAGAAATTAACACACAGGCATATTAACAAACACACAGTGAGAGAAAGAAAGAGAGAGAGAGAGAGGGAGAGAGAGAGAGAGAGAGAGAGAGAGAGAGAGAGAGAGAGAGAGAGAGAACACAATGACTTGATTCTACTCTCAAGCAGGGAATTTATAATTCTTCACCAAATTCAAATGTGACTGCAGTCATAGCTATAACACCCCAGTACTAGACTTTCTTAGTTTTAAGGAGGCAGGGAGCTAAGTGGTATGGGTCAGTAGACAGCATTAGCATTACAAATAGGAAAGAAGAAAAAAGCATATTAAAATAGAGAAAGATGGCTATCAGAATAATTGTTGATTTCAGAATCTGAGTTAAAATCTGGATACTAAGGTCTCCCAGCCACCCAGGTTTATTCATTCTAACTAGAGAATCTAGTCTTTGAGGCAGCTGTACTGGGTGTTCTTAACCAACTCTCAACCAAATATGACTAAGGATGTTTGATGAGGGAAAGTCACAGGAGCTGAAATGTACTGATAATATTGCACCACAGTTAAGAAACACAGAGGGAGAGAGACTGAAGCCACTGTTCAGCCCCCTTTCTCTATCTGAACAGCCCAGGACTCCATTCATAGAATATTGCCTCCCACAGTAGTCAGGTTTTCCCAGATCAATTAAAGCAATCAAGATAATTTCCCACTGGCACACTCATCACCCAGTAATTGTAGACTCTGTTAAGTTTATAACACTAACCATCACAAGTGTCATTTAATTTGTCCAAGTACATCCATTGGTTTACAAGTTTACTCTTTTTTCAAAAATGTCTCATGTTCTACATAGGACCAGTCTCATTTTTGAAACAATATTCTTTGTGTTGAAATAAATATTCTTGAATCTCTATCTCCTCCAGTTTTTCCTGTCCTCCTTACCAAGTAGTTCATCAATCTAGTATTAATCCCAAATAGACTTCTAAGAGTCCCTCTCTTTTATTAATTCTGTATTCTTGAAAGTTACATACCCTTGACAGTATCTTTAACTTCAATGTCCCATTAGCTTCCTCTAAGAATTCTCACTGAGGATAGAATGAATGTCACACTCTATCACTAGTGTACAGAGGGAACTTAGTAAATGCCTTTGCATAGAGTTGTGGCCTTAAATTGTGGCATTCAACTTATTATTTTGTTCATATTGTTAGATCATGTGTGAAGCTGAATCCAAAGGATGGACCCAATGACTGCAGCTGCCAGGGATCCATCCCACCATCAGCCACCAAACATAGACACTATAGCATATGCCAGCAAGATAGTACTGAAAGGGCCCGGATATAGCTGTCTGGGGGGAGACTATACCAATGCCTGGCAAACATGGAAGTGGAAGCTCACAGTCAGATATTAGATGGAACACAGGGTTCCCAAGGAAGAAGCTAGAGAAAGTACCCAAGGAGCTGAAGGGGTCTTCAACCCTATAGGTGGAAGAATAACATGAACTAACTAGTACCCCCTGAGCTCATGTCTCTAGCTGCATATATAGAAGAGGATGGCCTAGTTGGCCATCATTGGGAGGAAAGGCCCCTTGGTCATGCAGACTTTATATGCCCCAGTACAGGGGAATGCCAGGGCCAAGATGTGGGAGCAGGTGGGTAGGGGAGCAGGGCCGGGAGGGGGGAGGGTATAGGGAACTTTCTGGATAACACTTGAAATGTAAGTGAAGAAAATATCTAATAAAAGTTGGAAAAAATATTACAGCAATACATTTATTTTTGTTGTTGTTGTTGTTTTTGTAAGGGGATGTTGTTTGCTCACTTTTTTGGGTTAAGGTCTTGCTCTGAAGCCCAATCTGGATATAAATCCATTGAATATTCCATGTTGGCTTCAGATGTGTAGTTCTCCTGACTTAGCCTCCTGGATATTGAGATTAAAAGCATGTGCTACTATGTCTGGCTCTACATTAGGAAAACAGACTTAACTGTCCAATACTTTCTGAAAGTGTCCCACTATGCTCTCTCCAACCGCACTGTACTCAACTTTTCTAACATAAAAACTTATCCTCAGGAAAGATAGTAGCAGGTGTGTTCACATAAATATGTCAAATGCTCTGCTTTATTTATAGCTATTGCATATACTTTGGTACAATAGCAGAATTTCAAAGGGTGAAATTTCAAACGACAGAAAAGCAGTGGATAGGCTTACTAAACACAGTGGCACTCTTTTTGCAATATTGAATGCACTACAGATATTGACTGACTCCTGCATCCTGGTTCTTTGTTATTATGAATGAGCTGTATACAAGACAACAGAAAATAGAAAAGAGTACTGTGAAAGTATTCTAGAGAATAGATGCTTCCCCTGTCTTCACCTGAACATCTCCAAGTAAGTCTGAAGATCCAGTAAATTATGCAGATTTTAACAAACTATATTCATTTTAAAATGCTAATATAAAATAGATATAAGAAAGATTTTAAATAATTTCTAAATAGGCATGACTTGCTGAGGCTCAAAGTATTTAATATATAAGAGATTTATCATTGTTAGTTGCTTGAGAAATTTACATTACAACCTCTGTTCATAAGCAATAATTATTTAATAAATTATGTGATGATACTACATGTAAGAATGACTAAAAATTAATTACCAAATGTTCTGATGTTGGCCAATATTAGTGATTGGTAGAAATATTTATATATTTTGGCAGTATATATTTATATAATCACTTTATAATATGTCTGAAAAAATTTAACAAATTAATAATACAGGTCTGACGATCAGTAATTTTACTCCTTAGGTGTGCCCATGGCCAACCATGTCTATCTGCTAAAACCAAATGTGCAAAAATATAAATGTCTTAAATTCAGCTAGTTGAAGAATCAACAAAGGTATGTTAATTTATCAAGCAAGCTTGATTAGGCAATAAATACAACAGTAATATGAATAAAAGTTGCATTTGGTGCCATTAAGTAAAAGAATCCCAACATACTATATTGAGAAGTAGTTAGAGGAAATGCAAGAGAATAAAAGCACATTATGAATAACCTTTTTTTATATTGTGTTTTAAAGTATAGAAACAAGAATCAGAATGATAACAGAATCAGTGAATTGGTTTCTTTAAAACAATGTGTAAAATTTACTTTAAAATAATGTTATAAATTAATTATTAATAAAGTTTAAGCAAACACAAAGATCTGAATTGTGGTCCCCAAACCCAGGAAGAAGCCAAGCATATTGTCACACATGTGTAAACCCAGACTCCAGGAGGTGGAACCAAGATGATTCCCAGGACTCACTGGTTCCTCAGCAAACTGAATCAGCAAGATCCAACTTTAGTGAAGTCCTTAGTTTAAAAGTCTTTGTCTGAAAGACTAAAATGGAGAATGCTTGAGGCAGACATATATTTAAATGTAACTTTTAGTCACTAGGTCTAATTGTTGACATGGAGGCTTGGTGCTAAAAAAATAAAAATCACCCTTTCTAGCTCTTGCTGAACTCTGGCTGTCTGGTTCAACTCAGCTGCTATGGCCCAAACTCTTCTCCAAGCTGACTGACCCAAACTGGCTTCTTTTGGCTTCTGACCAAATTGCTCTGCTTGGCCTCAAACCAATGCTGGCAATCTGTTCTAATCTTATGGCTCCTTTTTATTCTCTGGCTCATTTTGTCTTCTCCTGTCAACCTGTGTCTATAAAGTATCCCAATAAAATTGCCCCCTCTCCCTCTATCTCTCTCTCTGTGCTACTTTCTAAAGCTACACCTCTTTCCTATCATGATAGTTGGGAATATCATATTTTTGACTCATTCTGTCAAATCGTTCTCTGATTTATCACTTTTTCTGCCCCTTAATTAGATGTCACTTTCAGACATAGCTCTTTACTTCTACAAACTAATTTTAGGGTCTAAAAGTGTATGTACTAAGGGCCTGTCTGTATTCAAGCCCAATCAAACAGACCTAGAAGATTTTGGGATGTGATTCCTCACAAGAGCAGCCATGTTTGTTGATTAAAATTCATCTATACCTATAGGTGCTGAGCTGCATAGATAGATAAATAGATAGATAAGTAGATAGATAGATAGATAGATAGATAGATAGATAGATAGATAGATAGATAGATGAGGGGAGAGAGGATTCTCTGCATATGGAACCAAACATTGCTCCCATTTAGAGCTGGTGTTAACCTGGAGATCCTCTGAGGATCCTCTAGAGGAATGGGGAAGCCTACATTACTAGGTAAAGTTTGCACGAACTCTAAAGTTTTTATGAGTTACTTGTAACTCTTTTCAGTGTTAACCTGATTCAGAAACTAAAAGTTTGCCTCTAGAGTTTTATGTGAGATATATTTAAATTTTTAAAAAATTAAAAAGATCGCATTTTAACAAGGAAGGAAATGTATAAACCAGAGAGAATTGAACCACTGTGGAGGACGGAGTCTTCAGAGACACTGTTCAGGCTAGAAATTACTGTAATGGAGTAGAGAAGAATAGATAACAGCCAGACACACTGAAAGCAATCCCTAGTGCTATGGGCTGATAGCTCCAGGGACCTATTACTCAGCTACAAAATATATCAATGTCACTTGATATTTCAATTCTGAATGAATTTATTTTTGTTCACAAGGATGTTCTGAATGTTTATGGTTGATATCAACAAGGCTCTCGATATACTTCTGTGAAAATATACAATCCTGTGAAATCCCAGAGTCTGCCACTTGAATGTAAGTGGCATTAGCAGTCAGAAATAAAGCAGGTGCACCTTAAAAAGAGATTGTTGAAAGCATGGTCTGCCTGTGTAACTGTGTGTGAAATTCAATAGAGTTCCCATACTAAGGAATACACTTTCACTTCAGTGACTTTTGAGGTTCTCTGTGAAGTTCTTCCTTCCTTGATCACAGTGCACATATCAACACTGACCAAGAGCCAGTTGTGTTCTCACCCCTGCTTCTGATCCAGTAACCTATGCTGAATATCATTCAAGCGGTACAAACCAGTATTGCCTTTGCCCCTGGGAATCCCTTTACATCTAAGACATTAACAGCACAGCTATACCTGATTGGAGTCTGTTTCAGATTAGAAGGTTCACATTGAAAACCATGTAAACAAAGGGATTTATATGCTCTGTACAACACAGAGTGTGAACAGACAGGGAACCTAGCCCTATGGAAAGGCTGTTTGGCTTTTCTTTCTTTAGCTCTTAATCTGTATGACATATTGACAATTGCTATCTTGCTATCTATCTATCTATCTATCTATCTATCTATCTATCTATCTACATATATTACAAAAGGAAAATAAAAAATAAAAAGGTTGAAACTACAATGGTTTTACACTCTAAGGTATCCTTCTACAAACATTTGAACATATCTCATTTCTTATCCCTAGAAATCTTTATGTATCATCCTTCAAACAGAGTTTGAAATTTCAGTTTATTTGTGTAAAATAATATAAAGAAGTTGCAATCACAGTACAGTAGAATTCCAGTATTTCGTAGCCATTGAATTAGCATTATTCAGCTATTCTACTGATGACTAAATGAGTTTATCTGTTCTTTTGCCTGAGGAGTAAATTAGTCAAATTTCCAGAATTAAGAAGTTCACTGTGAGCTTCTAACCAGCAAGGCTGAAAGAACTGTTCTTGTCTTGATAGTTAGGGTTTCATGAGACTTGAAGCTAAATGAACTACACTAAAAAAGTAACAATAGAGGCTGGAGAGATGTCTCAGGGGTTGAGAGCCCTGACTATTCTTCCAGAGATCCTGAGTTCAATTCCCAGCAAATACATGGTGGCTCACAGCCATCTGTAATGGGATCTAATGCATGTGTCTGAAGACAGCTACAGTGTACTCATATAAATAAAATAAATAGATGGTTTAAAAATAGTAATAATAAAATAAGGTTTTCATACCCTCTTTTCTGTTCATTACGAGAAGAATCATCAAGGGTGCATGTTTCAGATAATTGGTTCACTCTTTAATTTTTGTCATTCCTTTGGACAAATTAAAAATAAGGGGATAGAGAGATGGCTTGGTTGCTAACAATATTTCTTGTTCTTGCAAAGGACTCATACATATTAGGTGGCTAAAAAACCAACCAGGGGATCTGATACTACCTTCCAGTCTTTCAGGGTACATACACTCATAACATACACTGGTACCACAAATACATATCCAAAATAAAATAACAATTTTTTGAAAGAGAATGTAAATAGTATATGTAATATATTTATTTATGCACATATACATATGTATATAATCTTATGTCAATTTATGAACTTAAAAATGTGTGTCAAAGTCTAAAATTTTAGAAAAAAATAAAGACAAGGTAATAATTTAAGTAAGCAATTAGATCATGAGAAAAATAAAAACAAAAAATTAAATGTAGGCAAAGAGATGCATATATCATGTAAGACAATGTAAGAAGGCTATTTTTTTCTTTCAACTGTCATAATTTTTCTTGTTTGTCTTCTCATGACAAATATATACGTTCAAAAATGTAATGAAATACCAACCATCACTTTGTATTTCAAAGGAATCTAAAGAATTCAACATGTGTTATTCCTTTGAACCAGTGACTATGTGATTTATATTTTCTTTTAAATCTCAATGACAACTAGAACAATAGTGAATAGTCAATAAATAAATCATTCACACTGCTCTATTCAGAAAAGTTTAACTTTAAAAACTTTGTTCTATGGGGAACTTTTCTGTAACTTGACTATTTCTCCTTTATCCTTCAGTTTCAAATTATATTTAACCATTCTAATAGAGTATATAGAGAGTATATAGTATTTCTTTACATAAATTAAAGAGTGAAGAAAAAACAAAATGTATCTATTAGGTATTTCTCCCTTTGTTATTTGAGAAAAATGAAGACCTTCTTGGCTCCTGTCAGTGCTGCAGTAGGTACAAACTTAGGACTCCTGTATGTGTCATATGCAGGTGCCACATAGCTTCTGCTAAAGCTACATTCTCTGTTAATGTTGACTTAGATAAGATTTCTAACCCACCATGCTGTAATCATACTCTGCTCCTTTTTTGCACACCTCAAGCCTGGTCTGTGGTTACTAGGAAACACACTGAATAAAAGGCAAGGGTGTGACTCAATGTGAACTAACCAAGGAACACCAGAGAGCATCATTGGAACTCAGTCTTCAACTCATTTCTCATGTAGTGATACCAATGAACCATACTACTTATATCAACTTGTATCAATTTTAGTTCACCTAACTAAAGCAACAAAATATTTCTTATTCTAGAAGGGTACAGATAGGCAAATATAAACTGGGACTAGATTGATGGCTCAGCTGTCAAGTACACTGGATGTTCTAGGTTTGATTCCTAGCTCCCATATACCCCTTCATTGTATGCTTATGGCTGACAAAACTCATGCATATAAAATAAAAAGTAAATTTTGAAAGAATAACTTTTAACCATAAATACATGAAACAAAAATATCCTGGTGATGTCTTCTCCCTATCTTTGTTTGTTTTCTCCTTTTGTGATAAACACTGTGACCAAGAACAGGTTGAAAAGGAAAGGAGCTTTTTCATCCTACAGTTCACAGACTTTCCTAAAGGGAAGACAGGAAAGAAATTCAATGAATGAATCTGGGGACAGAAGCCAAGACTGAGATCATAGAGAGATGCTGGGTATTGCCATATATCCTGTTGCTTGCTCAGCCTGATTTCTTATAAGATCTAGGACCACTTTTTATGGGTGTTAACACTCACAATCGAATTGACCCTGCCATTTCAATTGTTATTCAAGAAAATGTCCCCATGTATTTGCCTGTAGGCCCACCTTATCAGTATTTTCTCAATTAGGATTTTCTCTTTCAGCTTGAGGGTACATACTATTGCTGAACTTCAGACACAAGCTGGAACTGACATGAGAGCCTCTCCATGAGGACTAGTTTTAGGGTACCAGCAAGTGATGTGCAAACTTCTAATGGAGGGAAGCAATCAACAGTCCTACCCAGCTGTGATAACTATGAACCACAACGACCCACTTGTCAATATATCCCGATGTGTAGTTGTGGCACTTATACCTTGGTTGAAACTAACAGCTGTGTAGTTGACCTATGGCCTACTCAATAGGAGGGGAAAAATATGTCTGTAACTGGAAATGTAGGCAACTGTCAGGGTCCAGCCTTGACAAGAGTTGGGGACCATTATGGACTAAGAATACCTAGTAGATGAATAAGAAAACATATCAATTGACAAAGCTGACAGGCTTGTTCATGTCTGTGAGAGCTTTCTGAACTTGAGAGTCCGAATGCCCATATAAACTTGAATGAACCTTAGTCTTTTATTGAAATCATACAAACAAGTTGGGTTACAAAGTTCATTTCATAGGTATGGGTAAATGCTTCTCTATTTTCTTGTGTCAACATTTTCTTGAAATACTGAGTAGTACATATTTAGAACAGCAAAAAGAAACTATAAAATCTCAAACGTACAAGTTTGGTAGCAAACACCAAACACATTTTTTTTTTGTCTCTCTACCACCAGTCTCCAGTGAGATTTGGGGCAGCAAATCTTACAAAGTCAGTATCTTTTAGACATGTGCAATACAGTGTAATTTTATAAAGGGCAAACATGAGGTCATACTAATAATCTGTAGTCTTTGTAACCCCATCTGACTGTCTACAAAAACATCCTCACTTAACCTGTATGGAGAATTCCTAGGGGGCTGTCGCCATCATCTCAGAACTGAAGGAATCTATTGCTGACTTTCTAGGAAATATCTGTGTTATTCCATCCTCAGTTTTGTAATAATATGAGCTATTTTTATTATGCAGATGTGAGACTAAGAATGGAGGCACAGTTTCAGATTTACTCATCTCTGCACATAGCTCTAGATTACTTTCATTTCCACCTCAAGTGAGTGACTATAACATACATTTCTCTTGAATTCATGAACAGCTTAATGAACTTTAATATTATTGGTGACATCTAGTTTCTGGATATCAAGTGGGCTCCTACTAGATCTTTCCAGGTCACCAAATACCAGTTAAATCAAGGAAGTAAGAAAGAGAAGGAGAAGGATCAGTACATAGATAAGGAAAATGATAAATACCAAGAATAGTTGGAGAAATGACATCATGAGGTGCTTGCTCCAAATAAGCAGGCCTTGGGGCCTATGAGTACTCATACTGAGGCCCACAAGAGGCCATAACCTCATGCTCTGAAACATGGTACTTCTAGCATATTTTTCTTCTTTGTCATTGGGGGTCCCATGTATCTTAAGCTTAATGTGGGGTGTCTCCAACAGGCAACTACTAGGAGTTAGTGAAATCATGGATTTTAGAAGAGAATCTATAACCACCAATATACTAAAGCAGCATAATTCTTAACTTTATTCTATATATGTTTTCTTATTTACAATGATAAATGTAACCCTTACAGATCATCAAAGTAATTTTTCATGGTAACAGAGAACATTGCACAAAACCAGAACTGATCAAGATGCAGAAAACTATCAATTGCATGGTGCCCAGCCCTAGTAAGTACATCTATAAGACAACTCTTTCATCTAAGCCTCAAGAAACATCAAAGAGGATGGGGCTAAAGGATTTTAAGAGCCAGAATCAGAAAGGCAGCTGTAATATTATGTATCTTAGATATAGTAGGGCAAGTTCACCCAGCACATCAACAATATGGCTTTCTAAACAATATCTAAAACAAGGACTGTACAAATAGACCTGCTAATATAAAAGAGGGAACTATCATGGGGTCACACACCTAAACAAAGAACTGTAGGAAACTAAAGAATGCTGACAGTGGGAGGAAAAGTCTTCCCAGGAATGATCTCCTAATTGTCTGAGACCAATTGGTCAGCCTTGAAATCATACATATGTAAGTATTCCTAAATAGACTAAGCAAGATTTACATCGAATAATGAGAAAGATACCATAAATTTGAGATAAAAAGCATACTGAAGAGATTCGAGGGGAAGAAAGCAAATAATTGATATAATTATATTTAATTTCAAAACATAAAAAGAATTCAAAAGGAAAAACATAGTTTTTCTTCCAAGATATGTCTAGGCTTTTATCATATTTCCAGGAATCAACCACACATTCATATGTTAAACTCTTTATATTGACTAAGAAAGGACCTCTCTGCGTATTCTGAACCCTGCCATTTTCAGTCTTAGATATTGGATTCTTCATGTGAATCTCCAGAAAGGATAGTCTCAGACCCACTAAGTAAGTATAAGTTGGGTGTAGGCAGTGAACTGATGAATTGTCCCATATGATAGTTTAATTAGGAGAGTTCTCTTTATCCTTCTAAGAGAGGGGACAAGGACACATAACTGTAAATCTGTTCACCAAGCTGCTGTTAACTACACTAAGGAAAAGTAATTGTGCCAGTCAGTCACAGTTATAGATTTATTTAAATGTGGTCCAACATATTTGCAATGATAACTTCTACTAGTATGAGTATTGAGGTATCTCATTATTCTGTGTTGAGGCAAAAGCTACGGCTTTTACACAAAAACTTTGGCCACAGCAATGAAAGAGTAATTTAGGGCATCCAGGGTCCTCTTCTAACCTCCAAGTGCTAATCACACACACACACATACACACACACACACACACACACACACACACACACACACACACACACACTGCATAGACAAGAAAGCAAGCAAAGCACTTACTCTCATAAAATCAAATAAATAAATCTAAATAATAAATTATGGGAGGAAGATTGCATTGTACCCACTGTAACTGTAGTTAGTGACAGTTGTGAGCTAACTTGTGGGTGCTAGGAATCACTGTGCTTCTCTGCTAGAGCAGCCATTGTTTTTAGCCACTAAGCCATCTTTTCAGTTCTCAGAAAGGATGATTTGCCCTCACAGCTTCAGAAATCTTAAAGCAACAAGGTTTGAGAGATCAGATCATGACTGTGAGAGCCTGAAGAAGGGGCTACTCCATTGAGGTGTTTAGGAAGCAAAGAGAGAGGAAATTGTCAGGGACAACGCATCATTCAAAGTCTAATTGCCTACTTGCTTACTTCCTGCAACAAGTCTCACTCCCTAAACTTTCATGACCTTCTACACAGCTGAGAGCTAAGCATTCATGGGAGCGTTCCAGATACACTGTAGATTAGAGTAAAAACAAATATGAAGGTATTTTAATAATGGAGAGCTAAGACTGCTCTACTTAAAATACAGATAAGAGGCACAATTGTTTTTAGTAGATAACCAGGCTGTTACATGCTGTTACATATAATGTGGTTTTTAACTTTTCCCACCCAAGCTCCTGGTCATCTCCATCTTAACTGGTTGGGAGTTTTAATGTCTGCTCCCTGGAAGATGAGGAGTCTGGTGTGAAAGCACAAGACTACTTCCTGTCTTGCACTAAACATTACAAATACGCTGCTTAGTGGCTTGTTCAGCTACCTTCCCTTTATGGTTCAGCCCCACCTGTTCAAAGATGGCACTGTCCACAGTGGGCTGTGCCCTCTTCTGTTAATTAGCAATAAACAAAATGTCACACACACACACACATGCCCATAGGTCAAGGTCATGAAGAAAATTTCAGTAGAGGTTTCCTCTTCCCAGGTATGTCAAGTTGAAAATGAAGATTACTCATCACACTGATTAATTTTGCAAGTTATTGTTTTCATATACACTACCCTACTATTTCTCAAAAAGTGGTATGTGATCTTGTGATCTTCGTCTTTTAATATGAAGACTTGAATTCCATGGAATTACAATAGTTAAACACTTGTTATTGCCATGTGTCTTACGTAGTGAGACCCAACATGGGAAGGGTGGTTTGTCTGCCTTCTAGAATTAAAAACTGAATCTTTATTTATTTATTTAGTTAGTTAGTTAGTTAGTTAGTTAGTTAGTTAGTTGTTGTTTTTCAAGACAGAGTTTCTCTGTGTAGCCCTGGATGTCCTGGAACTCACTTTGTAGACCAGGCTGGCCTCAAACTCAGCAGTCTGCCTGCCTCTGCCTCCCAAGTGCTGGGATTAAAAGTCATGCACCACCGACCAGCTTAAAAACAGGATCTTAAAGTTGATCTCTCCTCTCTCTCTCTCTCTCTCTCTCTCTCTCTCTCTCTCTCTCTCTCTCTCTCTGTGTGTGTGTGTGTGTGTGTGTGTGTGTGTGTGTGTGTGTGTGTGTGTGTGCATGACTGGAATCATGATCAGTGTAGGTAAAGTACATTTTGAGGGGTTATTAAGTGCAGTGCTGAGGGATTTATCTGTGTGTATCCCTCATCTGAGTATGGCTTTCCTTCTGTTGTTCAATGATCAGTAAGTAACATATTGGACTGTATAGGTAGCTCAGCATTTAAGAACATGTACTGTTCTTCCAGAATATCCAAATTCACTTTCCAGAAACTCACAGCTTTCTTTATATCTCCAGCTTCAGGAGATCTAAAACCTACTTCTGGCCCACACAAATACCTGCATATGTACATGCACAGATACACACACACACACTCATTTATTTTAAATTTGAAATCTGAAAATTTATGACTTTTACGTATTTGTGCCTTCTACTTAATCACAATGCATAGCTTAATAAATAGCTTAATTGCAATCAGTGTATAAAATTTTACTTATGTTTAATTAACTAATTTCAAGCTTGAAATATCTGACATTTTCAAATATTGCCTTATAATAACCTAATTTTTTCTCATTAGGATAGTAATTCCATACTTCTCAAATCAAAAAGGAAAAGAAAGTCAAAGTGAATAAATGATACAATTTTCTTTGGTTTTACAAAGTAGGCAGACTGATGATCATATTTCTGAATAGATAAAAGAACTAGTTACAACTTCTGCAAGAATTAGTAGCATGTGAGATTCATCTGGTTGTTGCCTTACATTAATATTTGAAGTGGATCATTCCTTCATAAAACCCTCTCGCTAGAGGCCTTCCTCATATTTAACCTCCAATAAAAAGAATTACCAGATAAATAACTTCAAATTAAAGGTGGTGATGGTGTTTATTAGAACTATGCAAATTTCAGTAATTTTCCTGTGATACTAATTAAATCTAGGTATGGTATGGAGTTGATTTACAGTCTTCAGAGGCTCACAGGAGCAGAACCAGTCACTATGAAATAAACTCAATCATCATTCCATTTTCAGTCCATACCTTGGCTTCACTGTGAGCAAATTTTAGGCAGATACTCATACTCCTCAGTCATGTGATTCCTGCATTCTGCTTCAGTTCTTAACCAATCATGCATGACCTTGACGGGCTCTCTGGGACCTCTCATAACTTAGGAATGTGTTCCTTCTACTTTGTCACAATGCTTTGCAGAATGAATAGCTTAATTGCAAACAGTGTATAAAATGTTACTTATATTTAATGAATGAACAACCAAGCTGGGGAAGACATTAAATAATAGAAGAGATCTATGACCTCTCAACAATAAAGACCTAGCTTTACTGTTTGTTGGTATTAACTCAGTCATTGAATTAATGAGTGATTCCCCAAATTTCTTATTTTGTTCTGTAATACCATTTTCTGATTAAATTTAACTCACTACATGGAACAATGACTCTAATAATTATTTTGGAGAGTTTCAGAATAAAATGTAATATAAGCTTGGACACACTGTTAAGTCTAACTACTTAGATTATTTTTGTAAACCCTTCTCTGTCCTGTTTTATGAGTATGGGTATTTGACCTTTATGCATGTTTGTACACATATATGTGCCTTTATGTCCACTGAGGAAAGAAGAGGTCATCAGATTTCCTGGAACTGGAGTTAAGGAGAGGGATAAATCACTCTATGGGTGTTGGGAGTAGAACTTGGATCCTCTGGAAGAAAGCTCGGTTAAGAAGCTCACAGCTTGGCCATCTTTCTAGCTTCTGATAAACCTGTTTTTACAAATGCCTGATCTCCCTTGTTTGGAGGCTTCATTATTAACTTGCCTCAGATCATAGGTCTCCATTTGTTTAATGAACTGAAGTGGAAGGTCAAAGGTCAAAGTGGAAGGTCAAAGGACAAAGGTCTTTCCTGAAGCATAGGATTCAGTGGCTAGAACTCCTCAGACTTGCTGTTCTCTCTCCTTTCTACCCTGCCTCCAAATGCACTGGTGTCATGATGTCTCAACGCCTGCAGCATTTATGGAGACATTCTCTAAAACTCTCCTCCTACTGGCACCTGCTGTCCCACTAAGTATTCTTCTCTTCTACAGATTCCAAAATTTTCTTTTTGCTTTTGCTTTCTCTCCACATTTCATAAGTTTAACACTATTATTTCCTTTCTCTCATTTGAGACTTTTATAGAACAAACTTATGAAAATGGACAATGTAATGTGCCAACATTGCTTGGATTCTGAAAAGTAACTAGTTCTTCTCATATAACAAACTCTTTTTCTTTATTGGAAAATACAGTTCCTTTATCCCAAGCTATAATTATGTATATGGTTATGAAATTAGATAGTAGTTTATTTGACCTTAATATAATAGTGTGAGTATCAATGTACCGTTGATAAAGACAGGTGTGTGTGTGTGTGTGTGTGTGTGTGTGTGTGTGTGTGTATGTTTGCTAGGCTATGACAATTTAATTGACATGGTGAAAAGCTATCATAAATTCATTTTTGTAGAGTTTATATTAATTTAATTCAAACAGAGATCAGAAGCATATGTAAATTTGACATGTTGTTTATTTCAGTGATGCAGAAAATGAGAGGTAGTCATGCATTACAGTCCTTTTCAGTGTTTTAATGGGTTCAGGAGAGACCAGGGAATCAGAAAATTTGTTTTACCATATATTTTCAGGTTAAGAGTTGGTTTGCATGCTAAAACTTCTTTGGGTTGTAAAAATATAAACATGAGTAACACTTGGGCTAATATTTTTCTAACTTGGAAGCAAATTGTTTGTTCAATAAAAGTCTCCTTTAAGAAAATCACTGTGACAAATCAGAGTCAAGAACACACCAGTGCCTTCATTGTTATCTTTGCTTTTTTTCTGATTGTGATTTATTTTGCTTAGTGCATAAATACAAATTGAGACAAGGTCACTATTGATCACTTTATTCTGTATTCTGTCCTAGTCTTTCTAATTTCTCTACAAGGTGGTATTCACCAAGTACAGTTTTCTTACAGAAATATTTACTCATCTGGCTTTTCCCCCTTTCTTGGCTTTGTGTCTTTAATCATTGACAACCACACTATAAGCACTCCCCTAGGATTTTCTGGTTTTCCATTTCACACTATGGTACTAAGATTTATCATAAACCTCACTTTCACTATTTTAATACTCTTTACTTGTAACTGTGATGATTGATCTTGGTTGTCAAGTAGATTGCATTTGGAAATATCAAAAGGATAACCTCCTGTGCCCACTGCTGAATGATATTCATAATTGTGTTATATGAAGTGGGAAGACCCTCTCAATATGTGTTAGTGCCTTTGCTGGCAGCCAGATAAAAGCAAGCAAGGTCCTTGAGAGTTTTGTGGTTTGCCTGCTTTCCTTTACATCTTCTTCACATCATGCTGGCAAGTTCATCTACCCTGTTCACCTCTTGCTAAGCGTTCACCTCTCTTTCTTTCTTCCACTGCTGCTTCTCTCTTTTGCTAATATTAAACTCAGCTTCTTCAACCTTCAAAGGACACTAAAGAACAGCGATGAACCAGGAATCCTCCAGGCCATCAACAATTAGACTGTGACTTCTGAGGTTTTCATTCTCCTGGAGTAAGTAGGAACCGAGTTCTCTACCTGCCCATTATGAGAGACATTGAGGGACTGCCCAGAATACACTGATGAGACAACCTAATGAGTCATCTTTTAATGTGTCCATCATTTCACTTTTGTTCCTCTGAGAACCCCAACTAAGACAATTTGTTTTCTCTGTTCTTGTGTCCTCAACATTTGGAACCTGACTGCTTTGACACCAATTTCTCTAGTCTTGTTCCCCGGTTTGAGAATCCATTACTCTGCACCTTAGTTCCTAATGAGAGATTCTCTGCTGCTTCCCATGCACAGAGATGCAAACTTGTTTAATCAGCTGCCCCAACTTGAATGCAGTAGTTCAACCCAGCCTAGGATTATAGTGATATTGGACCCACAACCAAAACACAATCCTTATTAATAAAGATGTCTGCATTAAAGCATTTCATCCACACTAAGACTTTAGATTTCACCACCCCTTTTTTTTTTAACCTCGCACACACCAACCCAGTATTCACTCTGCTCTAAATAGCCCCAGGACCAGGTTCTAGGCAGACCCTCCATGCCACCCAATCCAAAGTTCCTGGGAAGTTTTCCAATTACTCCTACACTGTTCACTCTGATGATACTTGTATACTGGCAGAAACCCTACTACATACTTTGACTGCAAGTTTTTCTGTACTACATTTTCCACAACTTTTTGCCATGACACCCTCCCGTTCTAAGGAAGCATCTGAGAATGTGGATAAGATGAGGCTTTCCAAGAAAAGTCCAAGGATAGGAGTTGCTTGCACTATGATCCAGGGTCAAGTAATGAGAATCTGGGGGAGTTATAGTAAGGCTGCCCGCTCCCCTGGCAAGCTATGTTTCTTTTAAGGACATGGGCTTATATGTTACAGAAAATTAACTTTACAAAACATGCTTTTTTTTATTTCTCTAGTTAACAAAGTCAAGTCCACAACTTTACTTAAAAAAATCAGATAATAAGTATCTTGGCTTCTTGTATTTACAGCCTCTGTTTCAGTTACTCAGTACCACCCTAGAGAGAAGATATCTTTGGACAACATAGCAATCCATTCAAGCCACTTTACAGAACAGCAATACTCACAGAATATGGGTGGCTGGCTAGCTTTGCTCATCAGTGTAAAATACGATGAAATTTAAATCCTACTTTTTGACAATCTACTCAAATGTACCTATGTACAATACCACATGTTGATACAAGTGACTATGTCTTCTCATTCCCTTCATTATATTGATTATGAACCATTTTGTTGTCCAAAGTTCACAATTTTACTTGCATATATGCTCATCTTGTTCTTTTTCTATACCTCCAATATTTTTTACATACAAAATTACATATCCTTAGTAAGCCATAAAACACATTTAAATGCTATGGGAGCAGGCATTCTTTAGATTCATAGCAATAGAAAACCTGTTCCATTAACAATTATTTGAAAACAGAGGTTTGCATTTTAACACCTCCAATAAACAAATAACCAAGACTTTGCATAGACAATACACTCCAAGGGTTTGGCAACACTAATGAGATTTGTTCTACAGCATTTCATATACTGAAAGATCATATTTTTTTATATTTAAAAATGGGAATCTATAATGCACCCTTTTGTTTCTGAGATTTTCTAAGAAAGTATACACAGAAATGGTCCCCGAGAGGCACCAAGAAGTTGATTCTCCTTTGTCCTCATGATATAATGCAGAAGGTGATCAGAGGGAAGCAGTTTAGCAGGTTTTAGTCATCACAAAATATTTGTTCATATCCTGAAATAGCAGGAATCCCAGATCACACGCTGATGGACTAAGAATGGAACCAAATATCTTTATTACCATGTGGAAATATTTTCAGCCATAGCAGTTCTTAGACTCTAACTAAAATAGATATTCAATGATAAAGATATTAAAAATGATCTATATATAAGTATATCCACAGAGTTTACTCACTTTGGATGAGTTGTAGGGTTGGGGATATACACATAGATGACCATTCATGCTTGAGAAAATATCTGATGTTTTGCTCTACCATCCTCCACCTTATTGGTTTTGAGACATAATCTCTGACTGAACCTAGAGCTTACCACTACAGCGACAACTGGCCGACAAGACACAAGATTCTACATGTCTATGCTCCCTTAGAGCAGGGAATACAGATGGATGCCTCAGAACTCAGCCTTTATGTGAGTTCTAGGGAATCAGAAATCAGTCTCTCTCTCTCTCTCTCTCTCTCTCTCTCTCTCTCTCTCTCTCTCTCTCTCTCTCTCTCTCTCCTCTCTGAAAATACAGATGTTCCAGTGCCTAGATATTAGTGAGTGTGCTTGAAGGTCAATGTACATAGCTTTGAAACATTAAAACTATCAATTTTCTAAATCTAACACCTTGCTAATATTAAAATATTATCAGTTATCTCTATCTCTATATGTAAAATATTTTGTCTGACTTATAAAGTTGGCCAGCAGATTAAAGTGTTAATAAAACAATTTTATTACATAGATATGTTTTTTTTATTTTTGAAAAATGTGAGAATGTCACATTTTGGTTCCTTAGTCAACAGTTCAGTTGATAGTTGTGATATTTCTACTGTGCCTAATTACTCCTCAGCTAAAAGAATCTTCAGGACAGGAGACAAGTTCAGTCCTCATTTTTACAGTATCTCACAAGTTTTCGGCATTTGCTTTCAAGAAAAAGAGTCTGGGTATTCCTTATATGTTCCCCAACCTTCACACTTAGAATCAGCTACTCTTCTGAGTCATGTACATTGACATCAGGAAATCAATCCTTAAGGCTAAAGATTTTGGTTAGTATAGGAGTAGCCATTTTCTGGATATTTTAGCAGTTATAGATTAAGAGATACTAGATATTTACATATCTGGTTCATTTTTAGGATGTAATATTAATTTGCATTCTCCTGATATAATAAAACATTCCAATCAAAAGCAACATAAGAGAGAAAAGTATTGATTTGGATTACAGGATAAAGTCCTTAACCTGGGGAAGCCATAGCAAGAATTTAAGCCAGGAGCCTGGAGGCCCAACTGAGGCAGAAAGATGAAAGGGTTATGTTTACTTACTTGCTCTCTGTAGTTTGCTCAACTAATTTTCTTTTCTAAAAATTTATCTTGCTTTAATTTAATTTTATTTATGTAGCAGATGTGCAACTCGGTCTTCATGTGGATCCCAAACAACTGGAGTAGCGTGCTATCCCCAAAGATGTTTCCTGTCTATGATCTTCCTTCCTATAATCTGTCACAGCCAATTCATAGCCCAACAAAGAACAGGAAAGGATGTTTCTAAAGGAATGTGTGATGTTCTTGATAACAATATTATAGGCTGAACTTAAAGCATTCTTCATAATCAACCATGACCTACTGAAACTACTTAGATATCTGTGCCTTCCCTCTCTACCCTTCAGGCTCTCACTGCAAGTCTGCAGAGTTCAGGGATCTTTGAATGCGGGAGCTAAAGATGACTCATGACAAGCTGTGTTGTATTCTCAGACTCTTGGCTGCAAGGATGCCCAAGGCCTCCTGCAACCAGTGCCTCTACTTACCCAGCTAGTGTTTGCATGGAAAGGATGAGAGAGAGAGAGAGAGAGAGAGAGAGAGAGAGAGAGAGAGAGAGAGAGAGAATTAGACAGAAAATTGAATGGCTCCTATAAAATCAGAACACAAAAAATCCATAGCTCTAAAGGATAAGAAATCCATAGCTCTGAAAGACCAGGAGAAATAATGAGGTAAGATGACCATTGATTCCGTAGAATGTTGAGTCTAAGACAAGGGCAGATATGTAGGGAATCTAAGTGACTGGAAGGGAAATTTCTAGGATGCTTCTTCCTTATTGAACACTTCTATGTGTCCACATCCCTTACAGATAGGACTGGTCCTTCAAATCCCATTAGTTCCCAGAATTCATCTCTTCTGTACATAAAATGTTGTTCATGCTGGCCTGTCTAGCTCCACACACAAGTAGTTTGTGCCCTTTATATGAAAAACAATGTCCCTGCCCACTAATTGTTTTGTTTACTTATTTTTGTTTGTTTGACAGCTTCAGACTTTATCTAACTAATTGTAGTTTCTACCATCATTGCCCTCTCTATTACCTCTCTCTTTCTTGCTGAAATCACTATCCACTCCTACCTTTAGGTCTTCTGGAGTGTGTGACGTACTGAGTTAGAGTTTATTCCTAAGCATAATTAAGAAGTTATTTATTAGGACAAGAGAATTTTATCAGTGGCTGTACCATTGTAGGAACTGAACAACCATTAAAATTATCTGGGAGGGATGGAACTCGTGGCACTCACCCTATCAATGGTAAATGCTGACAAGCCCAGTCATGTACAGATCTTGTACAGGTCAAGGCACATTTGCAATGATTCATGAGTACATAGCTACAATCTGTCCAGAATTATTTATTGTTACTGACAATCTCTAAAGTCTTAGCTCATACACATTTCTTTTTTTTATTAGATATTTTCTTTATTTACATTTCAAATGTTATCCCCTTTCCTAGTTTCCCCTCCAAAAACCCCCTATCCATTCTCCCTTCCCCTGATCACCAACCCACTCACTCCCACTTCCTGGCCCTGGCATTCCCCTATACTAGAGCATATAACCTTCATAGGACCAAGAGCCTCTTCTCCCATTGATGACCAACTAGGCTATCCTCTACTACACATGCAGCTAGAACCATGAGTCCCACCATGTGTTTTCCTTGGTTGGTGGTTTAGTCCCAGGGAGCTCTGGAGATCCTGGTTAGTTCACATTGTTGTTCCTCCTATGAAGTAATACGCACTTCCTAACCTCTTTGCTGCAATGATTCCTAAATCTCAGATGTTCGAGACAGCTCTCCCACTGAGGGTGCAGTTCTTTACCATCACTGATTTGAGCACATTGGCTTAATGCATTAATCGCCACCTACTAGTTTCCTTTTGTACTATCTGTATACTGTTATCCAAATGAATCTCTCCTCCTTTCATCTGCTTTAGCCATCTGTTTAATGAGAGCAGTGAGAAAAATATGTAAAATACTTGCTTTCCTTTGACCAAGCAACTCCTGTGTTAACCTGATATTAGAAGAATCTCTCCTTCCACTGAGAATCCTTGATCAAAGGAGGCAGCTTCCACTGAGAAGTAATACTTCCATAGGTGAACATGCCAGTAATAAAATAAGTTTTTATTGAATTAAGGAACACATGAATCAGTTTTTTCAGCATTTGAAGATACTGTCATTCATATTTTCTAGTTTTCAAAGAATTAATAGCATTTGATCAAAATGGATTTATATGCTTTAAAGGCAATTTTTAGAACTAATATTTAATTGTTATTGTTGTACCAATATAAGTCATGTGGCACTTAATACTTGCTGGTCTGAGATTTCTAATTACAACTATGAAGAGTGTTTTTTGACATGGAAAGAAAATGTGATTAAAAATTAATTTAGCTCAAATCACGAATCAGATGATAGCCACTGATTGGCCACATGACAGTCTAAGTTTGGAAAGAAAGATGAGAATGTAATTTGCAATTAGAACTTATATATGAGCCTTAACTTACAAAATATTAAACTTTATCAATGTATGCACAACTTATGTATGTGATCATTGAGAGATTCCAAATCAGTTTTCTAAAATCTATCTTTTATTCTATAAAATTATTGTTTCCATGTAATAATTTAAAATGACTCACACATTGCAAATAAGTTGCTCTTAGGGAATAAATTTGTCATCTTTGCCATTCATAATATAATACCATAATGATTTTTGTGCCTCAATAACCCTTATATTTACTTTTAATATTTTTGTAACTCCCATGTAACCCACTTAAAAACAGTCATATTGAAAAGGAGATAGAGCTCATTTACTGTTCTGAAACTTCAAATTAAGATATTTATGAGTTCATCAGGCTTTATGTAATGACAGATGTCGTAGCAGACCCTGTCCTGGCTGACTGTCAAAAAGATAGCCAATATCAGGTGCCAAGCTCTATATTTTTCCTCTTATTCCTTAATTTTATCAGTAATAATTCTCATCCCCAGAGTGACAGGCTTAGAGAGGGCAAATAAAACTAAATGTTTTATTGGGAGACTGAGTAGAGTCAGGGTAGAGTATTTGGACATAATCCATTCTATAAAACAAGATAGGAGGAATGATAACAAGACTGGTATGAAATTAGAAACTGAAGTATTTAATGACTGAACCAAATTTTAAATTAGATAATTTTAAGCTTAAACATTGATCAGGAATGGAATATTTATAAACTGTTCATGGTTGGGGCTTGGAGACATCTCAGTGGTTCAGAGTGGGTAGTGCTCTTGCATATGACCTGAGTTCAATTCCCTGAACCCGTAATGAGAAACTCACAATTGCTTGTAACTATGGCTCCAAGAGATCCATGGCCTCCAAAGGCAACCCCACTCATGTGCACTCAGCACACAGAGACACAAAACTAGAAAATAAATCATTTAAAAAATAAGAACAACTACCATTATATTTCTTAAAATATATTTTGAGGTAAAGAAAAACCTGGTTTTAATAATGTCATCAGCTTTCTGTGATTCTAAGAAAAGCTGGTTCCTGTGGCTGTGTAAGCATCACATCAAGTTGGATAATTACAACATTTATGGCTTTTTGAAATCTTAAAAATTGATAAAACACAGTGTACAGAGAATAACTACATACTGAGTGAGAGTAATTGCTAGCATATGATAATGTGTCAGAATATATTGTTATAAACTAAATATAATAAGAAGCAGAAGAAGATCTCGGATTAGCCACTAAGATTTGCGGTAGAGTTTTAGTCACAGAAACTCATTTCCACAGTGAACATCAACAGCTGGTTGTGAGGAATTTGGTCGTACAGGTTAGGAAGCTCTTAAATATGGGAACATTGCCTCCTCTCAGCTGAATCCTGTAGCCAAAAGTCAGGGGAGCACCTTGGAAAGAATGGAGGGTAGAAGATGTGGGCCAGTGAACACTGGCAGGTAATTGTGAACCTGAGTGAACTCATGTGAACAGACAAATTCACATCTCTTACTCATGACTTTATGGCAGAGTTGTTTCTCAGGAAAAAGTAATGTGCTTAGCCACAGGGAAGAAAAGGCACTAGCTCCATAGTGTGCATCAGAAATTAAGCCTATTGTAATCCAGGTACCTTGGAACAAAGAGATCTGTAAAGTAAGAGATGGTACATGAAACATGACTCAGATCTCAGGTCCTACTTTGAGTTCGTGACCATAGAAAATATGTAAAAAGTTTGATTGAGGTCCTTCAGTGTCTATAAAAATAGTATCTGTTTATGCCTACAGGAATTGTACTAGCAAATAGTTTCTGGGGAATGAATTTTATATTTGTAAGTGGACACAAATGGCCCAAGTATAACTCCCTCCTTGCCAACTTCATGTTTATGTACACTTTGTTCATCAAAACTAATATAATTCTGAAATTTAACCAAAAGTAATGTGTAAAATAACTGTCACTTTGAACAACCTTGCTTCCAAAAAAATTATTCAACTTCTGTCTATCCAATCATCCATCCATCTGCACAAACATCTACTTATATACCCATCCATCTACCCATCCCTCTGTTTATCCACCCAACCACTCAACCATTTATATATTCCAATCCATCCACGTATTGAACCACCCACTCAAATTACCTACCTGCTCATTAGTCAATTCATCCAACCACCTATCAATCTACCCACCAAAACAACCACCCACTCACCCACCCATTCATCCACCCAAACTTCCATCTACCCATACACTCACACACCATCCATTCATCTATCCACCCACCCATCCCTCCATCCATACATCTATCAAACCACCCACTCATCCAGTCATCCACTCATCAACCTGTCTAATCACCCATCTAACCACCCACTATCTCATAAATCCAGTAATATAAAACAATATTTACTAGTGTTAATACTTTGAATGACTGAAGATAGATAATGTAAGAAGGAAAAAAGATGTCAATCATATGAACAAATATTTACATCTCAAGGTAAGGAAATATTCTCATAATTACTTCCATTTTCATTTATGGAACTAATTAATGTGTCATCTTTGTGTTCATATATACTTCAAGCTACTGTACTGGGACATATAAAGTTTGCATAACCAAGGGGCCTCTCTTCCCAATGATGGCCAACTAGGCCATCTTCTGCTATATATGCAGCTAGAGACACGAGCTCTGGGGGTACTAGTTAGTTCATATTGTTCTCCCACCTATAGTGTTGGAGACCCCTTCAGCTCCTTGGGTACTTTCTCTAGCTCTTCCCTATGGAACCCTGTGTTCCATCTAATAGCTTTCTGTGAACCTCCACTTCTGTGTTTGCTAGAAACTGGTATAGCCTCACATGAGACAGCTATATCAGGGCCCTTTCAGCAACATCTTGCTGGCATATGCAATAGTGTCTGTGTTTGGTGGCTGATTATGGGATGGATCCCTGGCTGCAGCAGTCACTAGTTGGTCCATATTTTTGTTTCAGCTCCACACTTGATCTCTGTAACTCCTTCAATGTGTGCTTTGTTCCTAATTCTAAGAAGGGATGAAGTATCCACACTTTGGTCTTCATTCTTCTTGAGTTTCATGTGTTTAGCAAATTGTATCTTGGGTAATCTAGGTTTCTGGGCTAATATCCACTTATCAGTGAGTACATGTTATGTGAGTTCTTTTTTGATTGGGTTACCTCACTCAGGATGATACCCTCCAGATCCATCCATTTGCCTAGGAATTTCATAAATTCATTGTTTTTAATAGCTGTGTAGTACTCCACTGTGTAAATGTACCATAATTTCTGTATCCATTCCTCTGTTGAGGGACACCTGGGTTCTTTCCAGCTTCTGGCTATTATAAATAAGGCTGCTATGAACATAGTGGAGCATGTGTCCTTATTATCAGTTGGGGCATCTTCTGGATATATGCCCAGGAGAGGTATTGCAGGATCCTCTGACTTTCTAAACATTTTATTATACTTCTAGCTACTTTTGGCATGACAACATTCACTTGTGTTAAATGGAAGTATTCTATGAGGATTTATTTGAATTGATAATTTGAAGGTGTTTTATTTCTAGGAGGGATAACTTTAAAATAGCTCTGATGGCTAACAAGCAACTAGTTGTACTTATTAATTAAATTTCTTATGAATTTTACACAAACATGCACTTTTGAAAGGACAAATGAGAAGTCTATGATAATTATTGCTAAACAGTTGTCAGGTCATAAAATAATGTATTTGTTATGTAAATTTTCAATAAAGTTTCTATTTCAGTTCAAGAGATCTGTCCTCAAGTGAAATATATCTGATAACTCGACAAGTGTTCTTGTCATTTGAAAGAGTGAACTATCTTATTCATTTTCAGTATTCTTATTCTTATTCATTTCCCTTGATTAACTCAAGGGAAAGTATTCTCACAGACCTTTTATATTCCATAAGTCTGACATATGGACCTACAGTCCAAAGATTATGTGAGAGCTGTAACAAACAAGAACTGCAACTAAGAGTAGACTGGCATCTACTGAAGGATTGACGTCTTTTTTACTTATTTCAAAACTCAAAAACTTCTGCTTGAGGTTTGTGTATTTAAATTTGTTTTTTTCTGGAGAGATGGCTCAGAGGTTAAGAGCACTGACTGCTCTTCCAGAGGTCCTGAGTTCAATTTCCAACAACCAGATGTTGGCTCACAGTCATTGGTAATGGGATCTGATGCCCTCCTCTGGTGTGTCTGAAGAGAGACAGTATACTAATATATATATATATATATATATATATATATATATATATATATATATATATAATAAGTAAATCTTAAAATCATATTTAAATTTGGTTTTAACTGATCATAGCAATTTCACGTATAAAAATGGTTCTGATGACTCACGTCTGTAATAATACCTAATGCTAAGCAGGCAAAAGCTGTAAAATTAAAGTCTGAAATAGAATCTATATAAAGACACACACACATCTGCATATATATATGTGTGTGTGTGTGTGTGTGTGTGTGTGTGTGTGTGTGTGTGTTCGTTTATTTGTATGCAAGAAATCATACCTTTATTGGGGCATCCTGTGATTTGGTACAATTCAAAATAATGCTAATCAAGTATATATCAATTTTTTTCTTTTTTAATATTCAAGGTTTTTATACTTTACATTATTTATGTGGGTGCTTTGCGCTCACATATGTTATATATGTAACCCATGCATGTGTCTGCTGTCTATGAAGTTCAGAATAGGAATAAGTTCCTCATACCCTCTAGAACTGGACTTCAAGACATGATATACCACCCATGTGGGTGCTAGAAGCTGAACCCAGGTCTTCTGTCAAAGCAGCAAATGACTTAACCATGGAACCATTTCTCTACAACAGATTATCTTTTAGTCCATTGAAACACAGTTTGGCATAAGAAAGAGCTTTGGGAAGCAATATCCCAAAATCAAAACCTCAATTTTCCACTAATCACTGTGTTCTTGGGTAAGTTACTGTATTTCATGGCTATTAAGAGCAGGCTGATTAGAGTTGGCTGAAACATAAATGTCTGTTATGTACATTTTTACAGTCTCACATGTTACATTCATTATTTTCTGTAACATGTACATGACATTGTAAATGACACTTTCATTTAGTGTTTAATCCCCACCATTTAATCCTTGTGTTGTCATACACAATTAGAATCTTAGCCCTTGAAAACTGGAAGTGGTTTGGCTAGATGAGACCATGTCTGTGCTAAAAAAAAAGTGTTAAATTTTTACTGGGTTTTAATGGAATAATATGGACTTTTAGTCTCCATACAAGAAGCTTCTTATGTAGTCAAAATTCTTGAGAGTGACCTGAGTGTGTGGAGGTATCTGTCTTAAGAAATAAGTGTTTTTGTTGTGTGTTTTGACTCTCTTTCCTAAATACCTTTACCTGTCAATATGATGCAGCCTAGAGTGATCTGAGAAGGAAAGTACTAAGTAAGGAATTTCCATGAACAGACTGGTCTATGGGCATATCTATGGGGGATTTTCTTGAGTTTATTGATGTAGGAGAGTCTAGCCCACAGTGGGTGGCACCATTCCCTACACAGATGGTTCTTGTCTCTAAAAGAAAGCTAACTGATGATATCCCTGTAAGTGAGCAAGCAGGCACAATTCCTCAATGGTTTCTGCTTTCAGTAACTATTTGAATTATTGTCCTCACGTCCTGTAGTGATAGGCTGTGACCTATCAACTGAAATAAACTCATTCCTTTTCTGAGTTGTTTCTTTTCTTTTCTTTCTTTTCTTTTCTTTTCTTTTCTTTCTTTCTTTCTTTCTTTCTTTCTTTCTTTCTTTCTTTCTTTCTTTCTTTCTTTCTTTCTCAGACTTAATTCTTTTATTTTTCTTGTACAAAACCCTTATGTGGTAGCCACAGCTGGAGCCTGGGTCCTCTGAACAGAGACTCTGGTGTGGATTTTCCAAGTTGATCAGTGAATTCCTGATACAGAGACTTGGTGAAGACAGTCTCTTTCCAGAGGTCGGGAGTCAGATAGCTTCTTGGGCACAGGAGCAGAGACAATGCCAGTGCCTCTGGGGGCAGGGATGAGACGCACCAGCACAGAGCCACAGCGGCCTGTCACCTTGCATGGAACAGTGTGGGGCTTGCCAATCTTGTTCCCCCAGTAGCCTCTCCAAACAGGGACGATGGAAAGCTTGGCCAAGATGATGGCCCCTCAGATGGCAGTGGCAACCTCCTTGGAGAACTTAACACCAAGGCCAACGTGACCATTGTAGTCCCCAATAGCGACGAATGCCTTGAACCTGGTCTGCTGGCCAGTGGAGTCTGCTTCTGCACTGGCATGATTTTCAGAACCTCATCCTTTAGGGATGCACCCAGGAAGAAATCAATGATCTCATACTCTTTAATGGGCAGGGAGAACAGGTAGATCTCCTCCAAAGACTTGATCTTAATGTCCTTAACCAGGAGGCCCAGCTTGGAGAAGGGGATCCACTCCTTTTCTTCAGCTTTACCTCCACGAGCCCTGCGGCCTCGACCACGGCCACAGCCTCAGCCAGGACCACGGCCCCTAAGACCACTCACGAATCCTCTGTGGAAGCCACGGTGGCCTCCTAATCCTGGGACCCCGGGTCCCCCGGGCCCTCCCACTGCTTATGGTGTTTGTCATAGAAACAGATGTCAAACCTGAACACTGGCACTTTGTTTTGCTTTGGTTTTACATTTCTTATATCAGCACTATCAGCTACTAAATGCAGTCATAACTGTAATCTACCCAGACACACTTCTTGATGATTTTTTTCAATAAAGACTGTCATTCAAATTTTACATGTTCAGCATTTGCTGGTCAGGCTATACATGCAAATTTTCTCATTTACCTTTTACCTTGTTGTTTGTGGTAGGGATTATACTTGGCCAGACCCTAGCCCATCTTTCTATAGAAAACTGTATAAATTTGAAATGTAGTATTCAATAGCTATCATATTTCCTTCCTTCCTTCCTTCCTTCCTTCCTTCCGTCCTTCCTTCCTTCCTTCTTTCCTTCCTTCCTTCTTTCATCCCTCATTTCATTTCTTCTTTCCTTCCTTCTTCCTTCGTGCCTTCTTTCTGAGATAGAACCTCAGAAATTATGAACTTCTTAGTCAAGCTGTTTAAGTCTTAACACATCAAAAATACACAAAATTAAGAATTAGGTAAATTTGAGTATTGTTCCTTTGTTTTACTATACCTCATGAATGCATGGCTCACAAAATTCCATATATCTCATTCTGTTTTTAGATAAAATGTATTATCTTTACACTTTAGCATTTATAGTTGTGACCCTCAGTCTTCAGATAGTTTGTCCCCTGCATATAACAGCTGATGACAAAATTATATGAGATACAAAGCAAAATTTTCTGGAGCCCTTTATGTAAAAAACTTGTTGTAAACATGTTTATAAGGAAGTTTAGTTTTTTTTTTTCACTTCCACATGATAAAAATTTACTGCTAGGTACATATGCAAATGCATACAATCTCACTTTACTCAAGAAGAAAAGGTAGACAGATCAGAATTTTGAGACCAATCTGGACTTCTTCTTAAAACCATGTATCAACAACAAACAAAATTCTTAGTACAGACAACAGAGCAACAGGTGTTTCCATCATTTTGCCACTGTGTGTGACTGTTTGACTAGTAAATGTACAGTCTTACATATACTGTGCAACTTATATGTAAGACTACTTATACTAAGCTACATACTCAACTTGATCTTTTATTTCAGAAAAAAAATTCCCAGAATTATACAGGATGCAATGAGCTAAGGAGACCACAGTGAAAATGCTATTAACATAAAATGATAGGAATGAGATTTAAAAAAAAAATCATACTAGTATCCTGCTGTCAAATTATGCTGCAAAGCTAAAATATGAGGAGAGAAAATACCGACTCATAATCCATAATAATACAAAGCTTCAGAAGTTATATTTCCAAGAGTACATCTATTTATACAGTGCTAAAGATTATTAGCATATTTCCATTTATATAGAGTTCAGGAGCTTTGAATTAACCTAGAAATCTATCTTCATAATAATATGGAAAATACTTTTGAATCTGTGTGAAAATAAAATACTGAAAGTAGCTGCAGATGGTTTTATAAATGTAATAAAAAATCATTTGCACAATGCAAGCTAGCTTAATATTCACTTGATAGACACAAAGATGACCTAAGTAAGAATGATTCCAGAATTATCTATTTTATGTGCATGCACTGATTGGTGTTCCTAAAATGCAGGCTCCTGTAGAAAGTCACTTTCAATGTGGCAACCAGTATATAAGTTTTACAATTTAAATAAACACATATAGCATACAGATAATTCTGTAATACAATAATGAAATAATTATTATGATTTAAAAGATTTGTTTTTATTCTTATTAATATGTGAGTATGTAAATTTCTCCAGAAGCTAGAAATTGGTGTGGGATTTCCTAGAGCTGGAGTTATGAATTGTTGTGAGCTGCCATGTGGGTGCTGGGAACTAAACCCATGTCCTCTGCAAGAAAAACAAGTACTTCTAACTACTGAGCCATTTCTCCAGTTAGATTCTCTCTCTCTCTCTCTCTCTCTCTCTCTCTCTCTCTCTCTCTCTCTCATGTTGATATTGAATTTTTTACACAATTTATTTATTTATTTAATGTATATTAGTCCACTGTCACTGGCTTCAGACATATCAGAAGAAGGCTTCAGATCCCATAACAGATTGTTGAAAGCCACCATGTGATTGCTGGGAATTGAACACAGGACATTTGGAAGAGCAGTCAATGCTCTTTATTACTGAGCCATCTCTCCAGCCTGATACTGAATTTTTTTGAAGAAAGAATAATAAGAATTCTTCCTTATGATATACAGCTAGTGTTTGGCTACTTGTAAAAGAGGAATGTTCAAATGAAGAAAGTTACTTGGCTTTTAGAGCTTTGTAAATATCATTAAAACATACTTTCAGACTTTCACAGCAATTGCTAACCTCAGTTTTTTCTCTTTAAAATTGAAAAGCTACCATTCATGTCTTATTACAGTAAGCAGACAAACATTTAAAGCTTAAGGTGAAAACATAGAGTGGTTTTCAATACATAGTTGTTACAGTTTTTAGAACTTGGGTTAAAACTATTATTTTTGTAACCTATATTTGAAGAAGTAATTAATAAAAATCTTACTTGAAATTGTGTAAGGCTAAGAGCATACCAGGCTGTAGGAAAGAAAGAGTATGGGTGGAATGGGTCCATACATAGGCTGACGTGATTCACATCTCACCAATCTGTTCATGATTTCCCATAAGTAATTCTAATGTTCTTGTCTTCACAATAGTCCATAACTGTGCAACAAGGAATCCAGAAAACAAAAATATGTGAAGATATGGGCCTTGGAAAACATTAAAGAATGACTATAAATAAATTATGTGATGCATTATCTACTGTTATAACACATGAAACTTTAATAGATTGTTTTAGAAACCTAAGACTGATGAGTTGCAGGAAATTTGATCACACTGTGAACCCTGAGATTGGGTTGTTTACTGGAAAAACCTGTTTCTAGTTGTGGTGTGGCTCAGCCTTAGAACATATCTTTAATACCAAACAATAAAGGTAAAGTTAGTTTGTAAAAGTAGTTTGTAGAATCACCCGTGTTTGAAGGTACTGTGTAATTGAGTGGCAGACATGGTGACTAATAAGAGAAAGATTTGACAGAGTATGAAATGCCCAACTCTCACAAAAGAAAGAGTAAGGGAAGATATTTGAGGAGGGGGGGAGCAGTTGATTTTATCAGGAGAATTTTACAGAGACAAGTTTAGGAGAGAGCAAGGTAGATACACATGAAGACAGACTGTGCTAGAGAATGAGTCAGAATGTTAGAATAGATTGGCAGAGTTAGTTTCAGACTAATAAAGGTCAGAGGTTGAGAAAGAATACAGTTTGAATCAGTCAGCTTGGAGAGAATTTTGAGCCAGAACAGCTGAGTTGACCAGCCAGCCAGCATTCAGAGGAGC
>LR749626.1:64658-74113 GCA_902729485.2 Mus minutoides | reverse complement strand
ATCATCTTCTATATATGCAGCTAGAGACACGAGCCCAGGGGGTACTAGTTAGTTCATGGTTATTCTTCTACCTATAGGGTTGAAGACCCCTTCAGCTCCTTGGGTACTTTCTCTAGCTCCTTCTTCCTTGGGAACCCTGTGTTCCATCTAATAGCTGACCGTGAGCTTCCACCTCCATGTTTGCCAGGCATTGGTATATTTTTCCCTGAGACCTCTATATCCGGGCCCTTTCAGCACCATCTTGCTGGCATATGCTATAGTGTCTATGTTTGGTGACTGATTGTGGGATGGATCCCTGGCAGCCGCAGTCGTTGGGTCCAGATGGGCATTCTTAAGCATCCTTACCTTCCTTACTTCCTGAAATGGTGCGTGAATAAATCGCAGTTTCTTTTAAAACAAGACATGAGACTTTCTCCCCATACACATCTCGCAATAGTAAAGCTCAAAACAGGTTCTCTGTGTCAGTTCCACCTTTACAAAGACCCAATTTCATTTTGTACAGGTAAATCTAAAAGACATGGATTTGGAGTTTTATGTGATTGTTAACAGCAAGAGCTAAATTGATTTGGCCCTCTGTGAAAGCTCATAAGAAAGCTGGGATCACTTTTTGGTTCCTTTTAATTCTGTAGACAAAGATCATTTGCAGGAGAAAGTGCCTGGGTTTACAGTCTTCATGCCCATGCTCACAAAAATGTTTGTGTCACGAACAACTATGTACCTTGATTTATGAGTCACATTTACACCAGTTTCAAAACTCTATCCCTGTGACAGAGAAAGAAATTTCTGTCACTTCTACCCACTTTCAAATTTACTCTTTCTTTCCCCAATTTGTGAAACATAGAAAATCAGCTAGGGTTCAATGTCAAATAACTGATCCAGAGCACTGTGTGACAGGGCATCAAACTGTGGGCATCAAACACAATAAATGTCCTGGCTTGGCCTCTTAATACAGGTTAATTTGCTCCTGTGAACACTCATCACCATGCAATTAAATGATTTCTGTGTGTGAATCTTTCATCATTCTGGATTAAAGCAGTCAATAAAATAGTAAATGCTTAGTTTTATTGACTGCATGTAAAATATTTAACAGTTTCTGGCATGTAAGAAGAGCTCTTTGCATAAGTTATGAGTATATTTGTCTCTCCATACATGCATGCATTAGGTAAAATTTGCTTCCAGAAACAATGGAGAGCAACAGTGTAAAGAGTTGTTATCTAAAGATATATTTACTCTGCATTGTTTCTTCTGCCTTTTGGCTATGCAGATGGAATAGTTTACTTCTTTTATTCTGGCTTAGTCTTTTCCAGATAAAGAAAAAGAAGCTTTATAATTTCCAGAATTACCTTCTCCACAGAGAAAGAGCTACATCTGCAAGAAATGCCATTTTACCACATGATCCTGACGGCATTTGTCATGAGCTCATTGACAGGGTATGTGGAAAATTAACCCTTCAACCAAATAGTACATTTCTTGAGATAATTATTTAGTCTGTGCAAAACATTGAATGAACCTAGCAAATCATAATAACAATATTTTTGACTCTTTCAGGGAAAGCTAGTTCTTAAAGCAATGAAGTCAGATGAGAAATGAGAGAGGAAATGAAGCTTACAACAGACTAGAGGGCTGCTGCTAACAGACTCACAGTTTGTGTTTCTAATATCCATGTATGAGGAAGGAATTTTTTTTTTACTTTTATGTTCCATAATATTCCTTGCATTCTTTAAAAAACTATGATAGATCCCTATTCCAACCAGTCTAGGTTAAGACTCTGTTTCTAATCAAAAGCAAAACTTGAGTACCCTCATTGGTTCAACTTCAAAACAATGTACTCAATCTGTAAGGGTGATACCACTGCCTCTCCACGCTCACAAGTCTAGCTCTGTAAGAGCTCCAAACAACCATGTACTATGATGGCTTGAATAGAAAATATCTTCCACAGGATTCTGCATTTTCACCTCTTTGTGATGCTATTTTGGACAGCTTTGGAATCTTTATCAACTGGCATTTTGCTGTAAGACCTGGCTGAATGAAGGTGAACATGAAGTTTATAAATACCCTCCCTCCTGCCTACTGAGTCTGCTATTTGTTCCAAATATGTGTAGCATCTGACACATACTCTCATCAAAACATGGAGATAGAGTTGCTATGCTCTCCTGCCATGATCTACCCTCAATGAGCAACAATAAACCTCTTTAAATAGGTACTTAGTATGTTGTGATACATGTAGTAAAAAAAAAAAAAAGAGGTATGTCTGAATTTTTGGACTTTAATTAATAAGTGGGTTTCTAAAACACCAAAGGTCTTTTTTATTCAATTCTATCTTGAAATATTATTCATATATGTCATTGATTTATTAAGACAAATCAATATAATTTTAGTGACTGTAATGGGAATTTTTTTTAATTAATGCAAATGATATTAATGTTTTCATTGATATAAAATGACATAGGGAAGTACAGAAACCATTTCTCTTAACATATACTAAATAAAAAGTTGTGGAAACATGGAGGAATACAGATATTTCATTAACTTCACATGCTTTTCACATCATTATTTTTATGCCCAGTTCACAATATCTGCATGAGTCCACCAGGGACCACAACTCCAATGCCAGCACATGACAGTCTTTTATGCAAGTTCAAACAACCCTCACTGGGCAAGAGTTTATTAATGTGGTGCTCAGGTCTAGGCATTTAGGGCTTATATGGGGAAAATGAATAAGTTGGGACTTTCAAGCCTTGGCATTATATGATTGGATAAAAGGGGTAAAGGAATGTGAACTTTCAAATTGATAGCATTTCTTTAGACAGCAAGGAGAGACCATACGGCATCTTTGACCTGGCAAGGAATAACTCCTCCTGTTATTGTGACTAATCTTCTCCTGTTGTTAGATGCTGGCCATAGCTGTTATGTCTATTTTTCAATGCTGGGAATGTTTGGGAAGGGTTTTTTTTTGTTTGTTTGTTTGTTTTTTTTTCCCAGCACTCAAGGGTAGGGACCTTATCATTTTAAAGATATTAGTTTTCTGCTTCCTCCAAGGACAGTTTTGAAGACAGGATAGAATCTGTCCTGCTGTTGCTTTTTGTCTTTACATTATGACTACTCTTCACTTTCTTTACTGTGTAAATATTTTAGACATGAACCATTATAAAAAGATATAGTGTTTCCTACATGTATTTGTTTTTAATCTATTATGAACAATAATTTTCACAAAAGCATCTAAAATTCAAGAATAAATGAAAAGCTTTGAAATATGAAGATACTGCATTTGAGATAAACAAATGTATTAAATCTCTCAATATTCAATAATATTATTAAATTTCTATTATTAATTTTTATTGCTAAATTGTATTATTAAATTTCTTACTAAACTTTTCAATAGAATAAAGTCAGGGTATCAGAAAGCACACATATAATATATAACATGATATTCTAATGAAGATTCAGATGCTAGTTATATGAAATGGCTTATTAAATATCTTCAGAAAGGAAGGTCACAGGGTATATACCAAGGACCAATCTCAGATTGGAGAGGGATTCTGAGGAAAAGGTATCTAGAAACAGCTAAAAGAAATGACTTTAAGTCAAATCATGGGTCCAAGCTGGTGGCCTAGGTTCTGTTGAGAAGGCTTTCCAGACTGGTCTCTCTGTCTCTGTTTTCCTCTGCTCTAGAGAGTCTTTTTTTTTTTCCTATTTTATTTATTAGTTTTATTTATGTGAGTACACTGTAGCTGTCTTCAGATACACCAGAAGAGAGCATCAGATTCCATTACAGATGCTTATATTTTTGCATTGTGAGCCACCATGTGGTTTCTGGGAATTGAACTCAGGACCTCTGGAAGAACAGTCAGTGCTCTTAACCGCTGAGTCATGTCTGCAGTTGGTTTTTTTTTGTTTGTTTGTTTGTTTGTTTGTTTTTTTCTATTTTAAAAACTGTCTGGTTGAGACAGGTCTCTCTGCCAGTTAAAATTCTGAAAGCTGTCTGGACGCTCATTTGTTTTCAGACCAAAGTCAGAAAAGATGCTATAAAATTTTTCTTTGAACTTCCAAGTCAGAAACTCTGTTAGAAAAAAATTCACGAAGAACAGTTTTTGCTCTCCAAACATCTCTCTCAACAGCAATCTCACATTTCTTCTGACATTGCAAAAGAATTCAGATATCAGTCTGCCTCCGTTAAGCACAGATGCTAAGCTATCTGGGTGGGACCCCATCCTGAAATTATTATTTCTACCACAGCCTGTCCTGGATTCACTGTGTCCCAGGCTGACCTTGAACTCAGGAATCTGCCTGCCTTTGTATCTTTCTGACAACCTGGCTCATTAATGCAGCTGCCTTTGCTCCTTGAGATCCATTAAGCTTCTTATACACTTCATATTGCATCCTTATATTTTTGCATAATTGAGAAATCATATATTTTTGGACTCATGTTTTTAACAGTTTCTTTCCACAGCGTTAAGGGCTGTCCTGAAGGTCCCATGTTTAAAATTTTGCTAAGATATTAGCCACACTTTTTTGTCCTGAACTCTTTCTATCTCTGATTATCATGGAGTCATTACTGTTAACAGGGAGGGCATTCCTTAAAGGAGGAATTTAAAATTTGTACATTATTATACAAAGAAGCCTTATGCCCATGGCAGCCATCAACATTCTTGGAGCCATCTGCTGGCCTTTTCCATGGACAGGAACCTTGTCATACTGTCCTCACCAAGGTTGTGCTGGACTTGGCAAGTATGTTTGGTGGAAAGTTCATGAGCAATGAGCTATGGAAGCTATGATAACCTGTTACAGCATTGATATGTAAGAAGGAATGACTTGAGGGATAACTTACCAATGTAAATTCTTTTGACAGTGTAAAACCCAAAGTAAATTTCCAAGGACCTTGCACACCCCAATCTTTGCTCATCATTTTAAAATGGTGCAATTTCATTAGTTGAGATGCTGTCCTTATTTTTACTTCCAGTAACTATATGTTCACTGAAGTAACATTAAACTAGACAAAGTAATTGGCATATTGGATTCACAATTAGTGCAATAATACAATACAATTAAACATTGACATTTTGACAGTGTGGTTCAGTCTACTCATTTCTCAGTGCTGACACAAGTGTACATTACTTGGTAGAAGTTCCCTTCCAGAACACCTCTAACTGCAGCAATTGTTGTTTTAACATTAAATAAATTTAGTATGCACAAGCAGGGCTAAAGCTATATAATGTCAATTTCTTTGGGTTTATATACTTGATTTTTTCTTAATTAAAGAGTTTGGGCTACTTTGAATGAAATTGCTATAAAATAGTCATGCTTGTTAAAATTGTACTTTTACAATTGACATATAGTTGCTCATATATCAATGCTGTAGCAGGTTATCATAGCTTCCATAGCTCATTCTCTTTACACACTAGAGTGTTGAAAAGGGAAATAGACCAAGAATTTTGCAAGAGTTAAAATAGAACTTCCATTAATGTCCTGCCAAAGCCCACAACACCACAGGATATATTACTTTCCAGAAAGTCTGCCAGGGTCTAGATTCAAAATGACAAGCCCATTGGCTCTCCTTCAGCTACAGGATGGTCATTTAGTAAATCCAAACACTCTGATGGACAAATTCCATTCATAATAGTTGCACACGTTTCTCTAAATCCTCTCCCCCTTTTCACAGAATTTTCTTCTGACTTTCACTATTACTGAGCACAAATATTCTTCAGAATAGCATTCCGTAGGTTTCATTCACATTCCCACAGAACTTCAAATAAAGGAAGTAACTCAAATAATGTATTAAAGTCACAATGGGGAAGTGTTAGTTTGGTTATCAAAGGTAACCTTAAAGACTCATATGTTGACATAAGCATGACAAGAACAAGATAAACATGTAAAAATAAGGAATGAACTCTCCTATACCCCGAGGTCTCCAAAGACAGATGTCTGACATACTTCAGGAACATGTAAAGCATCAACTTCTCTGGAGCACAGTGACAAGTCAGAGATTTTAAAACAAGTAAAGATGAAAACAAGAATCTTGGCCTGAGAGATTCCAATGAAAATTATCCCTTCATTCTATGTGGTTCTTCTCAGTATTTGAAATTGCCACTAAGCTGCATCTCCAGGCCTCTTTTCTTTGGTATTTTAAGGTAGGTCCCATTAAGTTGCCCAGGCTGGCTTTGAACTCACTCTGTATTCTTGAAAGTCTTTGAATTTGCAATCCTCCTGCGTCAGCATAATAGCTCTGAATCCACAGGCCTGGCTCTAAGTATGTATTTTTCTAAATACTAACACAGAAACAAAGAAGAAATAGAACAATTATAGCTGCTGAGAGTGATGGTTCTAACCAGTGTGTTATACATTGGAGATAGAAAAAAAAATTAAAAAGGTACTGGAATCTATCTATTGTCTATATCTGATATGCTATGTACAAGAAATAAGAAGTGGGGATGAGTAACATTCAAGACATATTAGGGATTTAACTTGATCAAAGATCAACGCAATTCACTGAAATTCTGAGGGATATGTGTTTGGGCAGAGAATATTTTGTTAACATAAGTTGGAAATGTCAGTTATATTTAGCAAATGGCATGTATCTATTGTCTTTTCCAGTTGCTTCTACTTAATTTTGTACATGTTCAAAAATATTCCAGCTCAGATGTCACATGACTCCCCACCTCCATCCATCAGAAGTCTTCCTAAACACCTCTAAATGTGTTGAATTTGATTATCAATAAGGTGAAATAGAATGTGAATCCAATAAGACACAGAAACAAATGGAAATTGTTTTGAAGAACTATTGTAGGTGTTCAAATAAAATGTGTCTTCTAACTAAAACTATATGATAAGTATATCCCATTGTGCAATTACCTTGCCTGAGGAATTGTAATAAGGACCCATGACCTTGTGTGCATGAATAATATGGGTGTTTTACCTTGTTCTAACCAGAATATCCAGATAAACATTTTAAGCCCAGTGGGGAGCTCAGGTCTGCAATGAGGTAAAGAGGGTTCTACTTTCTTTCTTTCTTTCTTTCTTTCTTTCTTTCTTTCTTTCTTTCTGTCTGTCTTTCTTTCTTTGGTTTATTTATTTATTTATTTATTTATTTATTTATTAGATATTTTCTTGATTTATATTTCAAATGCTACCCTCCCCCATCCCCCACCATGCTCCCCTACCCACCCACTCCCACATCTTGGCCATGGCGTTCCCCTGTACTGGGCCATATAAAGTTTGCTGTAAGGAGAAGGTGAGAATCTAAGATATAGATGCACAGTGACAGTGACAAGGATGGCACAGTGATCAGGGCCAGGAAAAGAGATAACCAATGACCTGCCAAAAACGAGGGGAGAGGTTATAATACCACAGAAAATACTATATTTCCTGAGTTTGGGATAAAATGGACCAAAAATGTGGGCTTGCTGTGAAACAACCCAAAGAAGAATGCAAGCATGAGTGTCCTGCTCAGAATTCCATTCTCCTTTTTGAGATGCAATGTACTTTAATCTTTATCTAAGAATATAAAATATTCTCTTGCTTTGTTTTCTTTGCTTTGTTTTGCTGTATTTTGGGGGGTGTGCACTTCTATGTTGGCAGGATGATGCATTAAAATCATGTGATTCTCCTTCCTCAGCATCCTGAGCACGTGCACTGATAAGTGTATGCCTCTGTATACAATAATAATAATAATAATAATAATAATAATAATAATAATAATAACATTGTAAAAAGTCCTCCATTTTTTTCAGAAAAAAATAGAAACAGTGACCCTCATAGCTAGTTTTGTTTTGTTTTGTTTTGTTTTGTTTGTTTTAACTTAGAAATATTCTTAATTCTCCTTGGGAACTTGCTGAACTTAGAGGTAGGGTTGAAATATTGGCCTGACAGAATTTGTCTATGAACGTTAGCTGATATACTAAAGCAAAACAAATTGAAAGTGACCTAGAACAGGAATTAGAAACAATTAGTCTATTTGATGCTTGGTCATTGTAAGGGCTCTCTGTGCTTGACTTAATATCAATTAAATGAGAACAGATGACCTTTAAATAATTGATTTACGTGGAAGATTAGCCCTATAATTTATCTGAAACTGTAGCCTAAAATAGATTACTTTGACTTCCAGTCAGCACTGATATAAATGTGAATTAGATATTCTAAATCTTGATTGACCTCAATATATATCACAAAATGTTGAGAAAACAATGGTCCTTACCTAGTGTTATTCCTCTTGCCTTTGGGATATTGTATTAAAATTTTACTATGTCATTTTTCATAATTATATACTTAGATTTTACTTTTTCTCATGCATGTACATTTAATACAAATGTGTTTTGTTTGAAAACTTAATGACATTTAAAAATATTTCAAAAAGTTTCAAACATTAAATATATGTTTGGGAATAAGCAAAAGAAACTTGCCCTAAGTATTGAAAATTTGTTTCAAAACATTATGACTGTTCCTTACCATAGCTTTCATTATTCAGTTTTGCCTCTTTTGTGAACCCCCAAACCACCCAGAGACCAACTCTGATGCAATCACATTGGGGACTCTTCATTTCAAGCTTGAACTTGGGCTTACTCACAACTTCTCCTGGCACACAGTAAAAGATGATGAAGCAGCCCTGACCCTAGACTAGACAAGATTTACAGGAAATGAGGTTCTAGTTAGGGCGTTTCCAGCCTCAAGTATCTCATTGTATGACTATTGTAAGCTGACAGGTAGGTGCTCTGAAGCAAAACCATGACTAATCAAAGTCTGAAAGTACATCTGAAAGCAAAAATCAGGCTAGTCTTTTATTTACTGATGATAAGAAGTAGCTCTGGGGTATTGGCCAAGGACAAGCTATGGGCTCCTCCTGGAACTTTTGTTCACCTTGAGATCAACTGCAGGTCAAGTTTTTAGGTTTGCTTGTTTGTTTGTTTGTTTGTTTGTTTGTTTTAAAATGGAGCTAGGTCACAAGATGGAATAGGTTTGGTTTCTCAATCCCTTGTTCCTCAAAACACAATAACTGGGACTATCTACAAAAGAACAAAGTCATCTGATTGGTTGGACTGTAAAAACTTCATTTTGCATAAAATCAGCAACATAAGGAAAGTCCTTACCCATTTTTAAATCCTGATTAGTGGGAAAATGTGACAATAACATGGCACAGCAATTTGTGATTTGGAAGCTTAAATATTCTGTGATATTCTGCCTCAAGATAGCATTTAAGCTCCCTAGTCTTTTCCACTGCCCTCATTGATCAGTAGTGGTTGGATTACCATAAATTATTTTCATCTACATTGACTTCGATTTGAGTTGTTGAATCTAAATAGACTCTGTAAGAATATATTTTAATTGCTACACAATAGCCGGTGACATGTGACGGCAATAGAAAGGGCAGTATGTAATTGGAGAAATAAATCTAGAGGCAAGTTGGGGCGACAGAACGCAAGCGGGAGGGTAAGCTTCATATCTTTCTGTCCTCTGGTTATGTT
>LR749626.1:24658-62158 GCA_902729485.2 Mus minutoides | reverse complement strand
TCTTCCTTATTTTTTCTCTTGCCCAGCCATTGGCTGATAAGCTTTTATTGAGAAATTGGAGAAAAAATGAGAAGGAATGTTGAGAAGGGAGATTTTCAGAATAAGCATCACAATGCCATGTCTAGATTTCAATAAGATATGGGGTCAGTGAAATCAGCATTTGAATAATGCAAGTATAATGTCTATATGTTGCACAAAAAGATTATACCTACAAGACAACTTTACTACCAATATTACTTTGCATTAGAAATTCAATCTGAAATGCTGTTCATGTGTCACCCACAACATCCTTCTATTCTAGCCATAGAAACACCAAACAACATTTGTTATGTAACAATGAGTAACTTAGTGATAAATTCAGTATTTAAAAGACTTTCATACTGTGAGTGTTTTATATTCTGAGCAAAAATACCCACAGAGGCTTTATTCAGTCTTCCCTTTAGTCTCCAAGTTGTAAGAATGTGTAATGGAAATGAAATAGGTTAAAAATATTCTTCTAAAACCAGAGAAGCAAATACAAGGAAGATTTAATTAAACTAAGAGGATTCAAGGATCTCAGTGGAATTTTTGATGAGAGTAGAATTGAATCAATACATAGAAAGAAGTAACACAAGGAGAGAGATATTGCAACATAACAGAAAAGATGTGACGTACTACCTTGGAATTTACTATTGATATTTAAAAAAAATCTACTGCCCAAGCTGTGTTAAACCAAGGTTGGGCAAAAATCAATGAAAACAAGATAATTGTTTAATTTTAGCAATGCAAACTGTAGTCTAAATGAGAAGGGTGTCTTTGAAAAACAATATACTTTGAGAATCAGAATGCATTGCAAATTAGTCACTCAGATTTAACTTGGCGCATTCAGTATTTTGTGCAGTCAGGCCTCAAGATTCCCGATAATTTGTGATTAGAGGATTTTCATAAGAAATAGAGATCAATGTGCTCTATCATGGGTAGGTGAACATTATTGCGTCACCCCCCCCCCGCCTTTTCTAGTTTTGTTTTCGCTTTGTGTGTGTGTGTGTTAACATCAATTTACAATTGGATATATATTAATTGGATATATATTAATATACATTGTAAATGTTATCTCCTTTCAGTTTCCCCTCTGCAAACTCTGTATCCCAACCCTCCTTACACTGCTTCTATGAAGATGTTCCCCTACTTACTCACCCACTCCTGACTCACCACCCTAGCATTCCTCTACATGGGGGCATCAAGCCTTCACAGTTCCAAGAGCCTCCCCTTCCACTGATGCCAGATAAGACCCCTACAGCTCCTTTAGTCCTTCCACTAACTCCTCCATTGGGGTCTCTGTGCTCAATCTGATAGTTGGCTGCAAGCTTCCTCATCTGTATTAGTCATGATCTGGCAGAGCCTCTCTGAAGACAGCTGTATCAGGCTCCTATCAGTAAGCACTTCTTGCCATCCACAATAGTCTCTGGGTTTGGTGTGTGCATATGGGATAGATCCCCAGGTAGGGAAGTCTCTGAATGGCCATTCCTTCAGTCTCTACTCTGCTCTTTTTCCCTGTATTTCATTTAGACAGGAACAATTCTAGGTTAAAATTTTGGAGACAGGTGGGTGGCCCTATCCCATAACCAAGGGGCCATACATAACTTCTGGATATGGTGTCGACAGGTTCTCCCTCCCCTTTGTGGGAAATTTCAGCTAATGTCATAACTGTGGGGTCCAGGGAGGGTCTTTGTTTTCTGGGCGTCTGGGACCTTCTGGTTGCTACCCCCAGTTCCCCATCCCCCACTGATGCACACCTCTGTTCAATTTCCTGGCCCTCTGTACATCTCCACCCATAACTGATTCTTCCCCTCTTTTTCCCTGACCCTCTTCTCTTCCTCCCAAGTCCCTCTAAACCTCTACTTCCTTGATTATTTTGTTCCCCTTTTTAAATAGGACTGAAGCATCCACTCTTTGGTCTTCCTTCTTCTTGAGCTTCATGTGGTCCACGAACTTTGCCTAATATCCACTTATCAGTGAGAACATACCATGTGTGTTCTTTTGTAACTGAGTTACCTCACCCAGAATGATATTTTCTAGATCTATCCATTTGCCTGAGAATTTCATGAAGTCATTATTTTTAATAGCTCAATAGTATTCCATTATGTAAATGTACCAGATTTTCTATATCCATTGTTCTATTGAGGGACATCTGGGTTGTTTTCATCTTCTGGCTATTACTATGTCTTCTATGAACATAGAGGAACATGTGTCCTTATTAGATATTACAGTAACTTCTGAGTATATGCCCAGAAGTGGTAAGCCTGGATTCTCAAGCAGTACTATGTTCAATTTTCTGAGGACCCACCAGACTGACTTCCAGAGTGGTTGTACTAGCTTCCAATCCCACCAATATTGGTGGAGTGTTCCTCTTTCTCCACATCCTTGCCAGCATTGTCTGTCACCTGAGTGTTTTAGCCATTATGTCTTGTGTAAGGTGAAATCTCAGGGTTGTTTCATTTCCATTTCCCTGATGACTAAGAGTAGTGGGCATTTCTTTAGGACATTCGAGATTCCCTAGTAAAGAATTCTTTGTTTAGCTCTGTTCCCCACTTGTAATAGGTTTATTTTGTTCTCTGGAGTTTACCTTCTTGAGGTTTTTTTGTATATATTGAATATTAGTGTCTATCAGAAGTAGGATTGGTAAAGATTTTTTCCAAATCTGTTGGTTTGTCCTATTGAGAGTGTCCTTTGCCTTACAGAAGCATTGAAATTTTATTAGGTACCATTTATCTTATTGACTGTAGAGCATAAGCCATTGGTGTTCTGTTCAGGAAAATTTCCCCTGTGCCCATGTGTTTGAGGCTTTTCCCCACTGTCCCTTCTATTAGATTCAGTGTATCTGGTTTTATGTGGAGGTCCTTGATCCACTTGAACTTGAACTTTGTACAGAGAAATTAGAATGGATTGATTTGCATTCTTCTACATGTTGACCACCAGTTGAAACAGCACCATTTGTTGAAAATGCTGTCTTTTTTTCCACTGGATAGTTTTAGCTCCTTTGTCAAAGAACAAGTGACTATAGGTGTGTGGGTTCATTTTAGTGTCTTCAATTCTATTCCATTGTTCAACCTGACTGTGACTGTATCAATTCCGTGCAACCTTTATCACTATCTCTTTGTAGTACACCTGGAGGTCAGGCATGAGATTCTCCCAGAAGTTGTTTTATTGTTCAGTATAGTTTTTGATATCCTGGGTTTTGGTTATTCCAAATGAATTTGTAAATTGGTCTTTCTAAATCTATAAAGAGTTGAGTTGGAATTTTGATGGGGAATATATATTGAATCTTTAGTCTATTTTCAGCAGGATGGACATTTTTACTATATTAATCCTGCCAATCTTGGTGAATGATCATTTAGATGTGTTCTTGGATTCTGTTTGGGAGAATTTTACTGAGTATCTTTGCTTTGAGGGAAATTGGTCTGAAGTTCTCTTTGTTTGTTGGTTCTTTGGAGGTTTCGGTATCAGTGTAAATGTGCCTTCAGAGAACAAGTAGAATAGTGTTCTTTCAGTTTCTAGTTAATGGAATAATTTGAAGAGTATTGGTATAAGGTCGTCTTTGAAGGTCTGATAAACTTCTGCACTAAACCCATCCTGTCCTGTTTTTGTTTGTTTGTTTGCTTGTTTGTTTTTGTTTTTTGTTTGGTTGGGAGAATTTTAATGACTACTTCCATTTCTTTATGGGTTATAGGACTGTTTAGATGGTTTATCTGATCCAAATTTAACTTTGATTAAATAAGGTATCTGTCTAGAAAATTGCCCATTCCATCCAGATGTTCTAGTTTTGCTGAGTATGGGCTTTCACAGTAAGATCTGATGATTTTTTTGAATTTCCTCAGTTTCTGTTGTTATATCTGTCAATTCATTTCTGATTTTTTTTTTTAATTTGGATACCATCTGTGTGCCCTCTGGTTATTCTGGTTAATGGTATATCTATCTTGTTGATTTTCTCAAAGAACCAGATCCAGGTTTGGTTGATTCTTTGCATCGTTCTTTTTGTTACTACTTGGTTCATTTCAGTCCTGAATTTGATAACTTCCTGCCATCTACTACTCTTGAGTATATTTGCTTTTTGTTGTTGTTGTTGTTCTAAAGCATTCAGATGTGCTAAGCCCTTAGTGTTTTCTCTCTGCAGTTTCTTTTTGGAGACATTCAGAGCTATGAGGATTTCTCTTAGCACTGCTTTCATCGTGGGCCATAAGTTTGGGTGTGTTGTACTTTCACTTTCATTAAATTCTAAAACTTCTTTAATTTCATTCTTTATTTCTTTCTTGACCAAGTTATTATTGAGTAAAGGGTTGTTCAGCTTCCATATGTATGTGGACTATTTGTTGTTTTTTTGTTATTGAAGACCAGTTTTAGACCCTGGTGATCTGCATGGGATTAGTTCAACCTTCTTGTGTGTGTTGAGGCCTGTTTTGTGACTGGTTATATGGTCAGTTTTGGAGAAAGTACCATGAGGTGCTGAGAAGAAGGTATATCCTTTTGTTTTAAGATAAAATGTTCTGGCCGGGCGTGGTGGCGCACGCCTTTAATCCCAGCACTCGGGAGGCAGAGGCAGGCAGATTCCTGAGTTCGAGGCCAGCCTGGTCTACAAAGTGAGTTCCAGGACAGCCAGGGCTAGACAGAGAAACCCTGTCTCGAAAAACAAAAAAAAAAAAGATAAAATGTTCTATACATATCTGTTAAATCCATTTGGTTTATAACTTCTGTTAGTTTCACTGTGTCTATGTTTCTGTTTCCATAATCTGTTTATTGATGAGAGTGGGGTGTTAAAGTCTCCCACTATTATTGTGTGTGGTAGTATCTGTGCTTTGAAATTTAGTAAAGTTTCTTTAATAAATTTGGATGCCCTTGCATTTGGAGCATAGATGTTCAAAATTGAGAGTTCATCTTGGTAGATTTTAACTTCGATGAGTCTGAAATATCTATCCTTATGTTTTTTGATAACTTTAGGTTTAAAGTTGATTTTATTCAATATTAGAATGTCTACTCCAGCTTGTTTCTTGGAATGATTTTCTTGGAAAATTGTTTTCCAACCTTTTAATCTGAGTTAGTGTCTGTTTATGTCACTAAGTTGGGTGTCCTGTATACAGCAAAATGTTGGGTTTACATAATCATTCTGTTAGTCTATGTCTTTGTATTGGGTAATTGAGTTCATTGATACTTAGAGATATTAAGGAAAAGTCATTGTTGCTTCCTGTTATTTTTGTTGTTAGAGCTGGAATTCTGAGCTTGTGGCTATCTTCTTTTAGGATTGTTGAAAGATTACTTTCTTGGGTTTTTTTTTTTGTTGTTGTTGTTTGGTTGGTTTTTTTTTGTAGAGCATAGTTTCCCTCCTTGTGTTGGAGTTTACCCTTTATTATCCTTTGAAGGGATGAATTTGTGGAAAGATATTTTGTAAATTTAGTTTTGTCATGGAATACCTTGGTTTTTACATCTATGGTAATTTAGAGTTTTACAGGGTATAGTAATATGACATCTACCCAGGATCTTCTGGCTTTCATAGTCTCTGGGGAGAAGTCAAGTGTAATTCTGACAGGTCTGCCTTTATATGTTACTTGACCTTTTTCCCTTACTGCTTTTAATATTCTTTCTTTGTTTTGTGCATTTGGTGTTTTGATTATTATGTGACAGGAGGAATTTCTTTTCTGGTCCAATATATTTGGAGTTCTGTAGGCTTCTTGTATGTTCTTTGGCATTTTTTTTTTTAATATTAGAGAAGCTTTCTTCTATAATTTTGTTGAAGATATTTACTGGCCCTTTAACTTGGGAATCTTTGCTTTCTTCTATACCTATAATCATTAAATTTGGGTTTTCATTTTGTCCTGGATACCTGGATGTTTTGGATTGGGAGCTTTTTGCATTTTACACTTTCTTTGACTGATGTTTCAATGTTTTCTATGGTATCTTCTGTCCCTCTGATTCTCTCTTCTATTTATTGTATTTGGTTGGTGATGCTTGTATCACTGACTCCTCATCTCTTTCCTAGGTTTTCTATCTCCAGGGTTGTCTCCCTTCTTGATTTATTTATTGTTTCTATTTCTGTTTTTAGATCCTCAATGATTTTGTTCAATTCCTTCACCTGTTTGATTGTGTTCTCCTGTAATTCTTTATGGGATTTTTGTCTTTCCCCTTTAATGGCTTCTACCTTTTACCTGTGTTTTCCTGTATTTCTTCAAGGCAGTTATTGTCTTAAAGTTCTCTATCATCATGATATGTGATTTTAAATCAGTGTCTTGCTTTTCCAGTGTGTTTGGATATCCAGGGCTTGCTTTGGTGGGAGAACAGGGTTTTGATGAGGCCAAGTAGCCTTGGTTTCTGTTGCTTATGTTCTTGCCCATGCCTCTTATCCTCTGGTTATCTCTGGAGTTACCTGGTCTTGCTGACTCTTACTGTGACTTTTCCCTCCCATACACCTCTGGGTCAGTACTCATGAGAGACCCATTGTCTCTGTGAAGAATTCGGGTATAGAGAGCTGCAGCACAGGTTCAGCTGCTAGGCACATATGGAAACTGGAAAGATCTTGTCCCTGGTTTTTCCTCATTTCCTGTGTGCTGAGGGCTCTAAGAAGATCTCTCTGGGGCCAGGAATTTGACCAGAAGTGGTGGTCCTACCTGTGTTCACAGGTGTGTTAGCACTCCTGGGAGACCAACTCTCTTCTGGTGGGATTATTGTGTATGTGAACATTATTCCTATGGATAAGCTATGAGTCCATAATTTTGTTTGTCATTTTATCAATAGTGTATGGGACAAAACTGCAGATTTTAAGATTTATGTAGTGAATTGCATCCAGTTTAAGTCCTGGAAGGAGAAATGGAGTACAGATATCATTTGATCTCAAGGTTTATTCACTAAAATGACAAGCATCAATCCATAATACTCACATGTGTTACCTGACTCAGAAGCAAGCACCAGAGAGGATGGGAGGCAAGACTCACGATCTTTCCATCACTTTGCATGTTTCTGTGGTGGCTCCTTTCTCTTGGACATGTAGGCCTAGAGCAATGTGGTAGCAGTTTTTTTGTTGCTGGTCTCAGGATAAGATTTTTGAGGTTTAGACATGCCTCAACCTCAGTCTTCCTTCAGACTGGTTTCCCCGGTAACATGGCTTTCTAGTCCCACACACAAATGCCATTTTTAATAGGTTAAAAAGTAACTACTAGATGGTAAATCTAATAGAGAATATGTATGGGGGTATATGTGTTTATGTAGAATAATATAGATGATAGAATTGTACCTACTTTCTACATAGAATTTATATCAACAGAGAAGACACAGATAACTGGAATATATTAAATTAAGAGTAAAAGTGTGAATAATCAATTAACTCGTTTTATTCTATGTATGAATGATAATAAAATATAGCACTAACAAACAGAGAAACAAACAGGGATATGGAGTGAAATATATAAATCAGAAGTAAACTCATACAAATGAATAAACATGACTTGACACAGGTGGAAAAGAAATTCAGAATAAATTCAATAAATAGTGCTCCAGCAAACAAGCATATGTAAATATAGGAATAAATAAATAAATGAGAATTGAGGATTATCTATGTTTCACAAAATAAGAAATTGATAGGCTCTGAGCCCCAATCCCTAAAGTGTCATCCTCCATAGTTCGAGTCCCCACCATTCATTGTAAACAATAGAATTTCTTCCTAAAGCTCTCACTCTTAACATAGGGGCAAAGCTACTTAGGTATGGAGGGTTGCCATTCTGTGTCCAAGAACAAATGTTCATAAGGATCTTATACAAGGAATCATTTAAAACACAAAACCAATCCTGATCAAATTAAAATAATCATACCCTATAATCTAATTAGAAAACACACACTCTGTTGAAGGAAACAAATTGATCCATCTGTTCAGGTCCCTGCACACTACAATATTACTCTTCATACCAGACGTTTTAAGGAGGTTGCTCTACCAAAATCTTCCTGAGTTTATTCTCTGTGCCTCTGTTATAGTCATTTCATCCGTAGACATAACATTTCCATGTCTGGTATCAAATACCATTGGCATATACAATACACTTTAAAAAAAAATAGAAACCCAAGTCAGGGCACTTACAACCAGGCTAAATAAAACTCAGGACCCTTCTGTCTTAGACAATAAGAAGCAAAACCACTACTACATCTACACAGGCGGTGGAGGTGAGAGAAAAATAAATAAATAAATAAATAAATAAATAAATAATTAAAATCATCGTGTACTGCTGAAACTAACCTTCATAAGCAGAACCTTAAACGCAGAATGCTATCTTGATTGACAAAGTAACCTTTGTTAAGTCTCTTCCTCCTCAAATTTATATTCTCCACTATATGAGATTATTTGAGTGTGCTTAAAATATTTTCCATACCATTAAATATTTGTTATCTCTCTGCTTAATAATAATTTCATTTTTAAATGATCTGTCTGGAGGGTGTACTAGCTATTCAGTTTCCCAAAACTCGGATGAGAAATTTCTGTGTTTAGTTGACCCAAATATCTTAACAACTATGATAAATATAACAACTATGATGGTATAACTACTATACTGTGCCCCGACTCACTAACTTTATGCATAAGGCGTAGCACTTTCAGGACCCTAGCATGAGGAAGAATGCAAATTTTTAATGTCTCAACTCTGTGGAAGTAGAATTGCTATTTTAGCACACTCAGGCTCTTATTATCACCATCTTATCATTAAAGTTCTGAGATCCCCCAGACATAAATCTACACTTGACTGAGCACATTGTACATTTCACATTAATAGTCATTTTATTTCTGTGTAACAGAGTCCTTAACAACTTGAAGTTCTCTAACGAGAATACCACAGACTGAGACACTTACATGGAAACCATATTAGGACATTTGGAGAAGGCAGGAAGTCCAGGCTATCCCTGATGGCCGTTCTGCTTTCACAAGACAGTTGCTATCTTAGATTTTCATAGCAATGTGAGAGACAGTGTGCACCAAAGAAAAGACCCCTTTCTGTGAATACTTTCTTCATAATAATTTCACCATCATGACCTGGTTATATCCCAAAGGACTCAACTCCACTCTGAGGATCTTGATACACTATTTAGTATGTAATAGTAGAATCAGAGAAAGACAGGCAGAATTCTCCTAGTAGAGCTCACAGCCCTAAAGAAGCAAAGAGCCTCAGGTCATTGCAAGACTGCTTCTACCTCCTGAGGATCTAAAATCTCAGTTTATGTGGCCTTTAATGACCTAAAATCTAGACATGTGTCCTCTGTTCACTCAAGCCACTTCTTCAAACTTATACAAGAGTCAGAAATATAGACTCAATTTTATACTATTTTACATCAATAATTTTAATTTTCTAGTTTGTACATTTTTACCTATATTCTCTATAATGTTGTGCATAATTTCTGGGAGGAAACTTGCAGTCATGCAAGTACTTACAGAGGGAGCTCTTCTATGGTTCTATACCATGTATTTTGAGACACGGTCTCTCAGTGAGCCTGGAATTCTCCATTTCATCTGCTGTGGCTGGCAGTGGTCTTTGTGAACATCTTGTTTCCAACCCATACCATTCGGGGTATAGACACACACTGTCACCAGACTTTATATGATTTTCTTTGAATCTGAACTCAGGTCTTCAGACTTTTGCTGTAAATGTTTTACTCATTAAGCTAGTCTTCTGTCCATGCCATGTCTTATTTCTTTCTTACTGAACATAAATTTCACTTCATATGCTTAATATTCATTAAAATTTCTAGTTTCCATGATCAAGATCTTTTATCAATGACAATAAATCATGAACATTTTCCATAAGTGGAAATCCTTCACAATAAATGTGGTCTACATAAAAGAGTTCATAAATTTAATACAGGTAATAAGAATTCAAAGGTAATAAAGTTATTGGGACCCATAGAGAAGGCTGGCTTATGTCTCTTTTATAGTGCATATTTCATTTCTCTTAATTCTTATACATGACTAGGTAAGAGAAAGTTGAGTATGTGATCAGTTTCTATTCTTAAACATATAGTTTCTTGTTTGCATGCCATGCTGATCTATCTTAGATAACAGCATAATCTCAGATGGAAATTAAAATTTGTTGGAAGTCACATGATGAACAAGTGCAACCATCATATAATCTGTAATATTATTCAGTGTCTCCTCATTTTGAAGGGCTGTTAAAATATTAGGAAAAGAGTAAATTCCCAGGCTTTCATTCAAGTGAAATAGCATAAGTCTTTTTATAACCTTGAACTTAATTTTATATTAAAATATGATAATATTCCATCAAGGTTTGAATAACGCATTGTCCACCAGCATATTGGTTACTGGACATCTGACTTAGTTGCTTTGCATATAGATGCTCCTGCAGAGAAACTGTTCCATTTCCCAGTCACATAATGGCTCACACATACCCATCTGTAACTACCATGTCAGAAGATATGATGCCCTCTTCTGTTTCTTGTGAGTCTTGCACCCATGTAATGCAAATACATGCAGGCTAAACATGCAAAAGAAAAATAAAACATTTTTAAAAGTTTTCTTAAAATATGTAAGTACATACAAAGGGGCACTTAGGTAGTCAAGTATAAATCTATGATACTACAGATCAACTTCCCAATAGTTGAAAATGAATGAGGAAAGGATTTTGTAAGAAATGACAGTAACAGACAGGCCTAAGAAGCCAGGAAAATAAAGGTCAAATTTGTCAATGAATGGAGACTCTTCTTTTGTTATAAAAGGTCACAGCTGGGATTTCTGGTTGCAGACACCTAATAAAAGCTGGTGTCCTGTCACTTACATACTTCCATGTAGAAACAAAGGAAAATTAAAAGTAAATGACTTTTCCTGAACAAGGATAGTAATGAGTTCACAGCCCAAACTACAACACTGAGGAGTGGGGAGATGGAGAATACAGAATGATGGAGGACAGATTGAGGTTCTGAACTTTACCATTTGTCCAGAGGCTGCTCTTGGCTGTCTTTGAAAACCCAGTGAGATAACATAAGGCAGGCATTTTGATTACTTGAAAGGTGTTACATTGTACCAGATATTGGTTATTGACTGTAAGTTCCAAACCCAGAATTGCATGAGAAGAAACTGATCAAGAATGTTCATATTGCTGTTAAGTCTGAATTTGCTCAGTGAAAATCTCTGAGAAGTAAATTATGACAGATATCATTAAGATGACCTTTATTGAATGAGTCTCTTACACAAAGAGTCATGCTCTCTTTGTCCTCCAAAACTACAACTCAAAATGACCCTGAGTGGACATCTAATAAAAACATTCAAGTGAAAATTTTCACTAATAATTGCATATTTCTTGATCTTTTGTCCCTTTCCCTTTTCAGTATTTTAGCTTTAACCATCTTCATCTCTGAATGAACAACCTCAATAAATTCCAAATAAATTTAATTTATCTTTGTTGTGTTGTCTCCATCTTAAAGCAAACACCAAGAAAACTCTTTGTATACATAAGGCAGGTCCTATTACTAGTTATTAGTAAATTTTCCATTACTAAAACAAAACATCTAGGATAGTCAATGGAAAAAATGTAAAGGTTCATATTGTCTCACAGTTCTGTATGTTTCAACCTATAACCTATTGCTATTCTGGTGAAATAGTTCATCCAGGAAGCTACAGAAACTCAAAGAAAGGAGTGGTCCATTTAAGAGGACTGAAAATAACTTATTCTGTATGACTTTCTCTTTAATATAATCACCAAAATATTTTCCAGTAACAAGTGCATTATCCTTCATGAAATGTAGAAATCAAAGTTTTTAATAACAAGAATTTAATATTGATTTCTTACACTTTCTCTCAGGGTTAGATTCAGGATTGCCATCAGATTTAAAAAATAAGACTTCAGACATGACAAAGAGGACACTAAGTTATCAGAAGGCTAATCAGTCCTTGTTAGCATGTCCTGTCTTGATCTGTTCCAAAGAAAGTAGGACCTAGAACGGAGTTAATAACACTGTTGGCTTCCATGGAAGATCTGTTTGGAATCTCAAATCATTAGAGCCACACTACTTAAAACCTCCTGGGAGTTGCTCTGAACTCATAGCAGCCTGTAAGTTAAGTGGTATTTTCATAAGGTTCTAAAACACAAGATAAATGTATGGCTGACATTTTCCTTTGATTTTTGATGTATAATAACTGGATAAATGCTCCCTCTGTAAGAGGAAATATGCTCACATTTAATTTCTGCTTAGCTCCCTAGTTGTCACTGCTATGCTTGTTGTGATGATTGACAGAAGAAAACAATATATAATAAGGCTAATAAATGTATGGTTAAGTTTTTAGATTAAGGCTGAGCTGTTCACATTGTATGTGACAGAAAGACCACAAAGTAACAAATTGTACTGTTGCTGATCCCTGTGGTCAGTGGAAAATTACAGCCATTGTGGAACTATGTACAGCGCCAAGAAGACTTTGCTCTATTAAAGGCACAGTCAGACTATCAAGTGAGATGACACACACACACACACACACACACACACACACACCACACCACCCACTCACACTGGGACATGTTGGTTTATAGCATGGACAGCACTGGGTTGACTGTGTAAATTCAATGATGATAACAAATATTCAACCACTGGGAACATTAGTTAGAACTTTCACAGCAGAGATATTTGAAGACAAATGGGGTCAGGGTGATATGTGTCTCTGCATATGACACTGAGATTTGATTTGAATTTAAACTTACTCTTCTAAGATACAACCTATTTGAAATTTGAGATGAAATTAAGAGCATTTAAGTTTGTGCACTAATACCATCAGGTTTTACACAGTTTCTAGAATGCTCAAATGAGGCAAATATGAGGATCAGAGGCATGTACTAGGACATATCCATCAAAAAGACAGAATATCATGATAATCAATACAAGTTTTCCTGATAAGAAGCTCTGAGACAGATCTCTGTAGGTCTCTTTTAGAGAAGAGGTGTCAAGTTTTGTGATGGAATGCAATTCAGAAGAAATACATCAATGGCATGCTCAAAGCAACTTCATATGAGAGTATAATTCTCTGGATGCAGTTCTTGCAAGCACCCAAATAGTATATTTTGTTTATGCAGATTTTCAATGAACTAAATACTTTATAATAAAAACTAGAGTTTCTACACGGTATATTTCTAAAATTATATTCAAGGCACAACCCAAAATACATGGGAGCATGGGCATCAATGCCACTTTTTGTTAAAGGCTAAATCTTTATAAAATCAATTTTATGGCGATAGAACCATGGCTAACCTACAGACATGTGCAAAATATACTCTGAGTCTAAAGGATCAAAAATGATAGAGTTAAAGAAGATTCTCTCTATGACAGGCTGCTTGTTGTTCCCACAGAAAATCATGAGTATTGTTATTATTATTATTATTATAACCTTATTATTCTACTCAAGTGTGATTCAGGCAAATGTGTAACATTATTATTTCTCCTGTATGAGGTTGTATGTGAGTTTAAGTCTGTGATTTCCAAGGGTGTTAGCTTTCACCTAAGCATTTTCCTTCTATATGTATAAAATAGCAGCTGACTGCAGTCATGTTGGCTGTAAAGTTACCAAAGGTGGAACATAATAAATGTGAGAATATTGTCTGTAGGGCATAAAGACCATGGAAAGCAAAATAATCTAAACTTAGCTTGTATGATTTAATAATATTTGTACAATAAAGTGTGGCAATTATCCATGAGAGAATGCTGCAATAGCTCCTGGGCATCTGTGGCTCTTTTACATTCAAAACAAACTTTTAACTCATATGCATTCATACTGTAAAATAAGCACTAGATTTTGAACACAGAACAAATAAAAAATAAAACTTAATAATTTTACATGATTTGTACTGTTTTAATGATAATATGTTTGGAATGTTTAAAAATATATTTAATGTTTATGTATAAATATTGTATTTAATATTCAGATGCATATAATGTATTTTGAACACATCCACCTCCCATTTTCTCACCTCCAATTCCTTCCCTCTGTCCACCACTGCTTTTTACTCCCAACTTCATGTTCTCTTTCTTTTGATCTGACTGTGTGTCTGTCTGACTGTCTGTCTTTTAAATTTTAATGTCACTGAGTCCACTTAGTGCTTTCTGTGGTTTTTAACTAGCACAAAGTGAAAGCTATATTGGGCTCAGGCTCTGACATCATAACTTGGGTAGAATTTCGAGGGCAAAGCAGGCACTGAGACCAAGTGCCAAGGCATTGGACAGGCAGAACACTCTGCCCACAGATTGGCTTCCAGTGGGGGAAAGCAAGTGTGGCCAGAAGAAAACAACAGGACTCCTTCTAAAGCACAGTGACCTGGCAAAGGTTTCCCCTCCTTGATTCTAAAACTGGCAGACAGACAGAAAGATGATAGATGGAAGACAGACAGATGATAAAAAGGTGATAAATGACAGAAACAATAGATTACAGGAGGACATATGATAAGACAAATCAATGATAGTTGCCTGATAAATGATAGATATAAGGTATTTGATAAAGAGAAAGATGGTGATGATGAAAATAGACACAAATATATAGATGATATATAAATAGATAACTGATAAATGGTACTTGAAGTTTATCCCAGGCTCAAACTCACAGAAATCATCCTGTCTCCACCTCTAAGTACAGAAATAACAGCCATGAGCTAGCACATGAAGGTAGACTAGAAGATTTAAATGTCATGTCTGAGGGGTTAGACAAATTTTATGTTCTGTAAGACTATTGAAGACTATCTTGTGGGGTATTACAAAGATAATCCTTTTCTGGGTCATACAATTGTAAGTGTGAGGCACAGATAAACAAACTTTCTTCTTAAGGGAATGAAGCTACTTAGATGAGCTTGTAATAAACTTTGAAAGATGTCACATTTTTAGGGTATAGCCTGATCAATAGAGTTGGCAAGCTGTAAATCCTATTTATTAGTTGTATACTTTCTTATTTAAAAGCACTATTGAAGGCCATGCATGACTGTAGAATTAATAACTACTGTGCTCATACTGAGCACTTGGAGTTAGAACTTTCTGCAGAAAATGTCAAGACTGTTTTCCAGAGAGTCCCAGAGTCCAACAGGTTCCTTCTCAGACATGTCAATCTAATTGTTCTTTTCTTATTTCTCATTTGTACAAATTAAGACTAACTACAGACACTCTGGAAATTCTTTTGTTCAAAATTATAAGACACGAAAGAGTGCTGCTGAGATGTAGAAAGATGTAGAAAGTACCAGAAAGAGCCCAAAGTACTGAAATAAAAAATGTCTGCCAACTCCATTCTCTATCACCAGATCATAGACCAGAGACAAAAAGAGAACTTGTTTTCTTAAAGAACTAGTCTGCCAATATCAGGTGCTCTTCACAGAAAAAGTCAAGCTCCTTTACCAAGGTTGAGTCTGCTGATCTCACTGCATGGAGGGCATTCTCCACATCATAACTGCCTCTTCACTCTCCCGATGCACACTATCACAATCTTGCCTCCAATACTTCCACCCCAATGAGATTATCTTACACAGATGCATTAAAACTCTCTACACATGTTTTGTCTCAAATTTTTCTTCCAGAGAACATACCAGAAACACACACTCAACTCATTACCTTGCTAAAATATTATCAAAACAAACAAGGGGTAATGGATACAAAAAATTTGGTATATTTACACAATGGAGTACTACTCAGCTATTAAAAACAATAAATATATGAAATTCCTAGGCAAATGGATGGATCTGGAAGCCATCATCCTGAGTGAAGTAACCCATTCACAAAAGAACTCACATAACATGTACTCACTGATATGTGGATATTAGCCCAGAAACCTAGACTACCCAAGNAGGGTTCCCAAGGAAGAAGGAGCTAGAGAAAGTACCCAAGGAGCTGAAGGGGTCTTCAACCCTATAGGTGGAAGAATAACCATGAACTAACTAGTACCCCTTGGGCTCGTGTCTCTAGCTGCATATATAGAAGAGGATGGCCTAGTTGGCCATCAGTGGGAAGAGAGGCCCCTTGGTTATGCAGACTTTATATGCCCCACTACAGGGGAACGCCGGGGCCAAGGGGTGGAGCGGATGGGTAGGGCAGCAGGGCCCGGAGGGGGGAGGGTATAGGGAACTTTCTGGATAACACTTGAAATGTAAATGAAGAAAATATCTAATAAAAGTTGAAAAAAAAAAAAAAAAAGATTGTGTGTGAAGCCTGTATCTTCACCTGGTCCATAACATTACAAATCTGTAGTTCATTCTTTAGAGATTTCCTGATTCCAAGTCAAAAAGGCACTTCTTCTACTGCTTTCTTGAAAATCCCATGAGAAATAGTGTTTTCAAGTGTTCTCTATTCCCATATTACCAATGTTATCTTTATGAAGTATGTGCAACTCCCTGGGACAAACCAGGATCATTTCTTTAAGACATTACTCTGAAAATCAAACATCAAGAAAGTTAGCATATCTGCCTCCTTGCCCTCTGACTTCAGACATAACCTTGCTCAAATATCTATCCACCTGCTTGCCATGAAGATGCTCAAATTTTACTGTGTCATCAACTCAAAGCAGTTAGCTAGTTCAGGTGGCTGACGTTCTTTCCAGAATAGGGAACAACTGTGACACAGTATGTAGTAAGCCAAGCTGTTGTACCTCTTTCCAAGAGGGGAAGCTTTTTAGGTCTCTCTTTAATTAAGACAGCACATTTGTTTGTTTAGTACATTTCTTATCCCAATACACAGCGCTTGCAGGTAACGGGAGGGCAAGCATTCCAACTCTTTAGGTGTTCAGGATTTTATATTTTGGAAATCCTGCGTGCTTCTAGTTATTTTAAGATACATAGTAGTTTGATTGATAGAGTGGTTGCCCTATGGTGCTGTAGAAAACTGGAAATCATCCTTCTCATGCTTCTTACTTAACCATCCCCAGCCTTCTTCCCCAGCATCCTTCCCTGTCTCTAGTGAACATTCCTCAACTCCATTCTTGTGTGGCACTAATGGTTACATTCAGAATCTGTCACTTGTGGTCGGTTTATATAATGTTGCAAGTACCATTGATATTGTTGCAAATGACAGAATTTATTCTTTATGACTGAATAATATTCCAATGTATACAGGACTCAAACTTTTATTCACTTATGAGCTTCTAGGTTCGTTTTTTATCTTAACAATTATGAGGTTTTCTCCTTAGGTTCTAGTTCTATGTATATTCTTTCAGATACAAGTCATGTGTGCCAAGAGTAGATTGAACTTCATTGAATAATTACTTAGTCAAGCATATACTCTCAGCTAGTAGGGTTAAATTTGCCCACTTATACCACTGTTGTTTCTGGTTTCAGGAGACCTACCTGAACATCACTACCTATGCTGAAAATTTTTAGTATCTCATATGTGTTGTTTTTGTAATCTCATAGTTTCAGATTTTACATTTGGAGTTTCAATTCATTGCTATTGGTAGTGTGTGTATGATAAGAAGGGAAATATTTTATTCTCCTATTTATTTATATAGAAATTTTCCACTGGAAAGATTGTTGTTGGAAGAGTCTGTCTATCCTTACTGTCATGTGTTCTTCGTACTATTTTAAAATATAATTGTTCATATACCATTCAATTAATTTTTATAAAGTATTCTGTTTTACTGTCTATGTGCCTGTTTTAATAGCAGAGTCATGTTGTTCTTGTTACTATAGCTCTGCACTATATTTTAATATCAGATAATGCGATATCTTAGGTTTTTATTTTATTTGTTTCTTTGTCTGTCTGGGGTATTCTCTTCATCAGAATCTTGTAAGCTACTGCAAATAAATTCTAGAATTCTTTTGCAATTTCTGTGAAAAAGACATTTTTTGTTAGAATTAAACAAAACCTATATCTTCTTTTATGTGGTACCTTTATTTTATCATTTTTATAGAATAGAGTTTATTTAGGGCATGGAAAGTGGAGTTGAGAAGGGAGTAGATACAGAGAAAGACAGACAGAGAAAAAGAGATACAGATAAGAGTAGAGGCTGGCCAGAAACACATGGACAGACAGAGAGAGAGAATGGGGGAGGAAAAAGACAGAGAGGGAGAAAGGGATCTGGGAGAGAAGAGTCAGAGAGAGAGAGAAAGAAGAAAGTCAGAGGAAGGGTAGGGAGAGGGGGTGGAGCCAAAGAGTCCCTTTTATAGCAAGTTAGGTCTACCTGGCTGTTGCCAGGTAACTGCTGGGTGGAGCCAAGAAGGAATGCCAATGTTCCTCCATTTTGTTTTAATTTAAAAAGGAGAAACTAGAAAAAGGTAATGGTGAACCAGTAATGAGATTGTCATGATCTTTAGCTAATTCCTGCTGACTTTGGGGAGTTGTGTCTCTGGAAAACCTAAGAAAATGAGGATGGGAATATTGGTCCAGTCTTAGGAGAATTGGCTGTTTTCTTGTGTCCAGAGTCTATGGAATCATCTGTGGGTAGGAAGAAGCAGTTCCATTAGAAGCATCTGTGTCTGTAAGAGCAGGTATACTGGCTGGTTTTGTGTCAAGTTGACACAGCTGGAGTTATCACAGAGAAAGGAGCTTCAGTTGAGGAAATGCACCCATGAGATCCAGCTGTGAGGCATTTTCTCAATTATTGATCAAGGCGGATAGGCCCCTTGTGGGTAGAACCATCCCTGTGCTGGTAGTCTTGGGTTCTATAAGAGAGCAGGCTGAGCAAGCCAGGGAAGGCAAGCCAGTAAAGAACATCCCTCCATGGCCTCTGCATCAGCTCCTGCTTTCTGACCTGCTTGAGTTCCAGTCCTGACTTCTTTGGTGATGAACAGCAGTATGGAATGTAAGCTGAATAAATCCTTCCCTCCCCAACTTGCTTCTTGCTCATGATGTTTGTGCAGAAATAGGAACCCAGACTAAGACAGCAAGCTAGAACACTTATGGCTTGTTTCTCTGAAGCTGTCCTGGATGGAGAAGAAGCTGATAATTAGAGGGAGAAAATAAAATTAAGTATGTTTGGGAGGAAACCTTTTTCTTAGGTATACAGTTGAAACACTTAGGTCTTGGTGGTTGGGGTGAGTGGAGTTCCAATCCCAGGTAACAGGAGATGAATCCTACTCTTTGGAATAGGTGGCAAGTGGGAACTTAGGCCATTGATTGGCAGGTGTACTTATCTGGATGGAGTCTGTGTGGTCTGTGAGAAGTAGATCTGAGTGGCTTTCCCGGAGTTTATAAGTTTACAAAAAAGATAATGCTGCTAAGGTGAGCTAGGGAAAGCAAAACCTTTAGTGGAGCAAAAGGAGCAAGAAGGGCTTTCTCCTACTGTCTAGGAGACTGAAGATAGATAGATAGATAGATAGATAGATAGATAGATAGATAGATAGATCATACTGAGAAATTTTTTAAGTTTGCATTTAGATGACAATTAAAGGAAACTTGAAATATTTAATGACCTTATGAATATGATAGTTGATTATATAGTTCAACATGAGAGACATCTTAAGTCTATAGTGAGAAGGCAATCAAAGGAAACTTACATTTTACCTATGATAGTAGACAGTATAGATTAAGCACGAGAAACACTTAAACTCTATAGTTAAAAGACAGACAAAGGAAACTTAAAATTTGAACTTGTCATTATAAAACTGAATCCTATGGTGGAATTTTTTTAGAGTTAGGCTACTTTATAAGAATTATTTTGGTTAACGTTACCTTTGAAGTCTTAATACAGCAGTGGCTAAATAATGGGAGGAAATATGAAGCATTTTGTCACTGGAAACTGAGTTTAGATAAGGAAGTAGCCAAGGGTTACATCTGTGAAAGGTTATATCTGAGGTTGTATAGCTTTTATCATAAAGCCTATAAGGCAAACCTGTATATCTTTTTGATAAGAGATCTGATAGTCTGAACTAGTTAGCACATTGACTATTGAGCTAATAAAGTGGTGGATTACCGTGTGGTAATGAGCTACAGGTCTGTTTTCTAGCTGTCAAGCTACAGTTAGCTTAGCTGTCAATGTAATCAGAAATATGGGAAGAATAAATTATAATATAGATGTCATATATTAATTAAAATGACAGCGGTTGGTCTATAGTTCACTACCTAAACAATTCTCCCAGGCCCCATGGTCTCCATCACAAGTTGTCCAAAGTCATTCTGGCCATCAGACCCAGAAGAGGAGAAGCTTTATCCTGTCAGGGAAGAACATGGTTCATTACAATGAGTCTGATTTCTGCTACTGAATCCTGAGAAAGATTCCTATAGGATAACCTGTTGTTGCCCTGTGTCATGGAGATGCTGTAGTTTTTGGATCTGTAGTACTGGACCCTTCACCTCCTCCAGCAGTTCAAAGTAACTGTTGAGGTGGGCCAATTCAAAGACCTGGATCTAGACCTGAGTGGCAGCTGAGCTGATCATCTTACCAGAACTACCACAACCACATCACTAGGGTGAGCTCAGTAGCACTGTCCTGGCTGTCTCATACAACGTGGCAGCTTACAAGACACATAGCCAGGTCTTCTGATCGCATGCCATAGGGGCTTATCCTGCCTGCATGAGTGTAGCAGGGCCAGCTTTTTTTGTGCTGCTTAGGTAAGGTGTAGACACCACTCTTCCAAGAGCTGTGGATATTAACATGGCCCCAAAGAGCAGTACAGACCAGGTTTTCTCACTGGCTTTTGCTTTTTTTTTTTTTTTTTTTTTTTTNCCCCCGAGACCGCTATATCCGGGCCCTTTCAGCACCATCTTGCTGGCATATGATATAGTGTCTATGTTTGGTGACTGATTGTGGGATGGATCCCTGGCAGCCGCAGTCGTTGGGACCATCCTTTGGATTGAGCTGCACAAATGCTCCCTTTAACTCTTTCAATGTGTGCATTGTTCTTAATTCTAGGAAGGGGTGACGACAACCCACCCCCCCTACAGACCCAGACACAGCTCCTTAGACAATGGTCTTAGGTGGCATCCCTGGGTACTGACATCAGTCTGTTCCCTTGAGTCTCCAGCTCTACCTCTCTTCTTTGTGCATACATCCTTCTGCTCTTCTTTCTCTTCCATCTCTTTACCACACACTTGCTCACCTTAGTGGCACTTAGAGACTCTGGTTGTCTGGCGTCATCCCAGGAGTGCTATGCTTCAACAATTCCATGGGTCACAAGCTTGCAGTCATCTCAGTGTTGCTCTGCCTGCCATGGCACCTTGGTGCCAGGGTAGGCATTCTCTGGGGAGTGGTCTGTCCACCAAGACCATATGATGCTGGACTGGGAGCCATCTTGAGCATTGTCTGACCCCTATCTTGGCCCCGTGATTCTGGCTAGAAATGATCTCAGGGATGCTCTTCCTACCAAGGACCACATGGCTTCAGACTTGGGGTCCTCTCAGACATTCTCTGTCCACTGAGGCTTTGTTCCTTCCCCTTCTTTCTTTATCCCATAAAATATTAATTTATTCTCATAGGAAATCCACATTTTTAAGAAAAATATTTCCTATAAAATTTGAATAGTTAAAGTTGTAACTAGAAAATATCATCCCGAATGAGAATGAGGTAACTCAGATTCCAAAGGGCATGCATCACTAATATCCACTCACTAATCAGTGGATATTAGCCAAAAATTACAGAATACCGAGGACACAGTTCACAGAACTCAAGAAGGTCAAAAGGCCAAAGGGCTGAAGAAAGGATGCCTCAATCCCACTTGGGATGGAGAAGAAAGCCATAAGGGGGGGGAAGAGTGAGGGAGGGACCTGGATGGGAGGAAGGACAAAGAAGGCAAAAAGGGGACATGTCAGGTATTGGGAGGGAACAGGAATGAAGCCCTGAAGGCCAGCAGAAAGAATAGAAAGAGGCAACCTCGAGAGGTAGGAGATAGGGGTCCGTCTAGAATGTACCAGGGACCTGGGAGGTTAGAGGCTCTCAGGATTCAAAGGGAGGGACCTTGAATGAAGTGCTCTACAGTGGAGAGGAGGAATTTGTAGAGTCCACCTCCAATGGAGGGACAGGACATCAATTGGAGGAATGGGGTTACCATCCCAAGGTCAAAAGCTTTGAGCTAGAATTGTTCCTGTCTGAAGTAACTGCAGGGACAAAAATGGAGCAGAGCACTAGAGAAAGGAGATCCATTGACAGGCTTGAACTCAAGGGGTGGCACCAGGGCCTATCACTATTACTGATCCTGTGGTGTGCTTGCAGAGAGGAGCCTAGCATGCCTGCCCTCTGAAAGGCCCAACAAGCAGCAGAAAGAGTCAGATGCAGATACTAGCACCCAACCAATGGAGAGAAGCCAAGGATCCCTGTGGTTAAGTTGGGGAAAAGCTGGAAGAAGCTGAGAAGGGCTACTCCATGTGAAGAAAAGCAGTCTCAACTAACCCAGACCCCTAAAATCTCTCAGACACAGAGCCACCAACCAGGCAGCATACACTAGCTGATATGAGGTTCCTGACATATACAAAACAAAGGACTGCCTGGACTGGCCACACTGAGAGAAGATGCACCTAACCCTGGAGAGTCTGGAGGCTTCATGGAGTGGAGAGCTCTGGTGAGGTGGGGGTTGAGGGATGGGGACATCCTCTTGGAGACTGAAGGGGAGGAGGTGTAGGATGGGAAGCTGTAAGGGGTGGACAGACTAGAAAGGGTATGAAGACTGGACTGTAAAAAAGGATTAAAGAATAAAAATAAATAAATAAATAAATAAATACATACATACATACATACATACATAGATAAATAAGCTAGCACAATGGGAGGAGGGATTTGCAAGGTTGAGACTTGGAAGAAATGAGTAACAGGGTGCTTTGATAAGAATGGAAAGTAAATAAATAATTTTTTATAGCTAGCTTGATGGCTCTAAATTCTTGTCTTGGATTCATGAGGACATGCGTTCACTTATGACACATGTAAAATTTTTTCCTGCCACTACAGTATGCATTTGTAATTCCAGCACCAAGGAGAGAGGGACAGGCAGATCTTTGGGGCTGACTGATCACCCAGCCTTGCCCCTTTGTTTAGCAAGATGTCATTAAGTGGCCCAATGTCAGAATATGAGATGGATGACATCTAAGGAATGATTGCTAAGGTCTGATCCCTACTTATACACATCTGTTCAAACATGTTTACTGATCTCCAAACAGACACATACATACATGTGTGAAAATACACATAAAAGTATGATAAAATGACTGATATTATTTTAATGCAATTGTACTAAATATGAAATTTTATATTTCTCATTTTACAATTTATTAATTATGCGAAATTTCTCAGAATGGGTAAAGGTAGCTGTAGGCTTTCTTTGGAACTTTAGCTTCATTTCCATTAAAGGCCCTGCAAAGGATGTGTAGAATTGTCTTTCTTTTGTGGAATGTCCTAGGGAATCACAACTATAAATCCTGCTCGTTTCAGCAGTTAGAACTGCACATAGCCCAATTAACTGAGGCTGATTTATTACAGAGAAACTCAATTTGTACCTTTTTCTTCTACTTCCATGAATTCAGTTTCTTCTGTTGATAAGGGGAGACATTCATTTTTTGTTTTTATTTTTACCTGTACATGAAAGTTTAATGACCTTGATTTCATTGGACAGTTGTAGGTAATAGAATGCCTCTTCATAAATATGGGTGACATCCACAGACCCACTCTTTTATGTTGTTATTTTTATGACTTCCAGGAAGTGTTTGTAATTGCCTTGAATGAATTACATTTTATTACAGTGTCTGACCTTTATTTCACTATACTTATTGAATTTAATCTTACATTATCTGTCTGTCACATTTAAAACCTTTTTCCCCTACAAACATTTATGCAGATTACATTTGCTGCTATAGATTTTATTAAAGTTCTGTCTTCCCACATATCCCCTGGGTCTACTCAGACATTAAATGTTTCATTCTTTCCTGCTACAGCAACACCGAGTATATGTCACATGAGAAACAACATGTGGGCTAGTTTATGTGCATGTGGACACAGTGTCCCTCAAAGAACCTCATCATCTCTTCAGAAGCAGGAGTCTTCTTTGAAATTCAGGTGTTTGCTATGCTATAGGAATTGGGCACTTTTAATTTCTGCCTTAAAGCCCATACAGGAACCTTCAGGATATATCTAAAGATGCTTTATCTTTGGGGTCTCTCACATTCAAAATCATCTTCTCCCTTCTGCTCCAAACACTCTCAACTTCGGACAAAGCAGACAGAGAGAAGCTGAGGCCTGGGAAAGACTGAAGACTAAGAAATTATCCCAGGCATGGATCATTTTTGCTGTTTTGCAGATTCTGGTGCTGCACAAAATGATAGCCATGAACCTTTTCATACACTTCACATGCCCCTACACACAGAGACATGTCCTTCTTCCCTTCTTGTTACATCTAGACTCTCTTTGTTCCCAAAGGGAACTAAAGGAGGGAGTCTTCTACTCCATATCTGTGTGTATGCAAACAGCACTGCATCAAGGCAGTGGATTTGAGAAAAGATTTTAAATTAGAAAACAGAGCCCACACAACTCAAAAATTTCAACCTAGAAATGTTCCTGTACAAAGGAAAGACAGGGACAAAAATGGAACAAAGATTGAAGGAAAGGCCATCTAGAGACTGCCTCACCTAGGGATCCATCCCATCTGCAGACATCAAACCCAGACACTATTGTCGAGGCCAAGAAGTGAACCTGTTGACAGGAGCCTGATATGGCTGTTGTCTGATAGGTTCAACCAGCACCTGACCAATATAGATGCAGGTATTCAAAGCCAACCAACATACCAGCCTGGCGATCCCATTGGAAGAGCTAGGGGAAGGACTGAAGGAACTGAGGATTGCAACCCCATAAGAAGAACAGTATCAATTAACTGGACCAACCAGTGGTCCCAGGGACTAAACCATCAACCAAAGAGTATACATGGAGGGATCCATGGCTCCAGATGCATATGTAGCAGAGGATGGCCTTATCTGACACCAATGGGAAGGGAAAGAAAGAAAGAAAGAAAGAAAGAAAGAAAGAAAGAAAGAAAGAAAGAAAGAAAGAAAGAAAAAAGAGAAAGAGAGAAAGAGAGAGGAGGAAGGAAGGAAGGAAGGAAGGAAGGAAGGAAGGAAGGAAGGAAGGAAGGAAGGAAGGAAGGAAGAGGTAGGATAGATAAGGGAATAATTGGAATAAAGGAAATAAGGAGTACTTTTGATCAAAACACAAACATATATGAATAAAATAAATGATTAAAAATGTAAATGTAAAAGTATTATTGAAAAAACAAAATAAAAGTAAGTTAACAGAAAAGGGTTTGAAATTTCAAGGAAAATTGTACAAATTGAAGAGGAAGCACAGCATGCTAGTGAGGTCAGCACGATATAGAAGCTTATGACGATGATTTCTAAAGGTATGGCTCCCGAGGCACGTCCTGGAGCTGCTCACAAGTGGAAAAAAGACATGAGTGGGTTTGTTAAATACAGGGGTATAGGGTTAACAAGCTTTGATTGAAGTCAGACATGATGTTAAATGAGACAATCCAGCAGAAAAGACAACTGTATAAATCTAGACAGTTGTTGGGTGGTAACTTTATTTGGTTTTCTTCAGTTTTCTATTGAAAGTCTTCTTCTTTAATATAGATTTCAAGTTTCTTAGCCTCATAAAGGTATAGAATAATTTAAATACAAAAACTAACTCTCTATTAGAAAAGGAAAAGATAACTGTGCTCCATAAATGATTAGTGAAGGAGTAAATGCTTTCAGAGCACCCAGGAAGGGCTGGGATTTTCCTTGCTAATAGCCAATTAGTTCAATCCCATTAAGCAATACCAGGACTTAAGTACAAAACCTACATGGTGCATAAAATTAAGCAATATTTGAAAGACACACATCTCTTTATTTTAGCTCATCATATTTCTATCTCCTACAGGGTTACTAAACCAGAAAAATGAGTGGTATGGATTTTTCAGTATTTTTATTAATAAGGCAAGCTGGGGGTGGGTAAAAGAAAAATAAAGAACAAAAACTAAAAATATGGGTAGATAATAGGAAAGAAATTTTAAAAAGATGTTTTCATATCCAAAAGCCATTCTTTAAATTTATTCACATATTATGATAAATTGCAAATAAATAGCATGCAAAAATAAAATATAATTAATATATATTTATATATTAATTTTAATTGCAAATTTATTTAATCCAGTAGTGGACTGGAAGAGGTTTTTTTTTTAATTTGAGTTATTTGGGGGAATGGCAAGATGGCCCACAAAGTAAAGGAGCTTGTCACCAAGCCTGATAACTTGAATTCAACAACTGAGACTTTTAGTGGAAAGTGAAAATAGAATCAGGAAAGTTGTCCTCTATCCTCCACCAAAATCATGCTTGGCATGCATTGTGTACTCATATAGATACACATACAAACAGACATAGACACAGAAACACACACACACACATGCACGCACACACACAGGCACATGCACACACACACTCACACTCATATGTACATATACACATACTGGCATGCACACAAGCATGTGTGCAAACACACACTTGCACATGCATATATGTACAGTACTACAATAAATGTAAAAATGAGTTTATTTTTAGTCGTCCATTTCACCAAGAAAATCAGATAAGAGTAAACCAAGTTCTTACTCCTAGTTGGAATTTATAAGAGATCTCTGCAAGAGCACTATCCTCTTTCCAGACCATAAATAATGATTGTTAAAATTAATCCCTTTAATGTCACAGGATTATTTAGCTTCACAGTACAACTTGCACCTACTTTAGCAGCAGTGAAATTTCTTGCTTTAAATGGTGTAGAGCAGTGAGATGTCTAGTTTCTTCATATTTTCATCTCTTTAAAAAAAATAACATGAAGGAACAAAGCACTACAATATAAATTGAATTTAAATGAATATTTAAAAGAGGATAACAATTATATTTTCATGATTAGAATGTATAATATACTATGCCACAGAGGAATATTTTAGGTTAAAAACTATTCATGTTAACATATAATTTAACAGGCTAATGGAGTTATTTTTCTGATAGTATTATATTAAAATAATTATAATAGGCCATAAATAATTCACTTAGATTTTGAAATGGTATGTGATAGATGGATTACTAATAAGCACTGTGGACGATCTTATCTTCATGCAATAGTAAATCTTAAAAAATGAGAATTATGTCAAAAAACATATATATTAGCTTTGTGTATTAGATCAAATTTGTTTCAATAGTGTAAGCAAAGGTGAAGCTCATCTGTCTTTTTGGGCATAAAGTAAACATGAATTAAATGAGAACTGAAGAGAATTATTGGCACTGTCTCTGAGGCTGAGACTCAATGGAGCCATGCACTAGATTCCCACCCTTCCCTGTAGCTATACTTAGAGAAGGGAAGGAGACAGCCAGAGTGAAGGCAGTGAAGTGCTGGTGCAGAGTCAGGGACTTTGAGTTCCTGAAGTGCTTGTCTGGAAATTTAACAGAGTCTCAGGAAGCTATAAGTGACACATTTACAAGAAGAATGAATGGGAAAGGCCTTAAGCGTACTCTGCCTGGTCATGGTATCTTCACAAAGTCACCCTGGGTTCAGTCAGACTTGTGCAACAATTTTTATGAAGAAGCTTGCAGGCCATAAGGAAGTCATGATCTGTGAACATGTTTACAACTGACAGAAGTTCTAAACATAATTTTGCAAAGAAATTATCTCCTTTAAGAGTCATTCTAAAAAAGAGCATTAGGCATGAATTTAACATAGGCCTGACACAGAGAAACATAATGGGAATATACACTGTCAAGGCTCTTCTCTGAACATTTAAAAGGTGTTCTTGGCTATAATACAAATCAAATTTTAAAACAAAATCACACTCTGAGAAAATGAGATATCAATTTTTTGAGATACCAAGAGCTTGCCACATAATTGCCAGTTGGTATATCCTTCCATCTGTTACTTCCCACTGTCATATTTTCTGTTCTACTTTCAGCTTTATCACATCAAAGGCTCCCTGCTGCTGAGACAGGTTTGTTCTACTCTGTGGATGCCCTATGTTACCTGTGTCCACCTCTATACTTTATTTCTGTTAGTATTACTGATTGGATATGAAGTAATACCTCCCACTGCAATATTGTCAGTTTCAAAGACCCCCAGATAATGTTTCCCCAGAAATGACTGGGTGAGAGGACAATAACTTGACCAATGGATCAGCCCCTTCATAGCACAATGGAATTTTAGAAGTTGGGGCAGTTGGACAGAGTAGTTGAGGGAGATGTGGCTACGTATGGTATCTTTGGTACTGACCCCTCATATCCCTCTCTGGCTCCTGTGTGCTCCTAGGCAATATTTCAAAGAATTAGAACATATAGGTTTGGTGGAGGAAATATGTCACTGTTGGTGGACTTTGTCATTTCAAAAATACATTCCAAACCACAGCCTCTCTTCCTACAGCCTGCAGATCTGGATGTAGAACTCTCAGTACAACCCAGTTCCATCTCTGCCTACATGTTGCCATGTTCTGCATCATGGATATAGTAGACTAAATCTCTGAATCAGTAATCAAATCTGAAATAAATAGTTTATTTTTATAGGAGTTGTAGAGGTCATGATGTCTCTTCACAATAATAGAACACTAAGATATATTTCAGTTTTTAGTAGTATAAATTATCCAGAGTCTACTTCTTCCTATATTTTGATAAAATAATTCATCTGCTTAGTTAAAGAGTACACCTATTTGAGGGAAATCATTTCAACAACCTCCTTATGACTGTGGATAATGTTTTAATACTCGCTTTGACATCAAATGCAGTACAGAAAGTGTAGCAACATGAAGATGAGCATTTGAAGAGAGCATTCCTTCCTCACATCACAACGGCACATCTGAGGCAGTCATCCTTTATGGTTCACTGCTATTTTGGGCTGATCTTGGTGGGCTGTTTTTCTCAGTGTCATTTTCTCTAGTCTTCAGTAGTGAGTTTTTGAGGCATCAAGTGATTAGCTCAGAAATCTAAAGCAGAATATTTTTAAGAAGAGGCAATGGCATATATTTTATCTGTACGTATCATGCCTCTATCTATGGGGTGTGAGACCCGGACAGCTACGAGTTCTGATTTTCCTCTCTCCTCCTTTGCCTTAACATTTCACTTCTTCATTTGTTGTGTAGTGACAGCTGAGGCCTTAAAGATGTGATTCTATTTTCTGAATTAGATCCAACACCAAATCATTGGACAAGATTTTCTGCTACCTGGTTCATTTAATTTCCATCTTGTCATTTATAGATTTCTCTTGTGCAAAACCATAGAATATATTCATATAAATTAACTCACTCTTTTTCCTATGGAACCCTTTAACTGTGAGATTAGCTTGTCTTCAATTCAATATTTTTTTCAGATAAAACCCTGTGAAAATTGTAATGGCTATCTTCTGGAGCTAAAGACTTGGTAGATGAAGATATGGCTACTAAAGACAAAACTGTAATCAGTATTAGAGATTATCAGGGAACTCTGGCCCATATACCCCCGATTCTCTCCTTAGATGGAATAGAAAAATCTATTTGCTTTAACTATGAAAGAGAATTCAGAATGCATAGCATTTGCAATGCTGTGATGAATAATTTAAAAAGCAATACAGTAAAGCACAAAGCATAAATAAGTTATGTGTAAGTATTTATGAGTTATTTAAGATAAAATAATGTGTTAGGGAGATTGCCTTCCTCAATAAAAGCAAAAATAATGGGATGATGAAAGCAATACTGTATGTTACTTTGGGAATTTGCTCTTTAATTTTTTTTTCTGGGTGATGTGAATGACTTGAGGATCTCTGATTTGCTGCTTTGTATTTTGTTCCACAAAAAGGAAAATATTATTAATACCAAGTTATTGTGAGATAGATTGCAGCTTTCACAATAGTAGAAATATGTCCTGCAAAGAAATTATGTGAGAACAGGCAAAACATATCTGAATGCAACTGCCTCAAAATCCTGATTAAGTGATAATGGCTGCTTTGTTCCTTTAAGCTTTTTGTTATAGGGAAATTATAAAAAATATCATTAGGCCCAAATAATACCTTTGAATAAGAGAACACAATACATGAATTTTGTTTATTGAAATATACAATGAGTGCCGTGTGTATAGAAGAGGAGTCAGTGGGACAAGGAGAGAAGTGAACAGTCAAGAGGGCAGCTTCCTAGAATCTATAGCTGTTACTGATTTTAGTTCCAGTGGATCAGATCCTTCTTCTAGCCACCATGGACATGGACATCTACACCCCCCACACACACACACACACATACACCCCACACACACACACATATGCATACATACACAAACAAATTGAAAGCATAGAGCATGCAGCATCGGTGAAACCCACATATTTAAAAAATAATAAAATAAATGTGCACACTGGAAGAAATAAACCTTGGGTCATCAATCATCCATTCAGCACCTGATGCTGAGGAAGGCTGATGGACAAGTGTTGCAGGATGTTTGATCACATCATGAATCATGATATTGTGTTTCTTACAGAAAATAAATAAACAAACAAACAAACAAACAAACTTTTCAAGTCGTGCTGTGGCTTGTAATTAGAATATCTCTTAGTACGCACCTTTAATCCCAAACAAGGAAGGTAAGGTTTGTAAAAGGAAGTACCCATATATGAAAGCGATATGCAGTTTAGTAGCAGACAAAGTGACAAATCAGAGAAATATTTGACAGAAAAGGATATGCCCAACTCTCACAAGAAGAAAGAAGAAAGGGACTCTACTTAGGAAAGCTGGAGACTCAAATATTTGAGGAGACTGTTTTACTGGGACAGATGTAGAGACACAGATTATTGAGGGAAAACAAGCGAGAAAAGGGTAAAACATAACAAACAAGAGAATAAGAAGGGTCCAGAAGCTTAGAACTGATTGCCAGAGTTACTTTGAGACAGAGCAGATGGAAAAGTCAGAGGCCAAGAGAGAAGTCAAACTGAGTCAGTCAGCTTGAAGAGGAGTTTTGGCCGGACAGCTGAGTTGAACCAGTCTGCCAGAGATCAGAAAAAATTAGGAAGGAATGATTTATTCAGCAGTAATTCTCAGAGGCTGAAAACATTCTAGGCCTAGATAAGATTGTACCTAGGTTAGAAGCTTCCAGGAATATGTTAGCAGATGGAGGCCATAAACCTCTCAGATGACAATTACATCTGATGAATAAGAGATACTTTTAAAGCCAAGATTATACTGCTGGCCTTGTTCATTATTTCCACCTACTGGGAGGGATTCAATACATATCTTAAAAGATTAAATCCACTAATATAAGAAGACTGACTCTCTGGTGCCTAAGAAAACATGAGCTATTGATGACATATAGATATTTTCCAGAGTTAAATCATCTTCTAAAAATTTAAATGTATCACTCTAGCTTTCTGGACTGTGATCATGCTAATACCTTTAGTCAGACTGTCTTTATTTTGTATGCACCATTTTCTCCAGTATCTTCATTGGAGCATGTGTGTGGGCGGCAGCTGTCATTATGTTTTAAGTCATCCATCCCATGAGTCTGGGTGCTAATGTATAGGACATCTTGCTTAGATTTAATAATACAATTTGTATCTTATTTTGCTTATGATAGTTTTCTTCTATGACTCTTCAGCAGCAATGTTAAGGATTTATTTTCTGGGGATTTTCTCAAATATTAAGGTAGTAATTTTACCACACTCTTATAGACTTATATGCTCTTATGAATCAAAAAAAATTTTTTTTCACAAATCTTTGCCAACCCCCTATTTTTGTTTCTGCTCAAATGATATGCACTCTAAGCACATCCATTGATTAAAATTATACAGAGATTTATAGATTCCTTGGCGAATTCTTATTCTTGCATTATATCTACCATTCACAATCTTCTAGGTTCTGGAATAAGACAATATATCAACTCTCAATTCTTTATGCAAATAGTGGTGAAAGCCGGGCGTCATGGCGCATGCCTTTAATCCCAGCACTCGGGAGGCAGAGGCAGGTGGATTTCTGAGTTCGAGGCCAACCTGTGTAATGTCCCTCCCCCATTAGCCTGAAGCAGGCTGGTGCAAGGACCAGCCATGGGAAGCCACATGCTGTGTGGCTTCCATTGTCTTGCTAAGTTGCACCTGAGCTACTCTGGTGCCCTGCTGTCTGCCCCTGTGCCTCTCCCTGGACCCTGGCTCCTCCCAGTACACCTGCCTACAGCTAGAACATCCCACAGTGCTTCAGACTTCCCGCCAAACTCCAGGCGCCTATGCAGAACCGACGGGGAGGAGGGGGGGATTCCCCCTAAAACGTAAGGAGAACCCAAAAAATAAAGTCGACGCTTTGATCGGATATGTAGACTTGGCATTTGTCTTTTCTCCCACCCTAGTTTCTTGTTTTAGCCCCAGAGACCATCTTCCAAAGGACCTAGTTTGTACTGTAGATTGACCACAGGCTGTAGACCCCTACAAGCCTGGTCTACAAAGTGCGTTCCAGAACATCCAGGGCTATACAGAGAAACCCTGTCTTGGAAAAACCAAAAATAAATAAACAAATAAATAAATAAATAAATAAATAAATAAATAAATAAATAAAATTGTGGTGATAGAATAGATTTTATTCTCAAGTAAATGCCTGAGCTTCAAAGGGTTGTTAAAGAAGAATGGCTTCCCTAGAAAGACTGGATAGTCATGAGTTTCCTATGAGGGATTCACACTGAAACACTTCAGTAGCTTAACAACTGAATTATCATGCAGGAGTTCTGAGTTTGATTTTGTTTTGTTTCTTACTTCTTTGACAACAGCACACTTATTCAGATGCATAAACCTGCAGTTTTGAAGATAAGCACATTCTACACATGATTTTATGTCTGCTGAGGGCATCCTGTACATGTAAATTAAGTTCTTAAAACTACAAAAAGAAAGATCTTTCAAGCATAAGTAGTGTTACAGGTTGGTTAATTTATTAGGTGTAGATAATATGTGTAATTTTACAGAGGCAGAAACTAGGATTGAATTGATAAGAGAGCCTTAAAATGTAGTTTCTTACTCACTTAGAAAATTTCCATTAAAAAATTAGAACAGGCTGGGCAGTGGTGACATAAACCTTTAATCCCATTACTAGAGAGGCAAAGGCAATCTGATCTCTGTGTGAGGCTAGCCAGGTTGACTCAGCAAGTTCCAAAGACACGCAAGTTTACATAGAGAAATCCTGTCTTGAAAAACCCACAAATTCACAGGAAAATGAAAACCACATTATCTTTTCTTTTTTGTTATGAAGACCAAAGCAGAGTCAGGCATACTATAGATGATCCTTTCCAAAAAACATACTGCACTGAAGTGTCTATTCAAGGCGCTTAATGACCTGCTCATATTGATTTCCTCTGCAAATAAAAGTGTTTGGTTCTAGGTTGGATCAATTTCAGAACTCTTTCAGCTGCCTGGCTTCGTGTTGCTTAAAAATGCATGAAATTGCTTAGTGAGAATTGATCTCTTCCCACTCTGTATTAGTATATTTGGTGTGTTAGTGTTATGTAAAATTGAAGTTTTCAAATCAGAGTGTGAGTGAAAGGATAAAGGAGACTTCTTTTAGCTATTTCAAATACCTCAAAGAACTATGTGATCTTTTTTGTCATAGTGAGAAGAACTAAAGAGTGCATTTATGAATGCATTTGTGCACATGTGTACGTGTTTGTTCATGAATATATATGTTTGTGTGCATGTGAGTGTAAAGTATGTGTCTGTAGTCATGTATATATGTGAATATGTCGGCATGTATATGTGTATGTGCACGTGTGTGCATGTATATGAGTTAAAATTTTTTAATGGTCAATAGAAAAGATACTTACAATAAACCTTTCTCAGAATCACTTTGTCTTTTTTTATGAATGTTACAAAACCTTTTCTACAATGCATGTTGACTTTAAAGAGAAATTATCATTTATCTGAGCCTCTCTGATATTCTCAGGCCTGAACTGAGAAACTGAGGATTTCCTGTGACTTCCTTTTTACCCAGTATTTCCAGACACCTCTTTATCCTCAGTGTAAAGTGAAAGTCACAATTCAGGTACATCATATGTACACCCGACAAAAGCTAATGTTGGGATGCAACGAGTCATCTCTGACTCAGAGGTGTAACTACACATAAGAACAGGACTGGAAAAGGTCATGGTACTTATTTTTGTCATAAAAAACATTATATTTAACTATTAGCTTCCTGGGTTTGCAACACTATAAACTTTTCATCTAGGTGTGAGAAATATGTAATGAATTACTATTATCTAAAATTTGAAAGCATATTTTCGGGCAATGCACAGAGTGTGTGTTTAGTTATTCAATATCTTAGATAGTAGGCAAAATCCTGACTGGATAAATATGAACTGCCTAATTAAGACCCTGCCCAAGGTCATATACACACAGGCTTTAAGCCTCCCTTCAATTCTTTGCATTTTTAAAAATGCATGACAGGAGCAGTATCTGAAGATCATTAGCTTCAGAGGAAATGATGCTGGAATCCTTGATAAACATCACCAGTGATCCCATAATTTCCCCTGTCATTCTATCATGGCATTGTAATGTAATTTGTCTAATAAATAAAATAAACTCAAAGAAAGGGATCTCATTAGGCAAATGGAATATGGAGAAGCTGTGTGAAGAAACCTGAGATGACATGGTACTCTTCAGGGGAGACTGAAGAAGAGGTAATGGGACAAATCCTCCCTTAATGCTGTTTGACTAAGTGATTTTTAATGAGCACTCTGCCTAATTTGTTATGGAAAGGTGCCTGGACCATGGATTCTGATATTCCACTCAGGGAGAGTTAACATTGTATGGCCAGCAAGGTGAAGTTCAGGTTCATCTGTATCTCACATGATGAGATTGTGAAGATTGCATCCAGGAGATGCTGGGCATGGTGGTGCATGCCTTTAATCCCAGCACTCGGGAAGCAGAGGCAGGCAGATTTCTGAGTTTGAGGCCAGCCTCGTCTACAAAGTGAGCTCCAGGACAGCAAGGGATATACAGAGAAACCCTGTCTCGAAAAACAAACAAACAAAAAACAAAAACAAACAAACAAATAAAAAAAGAGCTCCTGTGAGGGGAGCCTAGGATTCTCTACACAGACCAAGCTGACTTTGAACCTGTGATCCTTTTCTTTCTGCTACTCATGTGCTGGGATTACAGATGTGTGTCACCATGCAGGTTGCCATGCATTCACAGCTGAGGGAGCTTGAACTTGAGTTGCAAGGTCACTGTGCTGACAAGACTTATGATGCAACTTACTGGTGCTTCTAAAAAAGCAAGATACCGAGATTTGAAAAAACTGCTTTGACTCAGACACATATTTCATTAACGGAGCCACATAACAGCCAGGAGAAACACACAGCGGTACCTCCCCAGTTTCCAGACCTAGGATATCTAGCTGCACGTGCTAGGTAGGAAAAATCAATTAATCCTGACAGATGCTTCCTGATCAATAAAGTACAGACAGTGATTAACAACAGAGCTTCAGGGTATTCCATAAGTGCACAAGCAGACACATAACACACACACATACACACAAACACATGCACACACAGAAAAGCCCTCAGAACCATAGGCCTAAAATTCCCTATGACTTCAATATTACTGTTTCAGTTTATCCACAATTGAGTACAAGCTAAATGATAGCCACAAACTTAATACGAATTCACTAATTTGTTTTCTTCCAATATCCTGAGTAGCCAACTATAAGCAGGAAGGTATAGAAATTGAAGCTGCTTTTCACTCTTCAAAACAACTTCATACTATTTAAAACAGCTTTCTGGCAGTGGAGAGAAAAATGCAGGGTGTAGTGACAATTTGGAGAATATGCTTTTCTTTAAAGCCCAGGTGTAGCTTATAGAACTGGCCACAGCAGATGACCATGATTTGCCTCTTCCTTGCTACACAAGACGACAGACACTAAAAGTGGTGTGACGGGATCTAGTGGCTCCTGAAGGAGGTAGAAAACCAGAGAGAAGCTGCTAGAACAGTGGCCTTCCCATAGTTTTTTCCACCACAGATTCATCTGGATGGTCAGAAAATAAAAAACACAATGTTTCATGTCTGGGCATTCTCATTTCTTATCACTTGATCTTTGATATCTTGTCTTGTCCTATAACTTCTGAACAGCACAAAAGTGATCATTGCTTCTGTAGTCTAGCTGTTTTGAACTTAGAATTGGACAACTGTTAAAAACTACACCTCTTTTTTCTTTTTCTTTTTCTTTTTCTTTTTCTTTTTTTTTTTTTTTTTTTTTTTTTTTTTTTTTTTTTTTTTTTTTTTTTTTTTTTGGGGGGGGGGGGTTTCGAGACAAGGTTTCTCTGTATAGACCTGGCTGTCCTGGAACTCACTTTGTAGACCAGGCTGGACTCGAACTCAGAAATCCGCCTGCCTCTGCCTCCCTTAATAGATAAATTTTTGACATTTTTGTAACTCCTGCTTATTTTCATAGTTCAGATAAAGGGTTAACTATGTCTAAAGAAAGTCAAAAGTACTTGTATAAAGTAACCAGGCAAGAAAATAAAAAAGAATGGCAGTTTTGAAGAAATTTCACTACTGTAGTGTGGAGCGGTCAGTGAAGATTTCTATTTCATTAATAGACAATGCCCATTCACGTTATCTAGATAGGTGTCTAGCACATAAATAAGGAAATGAAAGGTGTATTCAGAAGGTAAGTACATGCGATACTCAGTCACAAACTTCCAGAACACTTCAGGATATGAATGCAAACATACCGGTTTTCTTTCATTGTGTAACTGACAAAAGACTAGATCTCACGTTGTTATGTTTAAACCACAGAAGTAGATGCAGTGTGAAACTTTTCATATTTTTGTTCATAATTGCTAATGAAGCATCAAAGAGAAGACACAGGCTTAGATGTGTCCAGCAGAAACCAAAAATGCATTCTTACCAGTATTTCAGAATAACCGAAGCCTTAATTAGTAATCTTCTTATTCTGATCATATGATTCTATGTGCGATAAGACAGCTATATCTATATATTTACCACTGTATTATGTATGTATCTGTCATGGCTTGAATAAAAGTGGAGCCCATACACCCATAGTTGGTGGCACTATGAGGTAGTGTGACCTTGTTGAGGTATGTATGGCTTTGTTAGAAGAGGTGTATCTCTAGAGTAGAGGGTGCGCTTTAAGGTCTCAGAACCTCAAGTCAGTTAACTTCCTGCTATCTGCTGTTCTGGGTGTAGAACTCTCAGCTCCTTCTCAAACACTATGTGGGCCATCAATTCTTCAAGATTCCTGCCATGACCTTAATGAACTATACCTCTGAAACTGTAAGCTATCCACAAATAAATGTCTTCCTTTCTTAGAGTTGTCATGATCATGGTGTCTCTTCAAGGCAATAGAATCCCTAACTAAAATAGTATCTATCATCTATCTATCTATCTATCTATCTATCTATCTATCTATCTATCTATCTCTATCATCTAATAATTTTCAGTCTAACTTAACTATTTATATATAATCAATCTATCATCTATCTGTCATATATCTCTCTTAACATCATTATTATCTGTCGGTCTCTGTCCCTCTGTTTATCTAATCTGTCACCTATCAGTCTGCATTATATATATATATATATATATATATATATATATATATATATATATATATATAT